>SJYW01001725.1:91797-105650 GCA_006410735.1 Raphicerus campestris
CACAGAGTTGGACACGACTGAGAGACTGAACTGAACTGAACTAAAGGCTGATTTGGAGAAGGAAATGACAACCCACTCCAGTATTCTTGCCTGGAAAATGCCCTGGACCAAGGACCCTGGCTGGCTACAGTCCATGGGGTTGTAAAGAGTCAGACACAACTGAAGCAACTTTCACTCAAGGCTGTTTTAATAAATTAGAACTAATATTTTTACAGATAATATCATGCTTTTGAAAATGTGCACATCATGTATCATACCATGTTGGAAGAGCATTGACTATAAGAGTTATAGTACACGTACAGCCACAAGGATTAAACTCTGTCCGCTACAAGCTTTAGTTCTGATGTCTATGTTCTCTATACGTATTTCTACATATAACAAAAGTGATTATGTATTAATTAAAACCAAGAAAGACAAATGCTGAGTTTAAATTTATGAAATGCATACTTGCTATACTTGCTACTACTTGGAAATACTAAAACATAAACCTCTATTTTCATTATTGTGAAAACCACAATTCACATTCAGTTCAGTTCAGTTCAGTTCATTCACTCAGTCGTGTCTGACTCTTTGCGACCCCCTGAATCACAGTATGCCAGGCCTCCCTGTCTGCTACCAACTCCCGGAGTTCACTCAGACTCACATCCATCGAGTCAGTGATGCCATCCAGCCATCTCATCCTCTGTCGTCCCTTTCTCCTCCTGCCCCCAATCACTCCCAGCAGCAGAGGCTTTTCCAATGAGTCCACTCTTTGCATGAGGTGGCCAAAGTACTGGAGTTTCAGTTTTAGCATCATTCCTTCCAAAGAAATCCCAGTGCTGATCTCTGCTGGGGTCCAGCCCCAGTGGATCCAGGGTGATTCGAAGGGGAGATGGATAGGTGAGGGAAAACTTATTTATTAATTAATATAAGATTAGATCAAGAAGAAATAGTGTAGTGGGGAAATTAAAAGCATTAAATTAAAATTAAAAGTGGAGAAAGGATACTGAATAACTTGGTTTACGTGGAAAACCAATAAAGTTCCAGACAAGGAACTTGTACCATCTATGTTGGGCCACTGGTGTCCGTTTGAATATCGGAGAGTGCCCCGCCTTGGGCTCTCTCTCTTATGGATCTTAGAAGCCAGGACAAGTAAGAAGACTTGGTGAGACTCCACGTCCCATATGGGAATTCAGCCTGAAATTAGAGTAAAGAGGAGAGGGAGGGAGAGGGAGAATAAGAGAGAGAGAGAGACAGAGGGGGAGCCAGATTTCCAAGAAACTAGGCCGAGAGACTAGTCTGAGAAACTGGTCCATCCTTTATTATTCAGAAAGCCTTTTTATACTTTTGATAATACATAGAAATCGATGGGTAACACAAAGTTATGCAGCATTAGCAGCCCAGATTCTTATCAAAACCCGGCTTTTCTCTCTGCATACCTAGTTGTATACACAAGTCTTAGGTAATTTACATCGTCTTCTGGCCAAAAGGGCCAATTAACATTTTACAGCCTTTTTTCTGATAGGGGTTTGTCACCCAGAAGACTTATTTGTGTTGATCTTCCCAAAGTCTGGTGCCACTCTCAGAAAGCACTAAATAAAGTTACATTCTTACATAGTAAAGATACAGCAATTTATAACAAGTAAAAGGAGTACAGCAATTTATAACAAAAGAAAAGTAATTAACTCAAAAGTCTAGTGTTGCTAATATCAAAACTACTATATATCTTTTTCTACATCCCGATTACATTGATTAACATCCTCCCAGGTGCCTAAAAGATAAAGAATATGGAGGCCTGGCAGCAATCATTACGTCAACAGTAAAAACCCGTCACCAATGTGATTTTTAACTCTCTAGAAAAGGCTCTGTATCTTTAAGACGCTTTTAAGCTTTGTGCCTCTCCCGGCTGGGGGGCTGTAAGCAATTCACGAGCTGTAAGAGGTCCGGGAACCTGTTAGGCAAGCTAGAGAGCTATCAGAGGGGGTTTAACTGAAACATCCCTTTCAAATGCAGAAGACTAAAGCCCTGATTTGACTTTTTCCAGAGCGTGTCAGAGAGTGGAAAAGCAGAGTACAAAGGCCGGCAGATTTTGGGCTTTGAGGGCACATGCTCAGGAAATTCCAGGGGGAACCCTTGAATCTCCATCATGTCCTTGCGTTTTGTCAGGCTTCCTTCCTCATGACCTTGTCACGGGCGGGATTCCTCACGCTGGCTTCTGGCAGATATCCTTACTAAAGATTAAAATCTCAGATCTATTACTGTTTAAGATACACACACACACACACACACACACACACACACACACACACACTTCAAAAGACTACTTTGGAGCTTAAACTTTTATCTCTCTACAGTCTCCAGAATGGAAATCATATAGGAATGAAAGCATATTTCTGAATCTGGTTACCAAAAACCATTTCTTTATAGCTGTAATGCTAGAAACATATAAAATGCTGAGAAATCTAAGAAAATCTCCAAATCAGATTAAATTGGGACATGCTATCAGTGAAAAGTAAACAAAATTCTTAAGCCCTGAAGTTAGAGAATCTTTTCTTTGAAGTCATAATAATTTAGAAATATTTATATCTAGAGTTTTGCAGACGATGGAATTGTTTCCTGCCTCTTTTAAAAAATGTTTTTAAAAAATTGACTTTCAGTGTCATTTCTGACAACACATGTTGTGTTTGGTTTGGGGTTTGTTTTCATTTGTTTTTCCTGTGACCAGTTTCCAAACCCCAGCTATTGACTATGGTCACATATTTCTTTACAACAGAAGAGGTAAAAATGCCCAGTAGTTACTAGAATCTTTGCTCTATTTCTGAAGTCAGTGAATATATACTTTATCTCAATTGTGTCAGTCTGTAAGCTGTTGTAGTCAACTCCTCTAAGGGCCTTCCTCAGGTACATGGATTCCTAAGTTTGACAATTTCGAGATTCTTAAAAGCTATTATTGCAATGCATTCTATGAAGATCTCTAGTCACAGACACAGCCAAGGTTGAGTAATGCACAAAAATTATGTTATACTTGTCAGTATTGTACAAGACATACATCAATCAAACATATTGCTTTGAGTCATTTCCTAGGAAACTTTTAACTTTATAGGTCGACTACTATTTCCCTTTTCAGGAAATTTATTGTTAGAAGTGTCCCATCTATGATCAAGGGGTTTTGATCAATATTAAGTTTGTAGTCATGTTTCAGTCCTCATTGTGCTGACAATTCTAGGCAAAGTTTTATTACCTTTCTTTGTGTCTGTGCCTCTGAGGGGTGGGGGAGGAAGTAGAATGTTACTTGGTGGTAAACAAAAATCCCTTTAGTGTTGGGTAATTCATACCACAAGGACACTGACACTAAATATAATGAATAGAACTGTATGTGCTTTTAATAATTACTCACATTATAATTATTTTGTTTTCTTCTTCTATTCATGTTTCTCCTCTTATTTCACAATTATAAGAACAAGATCCTGGATAGGTTTGCTTTTGTTTAGAATAATTTTAAGATAACATATTAGTATTTGATGAAAGNGTATGTGCTTTTAATAATTACTCACATTATAATTATTTTGTTTTCTTCTTCTATTCATGTTTCTCCTCTTATTTCACAATTATAAGAACAAGATTCTGGATAGGTTTGCTTTTCTTTAGAATAATTTTAAGATAACATATTAGTATTTGATGAAAGAGCAGTTTCCTGTATATTATTTTTTTTTAAAAGGAATCCTTAAGATGAGCTTTAGTAGTATCACTGCAATATTTCCAGAGGAAAAGAAAAGCCTATGACCTAAATGCCTAAAATATGATTTTAATGTGAAATCAGATGGATAAGTAACGCAAATGATAAGGCATGCCACTTTTCTTGGGAAAAAGACCTTCCTTTCAGAGGATGAGGTATTTCTCTTACTCTGTTTATATTCAAACACTGAATAAGGACAACATTTTTATAACNAGCCTATGACCTAAATGCCTAAAATATGATTTTAATGTGAAATCAGATGGATAAGTAACGCAAATGATAAGGCATGCCACTTTTCTTGGGAAAAAGACCTTCCTCTCAGAGGATGAGGTATTTCTCTGTTTATATTCAAACACTGAATAAGGACAACATTTTTATAACCAGTGTGTATGAATTTGCATAAACTGTGGAATGAAATACCAAATTTATTTTTTGATAAAGTGAAAAGTAGGACATACTGGAATTAATGTTGAGTATATAATTATCATGTTTACCATATTTTTGATGACATGAAGCAAATAGCTATGTTTAGACATACATCTGTTTCAAATAGCACAAAGTAATGCTGTTGCTAAAAATATTTTTTAGGCACACACAAAATTCTGACNATACTTGTCAGTATTGTACAAGACATACATCAGTCAAACATATTGCTTTGAGTCATTTCCTAGGAAACTTTTAACTTTATAGGTCGACTACTATTTCCCTTTTCAGGAAATTTGTTGTTAGAAGTGTCCCATCTATGATCAAGGGGTTTTGATCAATATTAAGTTTGTAGTCATGTTTCAGTCCTCATTGTGCTGACAATTCTAGGCAAAGTTTTATTACCTTTCTTTGTGTCTGTGCCTCTGAGGGGTGGGGGAGGAACTAGAATGTTACTTGGTGGTAAACAAAAATCCCTTTAGTGTTGGGTAATTCATACCACAAGGACACTGACACTAAATATAATGAATAGAACTGTATGTGCTTTTAATAATTACTCACATTATAATTATTTTGTTTTCTTCTTCTATTCATGTTTCTCCTCTTATTTCACAATTATAAGAACAAGATCCTGGATAGGTTTGCTTTTGTTTAGAATAATTTTAAGATAACATATTAGTATTTGATGAAAGAGCAGTTTCCTGTATATTATTTTTTTTAAAAGGAATCCTTAAGATGAGCTTTAGTAGTATCACTGCAATATTTCCAGAGGAAAAGAAAAGCCTATGACCTAAATGCCTAAAATATGATTTTAATGTGAAATCAGATGGATAAGTAACGCAAATGATAAGGCATGCCACTTTTCTTGGGAAAAAGACCTTCCTCTCAGAGGATGAGGTATTTCTCTGTTTATATTCAAACACTGAATAAGGACAACATTTTTATAACCAGTGTGTATGAATTTGCATAAACTGTGGAATGAAATACCAAATTTATTTTTTGATAAAGTGAAAAGTAGGACATACTGGAATTAATGTTGAGTATATAATTATCATGTTTACCATATTTTTGATGACATGAAGCAAATAGCTATGTTTAGACATACATCTGTTTCAAATAGCACAAAGTAATGCTGTTGCTAAAAATATTTTTTAGGCACACACAAAATTCTGACAAACTAATGTGTATTAGATTTTTCAATGCAGCCATCTATCTCAGGTGTTATGATCTGCTATTCTGGCTAAAAAAAAAGGCAAGCTTTAAAATCCAACATATCTTTGTCTTTCTGAAAACTGACCTGCTCCTACTAGAGAAAAACTTTGCCTTCATGCTTTTTCAAGCATGACAACTTATAACAAGAATAGTTATTGTAGTAATTACTATTATTTCATCTTCTAGGAAAAGAAAAATACATTACATTCCCAGTTGCTTTATTTTCATCATATGGATAATCCCAAACCTTGTTTTATGATTCTCTGCTTTAAATGTCAGTTAGAAACTTGACTACAGTTGCTATATGAATAAGGGTATTCCAAATTCTAATTTATCACATTCATGATCAGTGTCACTGTGGGGTTATTTGCCATCTCCATTATCCTAGGAAAGTTTTTTACTAATTAAACATATATAGACTTGGCCTCCTTTTCATTCTCTAGAGGCTACTTGGAAGCACGCACCTTTGCAATTTTCCTTCTTTTTCAAACTGGAGGTTGTGTCAACTTTATTCAAGAAAATACATGAAAGTTAATGGAATTGTAAAGTTGGTTTACAAATAAAACGTAACCCATCACTATAATATAACAAGAAACATTTTGAACTATTTTTTTGAAAAAGTTTTTCAAAATTTTCATATCAAGTTTTCCTAATTTGTATACTTTCAGGAGTCAGAGAAGCCACAAGCCAGCCCTTGGACAAAAAGTTCACCTTTACATAAAAATAAAAATGATCAGCCATACTTCTCTATTCCATGGATGACTTTTTCATATTTGCATATCCTCTTTTCAAATCACATTCTTCCTAATTTTCTAAATATGTTCATGAATCACAATCCTTAGATACATAGATGCTTTATTAACTCTATTAGGTCACACTATGTACTATATATGTAGTATAAGGGTTTGGGGGTAGTTTAGGGGTATGGAACAATATCTCTTCCTTACAGGCTCTCATGAAAAATATTAATTTAACATATATAAATGTGATATAACTGTATAAGGAGCATACAAAATGAGAACCATATTGTTATTGCTAACTGCTGGTTAAATTCAAATCAATAGTTATAAAATATGTGTAAGGGGAAAAGATTAACAATACAATGGACAGATCTGTACCCATAACACTACTTTAAATACAGGGTATTGTCTTAAATACCCTTTACTGAATGCTAAATGTGGCTGGATGCAATTTGCTAATATTTTATTTAGAATTTTTCTCATCTATATTCAGTGTGCTTAGTAGGTAATTTTCATTTTTCTTCTATCTTTGATAGATTTTTGTGCCTAAATTTTGCTAGCATTATAAAATGTGTTGGTTTGTGTTTTTCTCTATTCTTTGGAATATTTTGTGAATGACTGAAGTTACTGTTCCCTGAATGGTTGGAGAACCTGATGGTTTTATATATAAAACCATCTATATATAAAGTTATGTTTGCAGGGCGGCATTTAACTACTGATATAACTCTTTCATTTGGGAATTATTTGGATCTTTTTCTTTTATCCTAACTCAGTTTTCATAAACTACAGTTTTCTAGGGATTTGTCATTTTATCTAAAGCTTTCAAATACATTGTCATAAAATCCTTAATATTATACTTGTTATTCTTTAATTTTTATATCACCCCAATTATGTCTATTATTTTACTACTAACATGTTATTGAACTCTCTTTTTTTAATCCATGTTGCTAAGATAAATTAGTAGGTAGGTAGGTAGGTAGGTAGATGACATAGATCTAGCCATTTATCTAGCCTGGATTATCCAGCAGAGTTTTGGGTCTAATCACATGAGCTCTTAAAAGTGAAAGAGGAAGAGGTAAGAGGTGGCAGAGTGATACAACCTGAGAAGATTCACTGGCACCCTAACTATAGCTCAGTGAGAACCATACCAGGCTTCTGACCTACAGAGCTGTAAAATAAAAAATTTTTGTTGTTCTATGCTAAATTTAGGCAATCCATGATGGTAGCAATACAAAACCAATATAGCCTGTAGCTTCCCTTCTAAGTGTCACTTTACCTGCATCACATTTTTTTTTCAATATTTTGTCTTTTTGTTGTTGTTTATAGAATTTAAAATTTTTATTTTTGGTTTTTTATTTATGTAGGTATTACTTAGAAGTTTTTCCTAATTCAAAAACATACCAATTTTACTCTCATCATCTTTTTGACTGAATTCTTACATTATAGTTAGAGATTTTTGGTGTGAATTATATCATTTTTCATGTATGTATATGATCATTTTTTAAAAATAACCTCTCTGTGTTTCAAAGTAACATATAATCTTAACTTCCTGAGTACAGTAGTCTATAGCTGCTATTAGATGAAATTTATTAGCCAGGTTAAATTTTCTCTGTCCTAATTATGCTTGGCAGTTTGATCTATAAATACAAGGTTTATTAAGGCTATAATAAAAGATTTCTCAAGATCACACTATATGGTGCCCTGCTTAGTCGTTCAGTTGTGCCCTATTCTCTGCAACCCCGTGGACCGTAGCCCGCCAGGCTCCTCTGTTCATGGGGGTTCTCCAGGCATGAATACTGGAGTGGGCTGCCATACTCTCCTCCAGGGGATCTTCCCAACCCAGGGATAGAACAGAGGTCTCCCGCATTGCAGGCAGATTCTTTACCGTCTGAGCTACCAGGGGAAGCCCCGCTATATGGTAGATATGTTTATTTCTCCCTGTAGTTCAACCATAATTTTTTTAGGTTTGTAATATTTTGAGGTTGTTATATTTCTTGGATTCAGAATTAAGTCATTATACTTTCTTGGTAAACTAAAATTAAGTAGTAACACATTATTTCCAGAATAGCCTTTCACTTACAATTTACCTTGTTTTAAAAATTAAACTTCTACGTCCTGGCTATTATAAATAGTGCTGCAATGAACATTGGGGTACACGTGTCTCTTTCAATTCTGGTTTCAGAGGGTGGGATAATTTGGGAGAATGGCACTGAAACATCTATAATATCATATATGAAACAAGTCACCAGTCCAGGTTCATTGCAGGATACTGGATGCTTGGGGCTGGTGCACTAGAACGACCCAGAAGGATGGTACGGGGAGGGAGGAGGGAGGGGGTTCAGGATGGGGAACATGTGTATACCTGTGGCAGATATAAGTGGATTTATGGCAAAACCAATACAATATTGTAAAGTAATTAACCTCCAGTTAAATAACTTTATATATTAAAAAATTAAACTTCTACAAAACTTTTCTATTGTATCTGTTTCATCTGATATATACTTTCTATTTTTCAATCGATGTTTTTTTGTCCTAATGTTTTAGGTATGCTTTTCATGCATATTGATTGTGTGGAATTTGTATTTTTACCAAATTTGACATTTTTGTCTTTACAGCACTTAGTCCTTTTACATTTATTCTAATTTCTGATATGTTTTCAATCTTCTATATTATTATATTGTTTTCTCAAGGTTCCCTCTAGCTTCATGAACAGAATTTCCTGCTAGACTCCCCACACCTGACTCCACATTCCTTAATTAATATGAATTGAATCTCAGGCTCGCAGGGTTTCACAAATGCCCCTCAGATGAAAGCAGATCCTACTGCTAAGGTCATCTCCCTGTTCCCCTTTTTATTCAAGTATCTAGCCTCTGATTATTTGTACAAGTTAGCCTGCTCATAATTCAACATTTAGTTGAATTTTCCATTTTTCACTGGGAGGATCAGTCTGGGTATTTATGTTGCTTAACTGTTAAGCAAGAGACAGCACTATGAATTTTCTAGCTGTGTAAACTTAGAGATTGTCAACTTGGAAAATAAAATACTACCATCATTATAGCCAAGTAATCTTTATACCTTAAAAAAATAGATGATTTTGTCAAACAGTCCACCATTATGAATTATCACTACTCTGGTGTCAACAAGGCTGTTTGTTGTCTCTTGGGGAGAATTTCTTCCAACCACAGAAGGTCAAAATTTGAACTTCTCAAAACTGCAAACTTTCTTATTTAACACACACACACACACACACACACACACACACACACACACACACACACACACACACACACATTTCCTGTAATAATGCATGGCATATTTTAGGAGATCAACAAATATTTATTGANTCTTATATAACACACACACACACACACACACACACACACACACACACACACACACACACACACACACACATTTCCTGTAATAATGCATGGCATATTTTAGGAGATCAACAAATATTTATTGATAAATCTGCATCTGATGGTTTGTGACCTCATAGACTGCAACCTCCCAGACTCTTCTGTCCATGGATTCTCCAGGCAAGAATACTGGAATAGGTTGACATTTCCTCCTCCAGGATAATTCCTGACCCTGAGGTCGAACCTGTGTTTCCTGCATTGGCAGGTGGATTCTTTACCACTGTGCCACCTGGGAAGCCAATTAAATAAACTAACAAATGAAAAATTGCATTATGCCCTTGCTGACATAAGATGACTACTTTCCATCAAGCAATTTTCCTCATTTACTTTTGTAACTCTTTTTAAAATCTAGCTTTAGTGTTTCTTTTCTGAGTAATATTCAATGAGAATTTTTTTCCCTGAAAAGCTTACTTTTGCCTAAAAATTTAATGTAGCTATATATTTAAGTAAGATTTCATTGAATAGAAAAATAAAGAGTGTGTTTGTGGCCAGTGGACTAAGACTGTGGTATTTCAAAAATGATAGATAAGCATTCTAATTGGTGTAGGGTATCTGTTTATGCAGTGTCTTAGAGCAAAGTAAAATATTTCACTGAGCAACAGATTACTTCTCAAATACCAACATTTCCTGATATTACAACAGCATTTGTTTGCTTTGTCTCTGATAGTTCTTTCTGTCAAATCATTTTCACGTTTGTCATTCATCATTACTCCAAAATGTAAAGCACTTTTCCTCTATAGTGATTAGCTTGGTAATTTAAAGACTACAGAAAGAAATAAGGTGACTTCAATTACTTTAAATAGTATGGTCACAGATTAAATCTTGTGATGTCACCACCATATGTTGTACTGTTTTACAAGTTCTAAAATCAGCTATTTAGGTTAATGTTGACAGTATTACTCTCTATACTTAGTATGATCTGCCCTCAAACATTCTCTAGCTGGGAGATTTCTGGANTGGTCACAGATTAAATCTTGTGATGTCACCACCATATGTTGTACTGTTTTACAAGTTCTAAAATCAGCTATTTAGGTTAATGTTGACAGTATTACTCTCTATACTTAGTATGATCTGCCCTCAAACATTCTCTAGCTAGGAGATTTCTGGAGCAATATATTCTTGCTAAAAAAAAGGAATGTCCTTGTGTAAGGTTAGTAGAGACATTCTGATTTTATATCAGGCCAGATCCTTTTCTTGTACACAATTCCCAGTAGTCTCATTTTGTTTTGTGCAAAATGTAATAAGGAAAGATATTCTTTAAGTAGAATACTTGGTGACATTGAGGTTTTCAAAAATTTCCTTTATTACTTGAATTGCATAAAATCTAAGACTTATGACTTGCTGTATCTGTTTATTGACATATTTCATGTTATATATGTTGATTTTCCTACTCTAAGAGTAATAAATTCTTAAGAACACTTCATTTTTCAAATTATTGGCATTTTATATCATATCAAATGTAGAATTGCCCTAGTTTAAGCCTTTACTTGAGTGCAGATTTTCCTGGTGACCACTGAATCATTTACCTTTGTCAATATCACCATACCTGTATAGTTATTAACAGCAATGTCGTGGTATGTGTATGTTCATTGAGTTCTGGATTTTCAGGACTTATCTATGGATCACTCCCAAGTACTATTATTATCCTTTTTTTCTACACAGATAAATAAAAGAACTAGATTTCAAAACTGGTTTTCTTAGACTCCAAAGTCAGAGTTATCAACTAAAATAGAACCACTTACTGTTACATAGCATTACATTAGGGTTTTAATAAAGATTTCAGCCAGATGATCAATTCATCAATAGTACCTATCATCTAAACTTTTTGTAAGGCCTACAAAGGAGAAAATTATTATCTAGCTAACCCAAATTAATATATTTTCAATAAAAGAAGGTCAAAATTAGAAAGGTGGGGGACCTGAAGTTCCAGCCCCAATCTCCTTAGACTTCAGTTCTTTATCTAGGAACTGATGGTAAACTGAAATCTCTAAACACTGTCCTAACAATGCAGCTTATGAATCCAGGTTTGGATGACTTCAATACAAATTAAAATATGGTAAAAAATAAAATAAAATTGGAGAAGGAAATGGCAACCCACTCTAGTGTTCTTGCCTGGGAAATCCCATGGACAGAGGAGAATAGTGGACTACAGTCCATGGGATCATAAAGAGTCAGACACAACTTGGCAACTAAACAACAACAAAATTTAAAATACGCCATCAATAAGAGCTTATGTGTTTATTTTTAATTGCCATTGCATTATAGGAAAGCTTGTTTTAATATTTCCTTCATTTCAGTTACAGTGATTTCTTTTAGATCATACCCGTTGCTAAATTTTAAATTTTGGAGCATATTGAAATCAAGCAATTATATCTGAATTACAAAAGAATAGACACAAATTATTGCAAAAGAAGACACTAAACTGTTATAAATATTGTATATGCTCTTTAAAATGAATGCAGCTATTCAGTTCTGCTTCTATTTCAGCTTTTAGCTTGAATTTGTATTTATAAAATTGTATAAATCATATTTTTTAATTCTTTAAACGTTGAATTGAGGCTTCACTGGCTTCCTAACTGAGACCATAGAATTTGGGGTTAATACTTACAAAAACCTATACCATGCTTCCAAATATTACATGTTAGGTATAACCATATAAAAATTTCTCAACTTTAAGCCATCAAATTTATGACAATTTATTACAGAATCCTCTAGGAAATTGAGATAGTTTGATAAGGTATATTCCCTTTTCCCCACATTTGTAGTTCTATGTATTTCCCCTACAATACAAACATGAAATAAGTAAAACAAAAATAATAAATCTTCCTTAAGTTAAACACAGCATACTTGTGTGGATCCTGGAACTACAAAGAGCATTACTGAAAAAATCCAAATAAAATATGTAGTTAACAGTAGCATACCAGTGTTAATTTTTAGTTTTGACAACTGCAGAAAGTTACGTACAATGCTTAACATTAGGGGAAGCTGGGTGAAGAATATACAAAAAATCTCTGTATAACATTTGCAACTTCCCTATAAATTTGAAATTATTCTAAAATTTTTAAAAAGTTATTTTTAAAAAAACTACCACAGTTAGAATTAAAACAGAAGCTATTTCACTGTTAATCAGACAAAAATTATTTTTAGTTTTCCTATGAGTCAATCATTCTAAGTTTGAAGAAAAAAATCCTAGGACTGTGTAGAATTTAGGAATCACTTTTAGGAAACACAAGTGAAGTGAAGTCGCTCAGTCGTGTCTAACTCTTTGCGACCCCACGGACTGTAGCCTACCAGGCTCCCCGCTCCATGGGATTCTCC
The DNA here is from genome assembly GCA_006410735.1 of Raphicerus campestris. Lineage (NCBI taxonomy): Eukaryota > Metazoa > Chordata > Mammalia > Artiodactyla > Bovidae > Raphicerus > Raphicerus campestris. The sequence goes on from SJYW01001725.1 coordinate 104,625, forward strand.
AGGCAAGAGTACTGGAGTTGGTTGCCATTTCCTTCTCCAGGGAATCTTTCTCCAGGCAAGACTACTGGAGTGGGTTGCCATTTCCGGTCAAGGGGATCTTCCTGACCCAGGGATCGAACCCAGGTCTCCCGCATTCCAGGCAGACGCTTTAACCTCTGAGCCACCAGGGAAACCCGCAAGTATATCTAAAACATACAATCAAGAATCATAAGAGCAGGATACTGACAGCTTTGAAATATCACCAGCTTCTCCATAGTGGCCCAGAAACGCATCAGGTATGAACTTTACACATAGCTACACTATCTTTATTAGGAAATCAATTAACTTATTTTGATATAGCAATTATTTAAAATGCCTCAGGATTGAAGTTGGGAAAATCATAACATTATTAATAATCTCACATTTTTTAAAATAATATCAACATTTATTGAGAATTTCTCATATATCTTTAATCCTCCCAATACCATTTGTCTTAGAAACTGACCCCAGTAGACTGCATCCACAATAGACTGATTGGTTTCAGCTAACGGAACATACAAGCAGAGACTGGAAAACAAAGACTGGATCATATTTACCCTCCTCTCCCTCTCTATCAGGCTACTGTTTTGGTCTGACTCGTCTGAATGGTATCTCTGGTCACTTCCCCTGTAGGGTAGTCCCTCTTCTATAAGCAGAGCTTTTACAAAGCTTTGGTAACAGCATCTTCCTCTGCAAATAGTTACTTCACTAAATTATTTTCAGTGTCTTTGTTTATTATGCTATCTACTCCATGAGGAGACCCTGACTCATATATCCAACATAAAGTTAATGGATAATAATCCTTTGTTTTTTCCCATGTTAAGCTCTTTGCATTTTATTTTTTTTTAATACTTTATTCTGTTTTACAGTACTGTATTGGTTTTGCCATACATCGACATGAATCAGCCCCAGGTGTACACGATCTCCCCATGCCGAAGCCCCCTCCCACCTCCCTCCCCACCCCACCTCCCCGGATCATCCCGTACACCAGCCCCAAGCATCCTGTAT
>SJYW01001725.1:109682-121488 GCA_006410735.1 Raphicerus campestris
TTCCATAATGGCTGTACTAGTTTGCATTCCCACCAACAGTGTAAGAGGGTTCCCTTTTCTCCACATCCTCTCCAGCATTTATTGCTTGTAGATTTTTGGATCGCAGCCATTCTGACTGGTGTGAAGTGGTACCTCATTGTGATCTTGATTTGCATTTCTCTGATAATGAGTGATGTTGAGCATCTTTTCATGTGCTTGTTAGCCATCCGTATGTCTTCTTTGGAGAAATGTCTGTTTAGTTCTTTGGCCCATTTTTTGATTGGATCGTTTATTTTTCTGGAGTTGAGCTGCATAAGTTGCTTGTATATCTTTGAGATGAGTTGTTTGTCAGTTGCTTCATTTGCTATTGTTTTCTCCCATTCAGAGGGCTGTCTTTTCACCTTACTTATAGTTTCCTTTATATCCTTTTTTAATCAATGGACCTCTTTATATTGCCTAGGCAGTTAAGCCCCAAATTAAAATAAGTTCGTCTTCCTTTATTTGTTTTTCTCTTTTAAGCACAATTTCAATAAGTTTAATTTCATCCTTGTGGGAAATCAAGGTGCTTTTGTAATAATGTTATTTTGGAATAATATTTATCTATAATATCTTTAACACTGCAATAATTATAATCATATTTGACAACTGATGTATACTTTACCTTGACACTGATTACTGCCATTTCTGTGCAATATTATGGGAAATATTAGGAACATTTTTCATATTACACAAATGTACACTGGATGTTTCATGGTAGCATATTAAAAGATGTTATTAAACTGAAAGAGGTATTTAATATTTGATTTTTATAAAAGACAATACAGATTTGCTCATTTCTCCATGATCTTAAGTGCCAATCTTATGATATCTAGCAGATCAATTTGATACAATACATATATGTTTAATCCATTCTTGCAACATAAAAGAAACATTTTAATAATCAGTTCAGGGGCAAAAAAACCTATTCATATCCACCTCAGGTAAGAATAGAGTAAAATCCTACCAGAATAATTTTCCCTCATAAAACAGCTATAAAATTTGTACATAAAACCAAAATCAGCAACCTGAAAAAATTGTACTGGGGAGAAACATTGAATAAACTAGATTCTCATTTTCATGGTTTTTAACCTGAGGCCAATTACAGCGGGTGCAACATGCAAGTTGGCAAGTGTCACGTCTGACTGCAACTGCATGGACTATAGCCCTCCAGGCTCCTCTGTCCGTGGAATTCTCCAGGCAGGAATACTGGAGTGGGTTGCCATTTCCTTCTCCAAATAAGAAAACTACTGTTGGAGAAATCATAGTCACAGAAGAGAATGGAGGAATTGAAGAAAAATAAGAGAGACAGAAGGGAATTCCCAAATTCTGAATACCCAATCTCTGGTTCTGGAGCCACTCATGTGAGAAAAAGATTCAAACCAACTTAGCTGAATATCAAAGAGCTAAACTTAGACTGGAATGACTGCCCCCCAAACAGTTCATGTCCAAACAAATCAACGGCCTGCTAAACAGAAGCAACACCACCCACTTGAGATAAATAACAGAATCCATATTATCTATAAATTAATTTTCTCAATGTCCAGAATATGATATAAAATTACCAAACATATACATGATGAGGAAAATAAAACACATTCTAGAGAGTAATTATCTGAGAAAATGATATGAGACCAATCTGAAGATGAATCAGATATTAGAACTAGGAGACAAGGATTTTAAACTGTCTTTGATAACTGTCCTCCAAAAAAAAGTAAATATATATGAATAAAAAAATAAAAACTCAATTGAAAAGATGAGAAAAAGAATTAATGGAACTCTAGAATGAAAAATGTAATACCTGCAATTAAAAATTTCCTAGATTGACTGATATTTTAATGTAATGGCATAGGACAGTTTAAGGTAGCTTGAATACAGAACAATAGAAATCACTCAATAAGAAAAACATAGAGAAAATGATAGAAAATTGACCAGAACCTTAGGACTTAGTAGATAACATCAAATACTCCTACATATATATAATTGGTATCCTAAGTGATGAAGGAAAAAAATGGGGCAAAAATATGTATTTCATAAAATAATCTCAAAATTTCCTAAATTTTATAAAAGATAAAATTTTAGATATGGATTCTCAACAAACAACAAGACAATAAATAAACAAACTGTACTGAGCCACATTGTGGTCAAGCTTTTGAACATAAAAGATAAAAAAATAAAGCTTAAAAGCAGCAACACACACATGTGCACCCCCACATGACATACTGGCAAAAAGAGTTTTGACAAAAGGTCAAATACCAGAAACACAGGCCAGCAGAGAGTGAGAAACATTTTCAAAATTCTGAAAGCATGTCTTAAAATTCAGGTTTGGATGTTTCTGTTTGGCTTTGTAGCATCTTTAAAGTCCTAAAAGAAATTTTAGGAAAAAAAAATAAATAATGCTGATGTTGCTGTTTGACTTTTGGAATAGAAATACACTGTCTGCATATCAGCTCTATATAAGCATGTATACAATACACTGGGAAATTTTAGAAGACAATTACTAATGCATTAAGAAACTTAGTATTCTTCATGCATTCTTGTCATATGACAGAAGTATAACAGTTGTAGGCAAAGTTGAATAGTCTTAGAGTTTTTCCATTATTTTCTGCTCATCTGGCTTTCTCCCAGCCTCAGGAAAGGCATTTTCACCTGAATGAATCAAAGTTATATAGCTGTTCCTAGAGTTATTTTCTTTAAAATCTGTATCCCTGTATATGGAATACCTTATTTTATCTCTAGGATAAAATTTTCAGGGGTAGGGTGGGGAGGGAGGTGGAAAAGTGATACAGGATGGAGGGACACATATGCAACTGTGGGTGATTCATGTCAGTATATGGCAAAACCACCACAATATTGTAAAGTACGTATTCCCCAATNTCAGTCCTCACCTAACAATAAATAGTACATAAAGCAACACAGAATTTCCCCCAAGAATTTAATATTTAAGAATATTGGCCTGGAGAGTAGAACCTGGAAAATTAGTAATCACCTTTCAAAATAGCATCTAAAAACCAACTCTAGAAACACATTTTTCTTCTTACAATTTATAGCCTATATATAACATAGCCACATTTTATATCATTTCCTGTCTTATCTTTTGTGGGGTGGGCTTGTAGCTTACCAAAAATGTGGCATTATTGTTTTCACATATTATTTATGATGACAACATATATTGGTATAGTTTAAAAATAAAGGATTATTCACAAAAGGGCTTTACAGTTTATGAATAAAAGATCCTCACCTATCTATTCAATCTTAGATAGCAACTTTTAAGTATGTAATACAGTATGATTAAATATAAGCACCAGGCTGTACATTAGAACCCCAGAACTTATTCATCTTGTAAATCAAAGTTTATACTCTTTGACTAACATTTCCCCATTACCCCACCTCAGCTCCCAATTGATTTACACTATATTGCAATTAGTTCTGCTTTTTTAGATTCCATATTTGTTCAAACCCTACCCCAGAACTACTCAATCAGAATCTTTAGGAGTGAGGCCCAGCACTCTCTTTTCACACACCCTCTGCATGATTCCAGAACATTGATAGTTTGACTAAAACAAAGTTGGGTTCTCTGGGCACTAATATTGAAAGGAGGGAAAGAAGTTAAGGACACAGGAAATTGGACAGTTAGGATGATAAAGTCTGAGTGACTTGGCCAGAAAGTGAAGAACAAAAGAATTACAATAGTGAGAGAAACTAAAGAAGAATAGAAGTCAACATGAGATAAAAACACAAATCTGCTGTAGGTAAAAGAATGAAACACCATTCACCAGTCTCCACTTTTCAAAGTCCAATCCCACTTTTCTACTGGTGTCCAAGTCTCAGCAGACATATTTTAGGAGAATTAAATGTAATTTTTGTTCTACTCAACTGTTTTTCACACTCAAGGACCATTGTAACATAAGCCCTAAGTTAGAAATTGGGCCATCTACTGTTTATGAAAAGGCAAAATAAAAGAAATGTTAATTGGAGACAATTAGGAAAAATAAGTGTTTACCTAAACTCTGGTTGGTAAAAATAGAATACAAAATGTATCCACCAGGCAAGACATTTTTAAGTGAGCTAATGGCCAAATACTGAGGGTTTGGACTTTACTCATATGAAGTTCTCCTGCAAGGACTGTATCTTATCAGAGAATGGGTAGTAATGATTATGAAAAATCTCAGTTTAGGTCATTGACTTGACTGAGTTTGGTACGACCTGTCACAAAGCCACCCTTAGGAGTCAGCAGTGCAGAAATACAACCCCTTATTTCATAGACATGTATTTTGGAGAAGAGCACATTTGGTACATTTCAGGAAATGCAGCCCAAAACTATACTGTATTTTGTCATCACTTCATAATATTAAACTTTGCTGAATTTTTGCTGATCACACCTGAACTCAGTGAGGTTAAAAACTGCTGCTTCTCCCTTTCATTCCTTTCAAATAAACTCTGACTCTTCCTTTTCTATCCTTAAAAACATTGCCAGAAACATTATCCAAAACTTAAAAACAAGTCAAGAAGGTAGACGGAACATACTTTTGATGTTGTACAGAGGCAAAAGCCACCAGGTATTATTAGGCAGGAGCATGATCTTTGTTTATTTCACTGTTTATGATGAATGAAAGTCCCAAAACATAGTGTGTGTGTGTGTGAATATTGAAATAAAATACTAAAATATTGAAATAAGTATGTCATTCCACTTACTAATATTTTCCATTGCTGAGAGATGCAGGGCAGACTTGATTGGTTAAATAAAAGTGTTACCAGGGTAGAGATGCCAGTCTCTCTTTTCACAGATACCCCAGTCTTGAAAAATGATTCTTTGAGAGACCTCTTATTTTGGTTTGTGTAGCTGGCAGACTCTTGCTTCCTCCAAAAAAGTCCCCATCCTANTGTAACATAAGCCCTAAGTTAGAAATTGGGCCATCTACTGTTTATGAAAAGGCAAAATAAAAGAAATGTTAATTGGAGACAATTAGGAAAAATAAGTGTTTACCTAAACTCTGGTTGGTAAAAATAGAATACAAAATGTATCCACCAGGCAAGACATTTTTAAGTGAGCTAATGGTCAAATACTGAGGGTTTGGACTTTACTCATATGAAGTTCTCCTGCAAGGACTGTATCTTATCAGAGAATGGGTAGTAATGATTATGAAAAATCTCAGTTTAGGTCATTGACTTGACTGAGTTTGGTACGACCTGTCACAAAGCCACCCTTAGGAGTCAGCAGTGCAGAAATACAACCCCTTATTTCATAGACATGTATTTTGGAGAAGAGCACATTTGGTACATTTCAGGAAATGCAGCCCAAAACTATACTGTATTTTGTCATCACTTCATAATATTAAACTTTGCTGAATTTTTGCTGATCACACCTGAACTCAGTGAGGTTAAAAACTGCTGCTTCTCCCTTTCATTCCTTTCAAATAAACTCTGACTCTTCCTTTTCTATCCTTAAAAACATTGCCAGAAACATTATCCAAAACTTAAAAACAAGTCAAGAAGGTAGACGGAACATACTTTTGATGTTGTACAGAGGCAAAAGCCACCAGGTATTATTAGGCAGGAGCATGATCTTTGTTTATTTCACTGTTTATGATGAATGAAAGTCCCAAAACATAGTGTGTGTGTGTGTGAATATTGAAATAAAATACTAAAATATTGAAATAAGTATGTCATTCCACTTACTAATATTTTCCATTGCTGAGAGATGCAGGGCAGACTTGATTGGTTAAATAAAAGTGTTACCAGGGTAGAGATGCCAGTCTCTCTTTTCACAGATACCCCAGTCTTGAAAAATGATTCTTTGAGAGACCTAATCCCAGGACGCTGTGAACATGTTACATTAAAAGGCAAAGAGGAATTAGAATTATTATTAGCTGATCTTAAAATAAGGAGATTATCCTGGACTACCTGGATAAACATAATGTAATCACAAGGGTCCATGGACTTAGAAGAGAGAGGTGCAAGAGGCAGAGTGCTATGATGTAAGAAGGTCTTAACCCACGTCAACTGGCTTTGAGAATGAGGAGCAGTGGAATGCAGGCAACCTCTAGCAACTGGAAAAGTCAAAGGAATGACTTCTCCCCTAGAGTCTCCCAAAAAGTATTCAGCGCTGCTGACACCTTAATCCTAGCCAGTGAAACCCTTTTTGAACTCCTGAACCACAGAACTATAAGACAATAAATTTGTATTGTTTTAGGCCACAAAGTTTGTGATGATCTGTTACAGGGGTGATAGGAAACTGATAGAGCTTAATTAAGTATGTTTGAAGAACTTGCTCTTCATTCTCCCTTCCTATCCCCAGCCTGACTATCCAAAGATTCTCACATTTCTAGTCTTTTGCTTATACAGTCCATAAGAGAGAGGAAACATGCTTGTAGGATACCCTCCCCGCCTACTAACCACCTCCTACCCCAAGAAAGTGAGGCAGAGATCTGTCAAGTCAAGATTCTTCATTATCTCTCTTATGCATATGGTCCCTGCTGTTTCATTTTTGGGAATTTAATTGCAGTCTCAAGATGAAAGAGAACGATTGACGGAGCTAGACTAAATACAAGAGAAATAAGAATCTGATCTGAGAAACTGTTGCTAACATGTCATTTAGGTATCAACTGCTCATCTTGAGTACTTGGTTAAAATATGAATTCATGAACTTCATTCTAAATCTACCAAGCCAATACTTCTAGGGATAGAGGTCCACAGTTACTAAAACTTGATAAACTCTGTCATAAAATAATGCCCTTTTTTTCAACTTCACTTATCTCAACTACAGAAGCCTTAGACCAAAAAAAAAAAAAAAAACAGCAAAGTTTTTGTTTTCAGAGGTAGAAAGTATCTGTTGCCTCACTTGATAGCAGATATCAAGAAAAAGAAATTTAAATCTGAAGTGAAAATCGAAGACCTGAGGCCCAGAAGGGATAAGTGATTTGATTAAAGACACAACATCTTGACTGACAAAGTAAGAGCTAGATAATAGAGCGTGTACCTTCTAATTTCCAGAACCTTAACATTTTTTTGAGTCCTCTCTCTTGAAAACAAGAAAAAATAGTGCCTTTTGGAAGCAAACACATTTATTGTAGGCCTGTTTCATCTCCACAGTAGTTCCTTTTTATTGTTAATTATTGGTGTTTCAATAAATGACTACAAACCATTCTGTGCCATTAAATCCCACCCCAACCGTGAGATTTGTAAAGTGCTTGCTCCTCAACATTCCCTCATCCATCACATGCTTTCTCTTCTCTCCTTGGGTCTGGAGGCTTTGTTCCTGGTTAATGGGGAGCATGCTGAATTGTCCTCCGTTTGGGATACTTGGTAATATTCAACTGATCTCACATTTCTGTTTCTGCCTGGAGAGTGTTTTACATGTCAATAGTCACCAGTGAATTTACTGTTAAAAGAAGTTAAAAGGTTTGCTTTGATCTTAGAAGGCTGTCATTAAAAGTCCTGCCAATTGGCAAAAACTTGAAAGGTTTGCTTTTCAGCATTGAGCACTAGGAAAGTTTAGTCAATTAGACTTGGCTTGATCTTTTTACTCAGGATGAGTTTTCTTTTTGAAAGACTCCCCAGAAGAATAAATCAATAAGATGTCAAGAAAAGGAAAATTCAAGTCTGAAGTGAAAATGAGCAAGGGTATCATTATGCATGAAGGGGGCATAAGGCCCCTGCCTTAGCTTTGCAGCTCAGCAATCACACAGCAAGCTGGACTTTTCCAAGAAGAGAAATGTCTTTGGCACTTAAATAGACCTAACTGCTAAAGCCATCTCAACCCGCTTCCTTCCTCTTTGCCTTTTCTCCTTGCATGTGGCATGCAAACCAAATGCAAGTTTTATTTCCATTAATATTAATATTCAATATGCCTTCCCATGGTACCTTCTCTCAAAAATGCTCTTTTTTTGCCAGTGGTTCTTGTGACTCTAGTTAATCCTGATCATGACTGAGATTAGAAGAAAACAGCTAGCATTTTTAGGGCTCTTTATATTTTAGGGCACTTTGGATAAATCTCTTTTTATGATTTCTGTTCTGGAAACTGGAAGCCTTTCTCACTTGTATAAAATAAACAAAACCAGTGAATTAGAAAATTGAACATTAACTGCATAAGTTTATATATATATATATATATATGTTATAATCATAAATTGTATGTTATGATAACATCATGACTAGATCTGAACACAGTTATTTTTTCCCAGTTTACTCTGACACGGTTAGTTTTGAATTCTCAAAATAAGGCTAAAGAATATTCAAAATAGAATAACTTCTCCTCAAAATGCTTCCTGTNATAATCATAAATTGTATGTTATGATAACATCATGACTAGATCTGAACACAGTTATTTTTTCCCAGTTTACTCTGACACGGTTAGTTTTGAATTCTCAAAATAAGGCTAAAGAATATTCAAAATAGAATAACTTCTCCTCAAAATGCTTCCTGTATTCATTAGTTAAAGCACTCTTCTAACCTTGTTACTAAATCCTCTGTTCCAACCTTTTAATACATTTCAAACTTGTTCCCTTTCTCTTAGGCTTTGTTATATAACCACACACTAACAAATAAGCCTGAATCGTAGCGGCCATCTGGTTCATCTCCTTTATTCTAAATCTGTCTTCACCTCTCCACATCACCCTCAGATGAATATAGTTAAGATTTTGGATAAAAACAAATGTCCGTCCTTTGTCAATGCCTTACCAGAATGCTTCAAGAACTCATATCACCTGACCCCACTGTAAGTAAACTTTTCTTCTGTCTTATCCTATTAATACTCAGATCTTTCATGCATGCTTACTTACCTTTGTGTCTTGGGTCAAGCTCTTCACTGAAAATCATAAAGGTTCTTATCTATTAAACAAGTCACTATTAGACAAAAAGTTCAAGAGATTCTATGAAACTTTTTAAAAAATTTTCTCATCTGTTATGAAATCTAATTTTATTTATAGTAAATAAGTCCACTAATATTGTATATTATATTCATTGTCTCACTTGTATTTGTTGGACCTCAGTCACTAAGATTTTTGAGGTCTTAAATACAAAAACCTCTTTAGGAACTTCACGCTTTCAGTCACAGGGTTTATCCTTCCATTTTAAACAACTGAAAACATTAGGAAACAATATTGGAGACAACAATTCTAGGGACTGGACAAAAAAATAGCCCAAAATCGTGATCCCTGAGAAAAAGGAAAGAAATGAGGTATGCCCGAAAGTGGCCACAACTTACATCCTAGAGAAAGTTTATGGTCTACTTAATAGGAAGGGAGAAGCCACACACCTGAGCAGTTTCCCTGAGTTGAGGGAACAGAGAAGAGGTGGCCAAGGCCGATTTGGCGAGGCCAAAGCAGGTAGAATCAGTAAAGCAAAGTATCAGACAGCAAGCTGCAAAGAAAATCTCTGGAGATCTTCAGAAATTTCTTTTCACGTCTTCAGCTCAGTACTTATCAGTCCATGCTTATGAAGAACCTCCTCAAAACCAGAGAAACAACAAAAAGAGGCAAAACACAACCCAGAAAAGTAATTCAAAATGCATCATAGACCTGCATGTAAGAACTAAAACTCTAAAAACTTCTGGGAGGAAAGTTCAGTAGAAGAGCTCAGTGATCTTGGGTTATGCAAAGATTTCTCAAAAAAACATAGAAACTACAAACTAGGGGGGGAAAGATCAGCAGATTGGACTTCATCAGATTTGTAGATCTTTATACTTCAAAGGACACTGTTACACAGTGAAAAGGAAAATCACATGCTACAAGAATATAGTTGGAAGACATATTTTTGATGAAAAGTTTGTATCCAAAACATATAAAGAATTATTTAACTCAATAACAAATAACCAAACTTAAAAAAAGGCAGAAAGATTTGAAAAGACAGTTCACTATAGAAGATAGATGATGAAATTATGACATAGAATGATTCTCACATAATTAGTGATTCAGTTCAGCAAAGTCACTCAGTCATGTACGACTCTTTGTGACCCCATGAATTGCAGCACTCCAGGCCTGCCTGTCCATCACCAACTCCCGGAGTCCACCCAAACTCATGTCCATCGAGTCGGTGATGCCATTCAGCCATCTCATCCTCTGTCGTCCCCTTCTCCTCCTGCCTCCAATCACTCCCATCATCAGAGTCCTTTCCAATGAGTCAACTCTTCACATGAGGTAGCCAAAGTACTGGAGTTTCAGGTTTAGCATGATTCCTTCCAATGAACACCCAGGACTGATCCCCTTTAGAATGGACTGGCTGGATCTCCTTGCAGTCCAAGGGACTCTCAAGAGTCTTCTCCAACACCACATTTCAAAAGCATCAACTCTTCAGCACTCAGCTTTCTTCACAGTCCAACTCTCACATCCATACATGACCACTGAAAAATCTATAGCCTTGACTAGACGGACCTCTGTTGGCAAAGTAATGTCTCTGCTTTTGAATATGCTATCTAGGTTGGTCATAACTTTCCTTCCAAGGACTAAGCGTCTTTTAATTTCATGGCTGCAATCACCATCTACAGTGATCTTGGAGCACCCCCCCAAAAAAAGTCTGACACTGTTTCCACTGTTTCCCCACCTATTTCCCATGAAGTGATGGGACCAGATACCGTGATCTTCATTTTCTGAATGAGCTTTAAGCCAACTTTTTTACTCTCCTCTTTCACTTCCATCAAGAGGCTTTTTAGTTTCTCTTCACTTTCTGACATAAGGGTGGTGTCATCTGCATGTCTGAGGTTACTGATATTTCTCATGGCAATCTTAATTACAGCATGTGCTTCTTCCAGCCCAGCATTTCTCATGATGTACTCTGCATATAAGTTAAATAAGCAGGATGACAATATACAGCTTTGAGATACTTCTTTTCCCATTTGGAACCAGTCTGTTGTTCCATGTCCTGTTCTAACTGTTGCTTCCTGACCTGCATATAAGTTTCTCAAGAGGCAGGGCAGGTGGTCTGGTATTCCCATCTCTTTCAGAATTTTCCACAGTTTATTGTGATCCACACAGTCAAAGGCTTTGGCATAGTCAATAAAGCAGAAATAGATGTTTTTCTGTAACCCTCTTGCTTTTTCAATGATCCAGCGGATGTTGGCAATTTGATCTCTGGTTCTTCTGCCTTTTCTGAAACCAGCTTGAACATCAGGAAGTTCACAGTTCATGTATTGCTGAAGCCTGGCTTGGAGAATTTTGAGCATTACTTTACTAGCATGTGAGATGAGTACAATTGTGTGGTAGTTAGACAGTTCTTCGGCATTGCCTTTCTTTGGGATTGGAATGAAAACTGACCTTTTCCAGTCCTGTGGCCACTGCTGAGTTTTCCAAATTTGCTGGCATATTGAGTGCAGCACTTTCACAGGAAATAAAAATTAAAACTTCAATGAAATACTACCACACAAGCCTTAGAAGGATTAAAATGAAAAAAGACTAACCATTCCAAGTGTGTTGCTGTTGTTCAACTGCTCAGTCATGTCTGACTCTTTGCAACCCTTTGGACTGCAGCATACAAGGCTTCCCTGTCCTTCACTGTATCCAGAAGTTTGCTCAGACTCTTGTCTATTGAGTTGATGATGCCATCCAACCATCTCATCCTCTGTTGTCCCCTTCTTCTCGTAGCCTTAATCTTTCCGAAGTATAGCTGACAATATGGAGCTACTTCAACTTTCATACATTCTTTGGGAACATACAATGTTAAAAACAACTTTGAAAAATAGTAAAAACCGGTTTTGTAGTTTTTTAAAGCTATAAACATACACCTAAATATGATCTGGAGACGGCAATTGCAACCCACTCCAGTACTCTTGCTTGGAAAATCCCATGGGTGGAGGAAC
>SJYW01001725.1:122085-139774 GCA_006410735.1 Raphicerus campestris
TGACAATATACAGCTTTGAGATACTTCTTTTCCCATTTGGAACCAGTCTGTTGTTCCATGTCCTGTTCTAACTGTTGCTTCCTGACCTGCATATAAGTTTCTCAAGAGGCAGGGCAGGTGGTCTGGTATTCCCATCTCTTTCAGAATTTTCCACAGTTTATTGTGATCCACACAGTCAAAGGCTTTGGCATAGTCAATAAAGCAGAAATAGATGTTTTTCTGTAACCCTCTTGCTTTTTCAATGATCCAGCGGATGTTGGCAATTTGATCTCTGGTTCCTCTGCCTTTTCTGAAACCAGCTTGAACATCAGGAAGTTCACAGTTCATGTATTGCTGAAGCCTGGCTTGGAGAATTTTGAGCATTACTTTACTAGCATGTGAGATGAGTACAATTGTGTGGTAGTTAGACAGTTCTTCGGCATTGCCTTTCTTTGGGATTGGAATGAAAACTGACCTTTTCCAGTCCTGTGGCCACTGCTGAGTTTTCCAAATTTGCTGGCATATTGAGTGCAGCACTTTCACAGGAAATAAAAATTAAAACTTCAATGAAATACTACCACACAAGCCTTAGAAGGATTAAAATGAAAAAAGACTAACCATTCCAAGTGTGTTGCTGTTGTTCAACTGCTCAGTCATGTCTGACTCTTTGCAGCCCTTTGGACTGCAGCATACAAGGCTTCCCTGTCCTTCACTGTATCCAGAAGTTTGCTCAGACTCTTGTCTATTGAGTTGATGATGCCATCCAACCATCTCATCCTCTGTTGTCCCCTTCTTCTCGTAGCCTTAATCTTTCCGAAGTATAGCTGACAATATGGAGCTACTTCAACTTTCATACATTCTTTGGGAACATACAATGTTAAAAACAACTTTGAAAAATAGTAAAAACCGGTTTTGTAGTTTTTTAAAGCTATAAACATACACCTAAATATGATCTGGAGACAGCAATTGCAACCTACTCCAGTACTCTTGCTTGGAAAATCCCATGGGTGGAGGAACCTGGTAAGTTGCAGTCCATGAGGTCGCTAAGAGTCGGACACAACTGAGCGACTTCCCTTTCACTTTTCACTTTCATGCATTGGAGAAGGAAATAGCAATCCACTCCAGTGTTTTTGCCTGGAGAATCCCAGGGATGGGGGAACCAAGTGGGCTGCTATCTATGAGGTCGCACAGAGTCGGACATGACTGAAGCGACTTAAGAGCAGTAGCAATTATGATCTAGCCATTCCATTCCTAGATATTTAACCAATAGAAATAAAAACCCATCTGCTCCTCCCTGCCCCCAAATACCCCTAAATATTTACAGCAACCAAATATACAGATCTCAAAAAAGTGAAATAACTGGAACGTTCATTAACTGGTCATTGGTTAAGCTAACTGTGATCAATCCTTACAATGGAATAGTATAATACTAAGCAATAAAAGAGAAAGAATGACTGACGTGAAAAATCATGCTAAACTGACACCAAAGGATCCTGACTCCTTTCTGTGTTACATCTTGTTTACATGTTTTATTCTTCTTAAAATATGGTTCTTCTGAAGCTGTTCCATAGATATCTGAGGTTCTTTTCATTTATCTTCAATTTGTTTTATCCATGTTCTCCACATTATATAATTTCCATTAATAAATCTACAAGTTCACTGATTTATTCTCCTACCATTTGTATCTGCTGCTGAACCAATGTAATGATCTTTTCCATATGATGATGATACCTTACAACATTAGAACTTCCTTTTTTGTTTTCTTATTAACTTTGCTGAGTCCTTATTATGTGTTTTCTAAAGTCTACAAACAAGGTTTTCTTTCATTATTTGAATGTATTTATAAGAGCTGCATTAATTTTTTTATTATAACCCAACATCTGAGTCCATTTAGTCAATTTCTATTCTTGTATTATTTTCCAATTATGTCATCCTGTTTCTTTACATGGTTTATATTTTGTTTTTCTTATTTTTATTAAAATGAAACATACAATATATTGCAAGTGTTCAGCATTTTTATTTTTCCTGTGAGCGCTTTTGTTGCTGTTGTTTTTTACAAATTTAACACACCTGGACATAATCTGTAGAGTCCATCACCCTCTTGATATGTGGCTGCTGATGACTATTTCTTAAACTCTTGTTTTACTTTTTCTTAGCCTAACTTTCTAAGGGTCACTCCTGTGTCTTTATAATCTAGGGGTCAGTCAATGATTGGATTGAGGTTGTGCTCCAAAACTTTGATCTAGTAAGACTTTCATCCTTGGCTGGTGAAATTACATGTGGGATGAGAAATAGGTTCAAAGTTCAGGCAATTTTCAAGCTTGACTCTGGTTTTTCTTTCTGCTGGCTTACTCAGATCTTGCCTACACGTGCACACAAGCTTCCCATCATTCAACATAGTGTGAAGAACTTGGGCCCTCTCAGATCTCCACTATGTGTACAGCAGCCAAGGCAATGTGGGGTATGTGAAAAACTTGACTAGCCCCTCCATATCGCTCTCATTTTACGGTTTCTTAAATTTCCGGCTGGTTTGACAGATTTCAGCTTATTGCAAGACACTTTAACCTATGGCTCTCAAAGGAGCAGTCTTTTCCATTCATTTTTTCCACAGTTTGCTGTTTTGCTGACACTGTCACTAGGTGTGTTTTTTAACCTCAGTTCCAAATCAAGTAGGCTCCCTTCAGCAGCAAAGCTGTTGGTTTTCATGTCCAGCCCTAACATGATAGAAAGACCACATTGTTGAGCTGGATAGGGAAATGGCAAGGATGCATTTATCCTTTAGTGCTTGCTTTTCACTGGTCAAGGTAATCCCACCAGGTGTTACTTCCCCCATATTTCCCTGTACTTCCCGGGTACATATGTATGCATGTTAGTGTTCTCAATGGGTAAAAAAAAAATGAGAAATGTGTCTCAGAAACCCAAGAAAGGTTTTAATGCGCCTGTATCAAGCCAAGCCAAACCTGTGCAAAACTTGTCACCAGAGCAACAGCTAGTGTAAGAGGTGGTACCCGAAAGATGTGACCAAGAGGCTTCTGATACAAATATAGCATGAAAGCTTGAATAAAGTAATATAGCTTATTGTTAGGTAGGACTACTAATATAAAGATGCCAGTTTTTTCCAAGTGAATGAATAAATTCAAATAAATTTCCATAAGACTTCACATCATGCTTTGCTGAAATGACAAGCTGATTTTTTTAAATTTATAAGTAAAAAATAATGACCAAAGACAACTCGAATTCTCCTGAAGAAAAACCACAAGTTGAGAATACTACTCTATAGGGATAAGGAATAAGAAAAAATCATTCAAAAACTGGTACAAAGATAGATGAATAACAGAACAAGATAAAGAGCCCCAAAGCAGACACATGTATAGAAGTTGTAATTTATTTACAACAGAATGGACATAGCTTGCAGATCAATTGGTAAAACACAGGGTTTTCAATAAATGGTTGCTGGACAAAAGGTTTTTCCAAACAGCACATTCCATAATGTAATGAGATCTTATATCACAGTATAAACAAACTCCAACTGGATCAGAAATTCAAGAAGAAACTAAAAATTAAAGAAAAAACTAAAAATCAGTTATAAGTCATTACAAGTCAAGAAAATATATGGTTGGCAGTGATATAAGGATTGATTACACTGGATTATAAACAACCACAAAAACACACCATAAATTAAACACACATATATAAATATATTCAATTAAACTAAAATTAAGGAGTTCTGTTCATTACTAAACTGTAAAAAAAAAGAAAAAGAAAATTCAAACAACTAACTGGATGAAACTTAAAAAATATATAAACTACCAAAGGACTAGTAGGCTGAATTCTTACGTAATTCTGACAAATCAATAAGGAAAGGACAAACAACTCAATAGAAAAATTGTCCAAAGAGATGAAGGAAACAGAAATGATCTATTATATTGATTTAATACACTAATATATTTTGATTTAGAATCTGGAGAAAATACTGCTTTAGGCCAAATGACTTAAGAGATTGGAAGAATTAGTGTCAACAGAAATATATTGTGTTTATACTGTGTATTATTCACTTAACAACGCCAGAATATAAACAGGATTTCAAAAATAAGCTCATTTTTTCCTTTTAAGTTTAAAAAGTCACAAAATTGAATAGTATATATCTTATAAAGCAAACAATACAAAATATATAATAAAATATTCAACCTTTCTTTGTTCTTCCCCATGCCTTCACCACCTATTCGGAAGTAGCTTTATATATTTTAGTGTAGGTGTGTTTCTTAAATCTCTATTTATGCATTTACAAACACATGTATGCAGAAGGTTATAAAAATTGCTATATTATGACTAATGTGTTTCCTTTCTTTGTCACTTAATGGCCTCATAGATATCTTTCAACATTAGTAATTTACTATTTGAGGTGTTTTCAGAGTCTTGGTTTTATATCTTACAAGAAAGTGTCAGTATAAGATTTACCCAATTTCATCACTTTTCAAGAGTCTTTATCTGCAATACTTTAAAAATCTTTAGGCAAATTTATCTAGCATCTTTCTAAGATGCTCATGGTCCGTTCAATTCTATAATACCCTAGAAGGCAAGTTTTCTAAGGCTGGGAAATTCTCAAATGGTACATTCACACCAAAGAATTGCTTTTGAACTGTAGTGTTGGAGAAGACTCTCAAAAGTCCCTTGGACTGCAAGGAGATCAAACCAATCAATCCTAGAGGAAATCAACCCTGAATATTCATTGGAAGGACTGATGCTGAAGCTAAAGCTCCAACACTTGATGGCCACCTGATGCGAAGAGCTGACTCATTAGGTATGACCTTGATGCTGGGAAAGATTGAAGGCAGGAGAAGGGACAACAGAGGATGAGATAGTAGGATGGCATCACCGACTCAATGGACACGAGTTTGAGCAAGCTCTGGGAGATGGTGAAGGACAGGGAAGCCTGGCATGCTGCAGTCCATGCAGTCTCAGAGTCGGCTGTGACTGAGTGACTGAACAACACAACCATTCAAAAAAAAAAAAAAAGGCATTTTTCTAGAGGTGCACTTAATTTTATTTAATAGCTACTCAAATTAACTTTCACAGATATATAGTTCCTAATNCTCAGAGTCGGCTGCAACTGAGTGACTGAACAACACAACCATTCAAAAAAAAAAAAAAAGGCATTTTTCTAGAGGTGCACTTAATTTTATTTAATAGCTACTCAAATTAACTTTCACAGATATATAGTTCCTAATAGAAGTGATGAAAATATACTGCCTAGAGTAAGAATATGTGAACTGGGAGCTAAAGCAATGTGTGAACACACACTACAGAGGCTGCTTGATAGATATCTGAATTTCTGACAACTACACTGAACTATTAGCTGGAATTACATACTCAATTTTGCCTTTAGATGAATAAAGAACCATATTTTTATACATAAGTGTGAAAACAAACTGAAGTAAATTGCACTCATTTTCATAACTTGCTTTCTCTTGAGAAGAAAAATAAAAGAACAAACCTACCTGAGTACAGCTATTGTTGTTAGGCTTATTAAATGCATAGCCCACCTTTTCCTATAGATTTAAATATTTTGCTTTTTGCAACTTTCTGAAAAACAGCAATCTAACTAATCTATGTTGACTGGAACTCTGCTCCTTGACACTTTCCGCAGTGTCAAAATTCAGCTGATATATAATAAAAGGAATTTAGACCTGGGCAAGGGTGAAGGATTACAAATGTCAGCATGAGAGCTGCAACTGCCTTTCCTCTTCCTTTCCCTGGCAGTTGAGTGCAAATATAGCTTCACTTTTACTCTCAAAGCAGCATTTCAGGAGGCCCCTTCTCATCCATCAGAATTGACATGCCAGATAAATTCTAGTGGCTATCCTTGAAGCTCTGCTGTCAAGTGACACTGTAACTCTGGACAAGTATCTCTTTTATGTGTCTTTTTTTTTTCCAGAAAACAATGTAGCTAATTATATCTCTCTCCTAGAATTATTGGGAAGATGACATAAAATAAATGGCAAGGAACAGCCTAATTTGTAATGCAATAGTTGATCAATATTTGCTGAATGAATTCATAGATAAATGATATTCAAGTTAAAAAAAAACTTTTGAGATTTCAACTTAAAACTTGAGAATATACTAACTTTAGGTTTTCTCCCTTATTTTTTGTTTTTAATTGTGGTAAAATACATGTAACATAAAATTTACCACTTTCACCATTGTGCAACCCATCTTTAGGAATTTTTCCTCTTGCAAAACTGAAGCTCTATACCCTTTAAACAATAAATCCCCATTAGCCTCTCCTCTTAGCTCCTGGCTGCCACCATGCTACTTTCTGTTTCCTTGAACTTGACTATACTACAGAGCTCATATAAATGGAATCATGCCGCTTTTGTCCATTTGTGACTGGCTTATTTTACTTAACACATCTTCTTTATCTTCATTTTTTTCACTCATTGAATAGAAAACCCAGAAATAAACTCACACATCTCTGGCCAATTAATCTATGACAAACAAGGCAAGAATATTCAATGGAGAAAAGACAGTCTCTTCAATAAGCGGTGCTGGGAAAATTTTACAGCTACATGTAAAAGAATGAAATTAGAACATTCCCTAACATCATACACAAAAATAAACTCAAAATGGATTAAAGACCTAAATGTAAGTTCAGACACNCAATGGAGAAAAGACAGTCTCTTCAATAAGCGGTGCTGGGAAAATTTTACAGCTACATGTAAAAGAATGAAATTAGAACATTCCCTAACATCATACACAAAAATAAACTCAAAATGGATTAAAGACCTAAATGTAAGTTCAGACACTATAAAACTCTTAGAGAGTGCTTCCCTGATGGCTCAGTGGTAAAGAATCTGCCTGCCAATGCGGGAAACAGGGATCTTCCTGATCCTTGATCAGGGATCAGGAAGATCCCACATGCCCTGAGCAACTAAGCCTGGGTGCCACAACTATTGAGCCTGTGCTCTAGAGCCTGGGAACAGCNATCTGGAAGTGGAATTGATCACAGATACTCCTTACAACTCAGACTTCCCTGGTGGCTCAGATGATAAAGAATCTGCCTGCAATACAGGAGACTCAGATTCAACCCCTGGGTCAGGAAGATCCCCTGGAGAAGGAAATGGCAACTCACTTCAGTATTCTTGCCTGGAGAATTCCATGGACAGAGGAGCCTGTTGGGGCTATAGTCCATGGGATCATAAAGAATCAGACATGACTGAGCAACTAACACAACTTGGATGACTTTGGACTCTGCATTTCTCAGCAAATGAATGACAGAGAAAAGCAGGATTTAGAGCAAATTAGTCATGAAATAATGGGAATGGAGCATGGATTTGTAGTGGTAGAGTCAGAATTAAAGGATATTTCTGAATGTTTGTTGCAGAAATCTGGATAGGAAATGCTGAGGTTCCAACATAGAGAAGCAGTTATGGAGCCCTTAGGATAAATTCATCTCAAAGGGGAAAGGATTGGGCATCAGACTGAGAAAGAGGGATGAACAAAAGACAAATCAGAATGTTGGTAACATTTTATAATAGAATTTCTGAGGAATCCTTCACAAAGGAGACAGGACCCCTGGAAAGATCATGAAACAATCATTTCCTTGTTGTAGGAAGCATAAATCATTAATTATAAAATGAGGTCTTATTAACTGTTCATAAGCCAGATATACCAAGGTAAAAGAAGATTGTTATTTGCTATTTAAGTGTCCAGTGTTTTTCCTATTAGCAAGACAACAAAATGGCTGTCTTGCTCTCTTGAACACAGCTACAGATGAGTAGTCTCAACAGAGACCCTCATACAAGGCTTAAGCAAACCTCTGGTGATATTCTCCCATTGCCTGGAGATGGATATCAACTCTAGAACACAGAACTCTTCAGACAACTGAAGAATTCTGTATAGCACTTCTCGGTTACTTGGTATCGTACTTTATTCAGAGTTGAGAGTGAGCATAAGCCTTTGATTTGCCTCTTCTCTTGGTATTCTGTAGCTGTTTGATTGCCATCACAAATATCAAAGTATTACCTTGTCCAGAGAGAAGAGGCAAGCTCAAATATGGTTATTCCTACAACAAGGAACTGAAGCCACTGAAAATAACAGAAGAGAGGAAAACAACTTTGCTGACAGACGTGCTCAGTTTGGGATATGCTGAGCATACTAGGATCTTAAAATAATCAGTAAGAAGAGAGCGAATTAGAACTCAGTCTCAAGGATCATCTACAGAGAAATTACTGTATTATACAGAAGTCTACAAGAGAATATGTGGTTGTTCTAGTGTAAGTCTCTCATTTTATACAGACAATTGAACCACTGAGAGGCAGTTGTTATCTCTGTTATTTTGGTGCTTTTCCAAAGTGTATTGGGTTTTTCCAGAGAAAAAAGAACAGGATAAAAATAAATGGGAAACATAAATATTTTATACACACATATGTGAGCTCCTTTGGATATGATATTATATATACTAGAAAGAGATTATAAGAAATTGACTTACTGGTTATGGAAGCTGACAAGTCAAAGCTACAGACAGCAGCTGAGAATCCAGAACTGATGATGTAATTCTAGCTCAGGTCCAGAAGCCTGAGACATGGAGAGCCAAAGGTGTAGTTCTAGTACTAAGGCCAACAGGCTCAAGACCCAGGAAGAGCCTAATTTTCAATTAGACTACAAAATTGGAGGTGGGGGTGGGGAGACAATGTCCTNGAAGCAGTTATGGAGCCCTTAGGATAAATTCATCTCAAAGGGGAAAGGATTGGGCATCAGACTGAGAAAGAGGGATGAACAAAAGACAAATCAGAATGTTGGTAACATTTTATAATAGAATTTCTGAGGAATCCTTCACAAAGGAGACAGGACCCCTGGAAAGATCATGAAACAATCATTTCCTTGTTGTAGGAAGCATAAATCGTTAATTATAAAATGAGGTCTTATTAACTGTTCATAAGCCAGATATACCAAGGTAAAAGAAGATTGTTATTTGCTATTTAAGTGTCCAGTGTTTTTCCTATTAGCAAGACAACAAAATGGCTGTCTTGCTCTCTTGAGCACAGCTACAGATGAGTAGTCTCAACAGAGACCCTCATACAAGGCTTAAGCAAACCTCTGGTGATATTCTCCCATTGCCTGGAGATGGATATCAACTCTAGAACACAGAACTCTTCAGACAACTGAAGAATTCTGTATAGCACTTCTCGGTTACTTGGTATCGTACTTTATTCAGAGTTGAGAGTGAGCATAAGCCTTTGATTTGCCTCTTCTCTTGGTATTCTGTAGCTGTTTGATTGCCATCACAAATATCAAAGTATTACCTTGTCCAGAGAGAAGAGGCAAGCTCAAATATGGTTATTCCTACAACAAGGAACTGAAGCCACTGAAAATAACAGAAGAGAGGAAAACAACTTTGCTGACAGACGTGCTCAGTTTGGGATATGCTGAGCATACTAGGATCTTAAAATAATCAGTAAGAGAGCGAATTAGAACTCAGTCTCAAGGATCATCTACAGAGAAATTGCTGTATTATACAGAAGTCTACAAGAGAATATGTGGTTGTTCTAGTGTAAGTCTCTCATTTTATACAGACAATTGAACCACTGAGAGGCAGTTGTTATCTCTGTTATTTTGGTGCTTTTCCAAAGTGTATTGGGTTTTTCCAGAGGAAAAAGAACAGGATAAAAATAAATGGGAAACATAAATATTTTATACACACATATGTGAGCTCCTTTGGATATGATATTATACATACTAGAAAGAGATTATAAGAAATTGACTTACTGGTTATGGAAGCTGACAAGTCAAAGCTACAGACAGCAGCTGAGAATCCAGGAGAACTGATGATGTAATTCTAGCTCAGGTCCAGAAGCCTGAGACATGGAGAGCCAAAGGTGTAGTTCTAGTACTAAGGCCAACAGGCTCAAGACCCAGGAAGAGCCTAATTTTCAATTAGACTACAAAATTGGAGGTGGGGGTGGGGAGACAATGTCCTTGCATCACTAAGGCTGTCAGGCAGGAAAAGTTCCCTTTAATTGTCAGGACAGTCTACCTTCAACTGACTGGATGGGGTCCACCCACATTAGAGAGGACAATCTTCTTTACTCAGTCTACCAATTCAAACTTCAATCTCAGCCAAAAACATCCCCACAGTCACACTCAGAATAATATCTGACCAGTTATCTGGGCACCCTGTGGCCCAGTCAAGTTAACTCATAAAATTAACCATGACACAAAGTGAGTGGTAGATAAGTGAACAGAAATTAAGCCTTCAGGCTCAGTTCCAAAATGTATATTTGCTCTGCTCTTCAAAATAAGAGGTGGTAGATCATTCGTTTGATTTGTTTTTGATTTTAAAAGTGTTACTTAGTTTTGAATAGGTTATACATGTAAAAGGTAGAAAATTCAAAAGGTGCTGACCAGTATGCAATGAAAAATAAGCCTCCATGCACCTTTGACCCCAGCCATCCAATTCCCTTCTGCAGATACAATTACTGTTACTAGTTTCTTGTATATCCTACTGGGAAGAACCTAAGAATATTAAAAACACATATAAAATATTTATTTTCTATACAAACAGCAGCATACATGTTAGTATGCTAACTTACATGTTAGTCTGCTCCATGGAAATCCCAAGGACAGAGGAGCCTGGTAGGCTACAGTCCACGGGGTCACAAGACTTAGTGACTAAACCAGCAGTCTGCCCTATGTTTTACCTTTGGCTTTCTTCAAACTCAACAAAATATGCTGGAGATTTTCCCCTTAATGGCACACATACAGTTCTTAGCGTTCGCTGTATGGTGATGGAGCAATTTATTGCATTGGCCAAAAAGGTCATTTGGTTAATGAATATACTGTTCATTAAATTTCTTGGTGAAAATGAATATGCCTTTTATTTCTACTGAAAACTGAGTGAAGTTTTTGGCCAATCCAATATTTACTCTCTTGCTACAAAGACTATTAGGGGCTTCCTTGGTACCTCAGCTGGTAAAGAATCTGCCTGCAATGCAGGAGACCCCAGTTCAATTTCTGGGTCAGGAAATTCCCCCTGGAGAAGGGATAGGTGACTCATTCCAGTATTCTTGGGCTTCCCTGGTGACACAGAGGGTAAAAAAAATCCACCTGCAACATGGGAAACCTGGGTTACTAATATATATATATTTTACATACTAGCATATCAACAATATTTATTGTAAAAAAAGGATACATACTAAATGTATAACATAAAAGTGGAACTACTGGGTCAATTTGTGTGTGTGTGAGAGAGACATGATGTCTAATTGCTCTCAATAGTAGTTGTACCAATTTACTCTTTCATAAACAATGAGAAGCATCTGTTTTCCCAAACCTTTGTGAATATAGTTTGGAATCAAGCATTCTTTGCTGTTCTAATAACTTCTTAATGTTATCATTTGCCGGGGTCCAGCCCCGGTGGATCCAAGGTAATTCGAAGGGGAGACAGGTGAGGAAAAAACTTATTTATTAATTAACATAAGATTAGATTAAGAAGAAATAGTGTAGTAGGAAAACTAAGTGGAGAAAAGATGCTGAATAACTTGGTTTACGTGGAAAACCAATAAAGTTCCAGACAAGGAACTTGCACCATCTACGTTAGGCCAGTGTCCGGTTGAATATCAGAAAGTGCCCTGCCTTGGGTTCTCTCTCGTACGGATCTTAGAAGCCGGGACAAGTAAGTAGACATGGCAAGCCTCCACGTCCCAGATGGGCATTCAGCCTGAAATTAGAGTAAAGAGGAGACACAGGGGAAACCATTCCTTTCAATGACTGGCCCATCCTCTATTGTCTAGAAAGGCCTTTTATACCTTTTTGATTGTACATAGAGATCAATGGGTAATACAAAGTTATGCAGCATTAGCAGCCCAGACTCTTATGAAAACCAGGCTTTTCTCTCTGCATACCTAGTTGTATACACAGGTCTTGGGTGATTTACATCATCTTCTGGCCAAAAGGGCCAATTAACATTTTACAGCCTTTTTCTGATAAGGGTTGGTCACCCAGAAGACTTACTTGTGTTGATCTTCCCAAAGTCTGGTGCCACTCTCAGAAAGCACTAANGGTCATTTGGTTAATGAATATACTGTTCATTAAATTTCTTGGTGAAAATGAATATGCCTTTTATTTCTACTGAAAACTGAGTGAAGTTTTTGGCCAATCCAATATTTACTCTCTTGCTACAAAGACTATTAGGGGCTTCCTTGGTACCTCAGCTGGTAAAGAATCTGCCTGCAATGCAGGAGACCCCAGTTCAATTTCTGGGTCGGGAAATTCCCCCTGGAGAAGGGATAGGTGACTCATTCCAGTATTCTTGGGCTTCCCTGGTGACACAGAGGGTAAAAAAAATCCACCTGCAACATGGGAAACCTGGGTTACTAATATATATATATTTTACATACTAGCATATCAACAATATTTATTGTAAAAAAAGGATACATACTAAATGTATAACATAAAAGTGGAACTACTGGGTCAATTTGTGTGTGTGTGAGAGAGACATGATGTCTAATTGCTCTCAATAGTAGTTGTACCAATTTACTCTTTCATAAACAATGAGAAGCATCTGTTTTCCCAAACCTTTGTGAATATAGTTTGGAATCAAGCATTCTTTGCTGTTCTAATAACTTCTTAATGTTATCATTTGCCGGGGTCCAGCCCCGGTGGATCCAAGGTAATTCGAAGGGGAGACAGGTGAGGAAAAAACTTATTTATTAATTAACATAAGATTAGATTAAGAAGAAATAGTGTAGTAGGAAAACTAAGTGGAGAAAAGATGCTGAATAACTTGGTTTACGTGGAAAACCAATAAAGTTCCAGACAAGGAACTTGCACCATCTACGTTAGGCCAGTGTCCGGTTGAATATCAGAAAGTGCCCTGCCTTGGGTTCTCTCTCGTACGGATCTTAGAAGCCGGGACAAGTAAGTAGACATGGCAAGCCTCCACGTCCCAGATGGGCATTCAGCCTGAAATTAGAGTAAAGAGGAGACACAGGGGAAACCATTCCTTTCAATGACTGGCCCATCCTCTATTGTCTAGAAAGGCCTTTTATACCTTTTTGATTGTACATAGAGATCAATGGGTAATACAAAGTTATGCAGCATTAGCAGCCCAGACTCTTATGAAAACCAGGCTTTTCTCTCTGCATACCTAGTTGTATACACAGGTCTTGGGTGATTTACATCATCTTCTGGCCAAAAGGGCCAATTAACATTTTACAGCCTTTTTCTGATAAGGGTTGGTCACCCAGAAGACTTACTTGTGTTGATCTTCCCAAAGTCTGGTGCCACTCTCAGAAAGCACTAAATAAAGTTACATTCTTACATAGCAAAGATACAGCAACTTATAACAAGTAAAAGTACAGTGATTTATAACAAAAGAGAAGTAACTAACTCAAAAGTCTAGTGTTGCTAACATCAAAACTACTATATATCTTTTTCCATATCCCATTTACATTGATTAACATCCTCCCAGGTGCCTAAAAGATAAAGAATATGGAGGCCTGGCAGCAATCATTGAGTCAACAGTGAAAACCCANAACATCAAAACTACTATATATCTTTTTCTACATCCTGATTACATTTATTAACATCCTCCCAGGTGCCTAAAAGATAAAGAATATGGAGGCCTGGCAGCAATCATTGAGTCAAGAGTGAAAACCTGTCACCAATATGATTTTTAACTCTCTAGAAAAGGCTCTGTATCTTTAAGATGCTTTTAAGCTTTGTGCCTCTCGAGGTTGGGGGGCTGTAGGCAATTCACAAGCTGTTAGAGGTCTGGGGAACCTGTTAGGCAAGCTAGAGAGCTATCAGAGGGGGTTTAACTGAAACATCCCTTTCAAATGCAGAAGACTAAAGCCCCGAGTTGACTTTTTTTTCCAGAGTGTGTCAGAGAGTGGAAAAGCAGAGTACTTAGGCCGGCAGATTTTTGGGTTTTGGGGTACATGCTGAGGAAATTCCAGGGGGAACCCCTGAAGCCCGATCACGTCCTTGTGTTTTGTCAGGCTTCCTTCCTCATGACCTTGTCATGGGCGGGATTCCTCATGCTGGCTTCCGGCAGTTAACTGTAAAGCACAATATAGTTGTTGAACTAGGTAATTCATCTCAATTTTTTCCTCTATTGAAAAATATGATTCTCAGGAAAAAAAGATTATATTTAAAATTTTCTGGAGCTAGGGATTTAAAAAAATTCTATGAAAATTCTGGTACTTCCTTCTAATTGACATTTAAAATTGTATAGGTGAAAAAACTACAAGTGATGCTAAGGCAAGCAAATGACCAGTTAGAGAAGACAATGAAAGATAAACAGGAACTGGAAGACTTCATAAAGCAGAGCACTGAAGATTCAAGTCACCAGGTAAATGAGGGTTTTAGAATGTGACCCATGGGAGATGACTGAGTTGTTTAAATAAGAGAGTTCTGAAAACAAAATAATGTTTTTTTCTTGCCTTGAAGATCTGACAGTTCTTTTATTTTACCTCAGATAAAAATATCTCAAACTGATCTTTCTCTGGTGTCTGTTTTACAGATTTAAGGAAAATAACTTGAAATAACTGATTAGTGAATAATCAGGGGCCTCTGTTTCCCTTTTCCCCTTTGATTTTTATTAGGTTTTTCTGCTGCACAAGAAACCTGCTGACAAGAAAGATACTAGTTATCTTCTTGACTTTTTGAAAAAGTGTAGCATGCCTAGAAAAACCCCCAACCTTATATACAGATATATCAAACATACCTGAACTAATATCTGTATAACCAAGACTGACTGATAGAAAATTAGCTAGTACGTCAGAAACCCTCACTTCCCCCCTCCGCTTACTATTTTCTTCCCAGAAATAAGTATAGCCTTAACTTTAACACTATTAGATCAGTTTTGTCTGTTTGTTTTTTTTTTAATTTTAACAAGTGAATTATATAGTTTGTATTCTTTTGTGTCTGTCTTTCTCCAACATTGTGACATTCCTGGTTACAAATGTGTGGCAGTTGTTATTTTCATTGTTATATAGTTATACAATTCATTATATGGCTATATTATAATTTATCCATCTTAATGTTGATTAGCCTTTGGGTTGTATACAGTTCTGGGATATTATGAATAATTGTACTTTGAAATTTTGTATAGCAGTTTTTGCACATGTTGCTGCTGCTGGGTATATGCCTAGGAGTGGAATGTCTGGGTCAAAATGTTCAAAATGTATGTCAACTTTTGGAGATAATAGTGCCAGGAAGTGGTGGTATGAATTTATACTCTCCCCAGCAAATTCCTCTGGGTCCACAGTCTTGGCAGACTTTGTTTTGTTTTATTTTAATTATAGCTGTTTTGGTGGGTGTGTAATGGTATTTCATTGTGGCTTAGTTTGCGTTTGAGGTTATTTAGCATTTTTTGTGTCTATTTGCCATTGGGGTATTGTTGTGTGTGTGTGTGTGTGTGTGAAATTACTTATCAGGTCTCATTTTTTTTATTGGGTTGTCTCTCTCTTTTTTCGCTTGTTCTTCTCTTAGGAATTCTTTACATAATCTTGTTAGAACCTTTGGTGATGTGTTCCAAATGTCTTCTACCTAGTACCTTATGTTTTTGTTATTTTAATGATGTCGTTTGAAGAAGTTTATTAACTGTGTGTGTGTGTGTGTGTGTGTGTGTGTGTGTAGTCACTCAATTGTGTCCGACTCTTTGCGACCCCATGGACTGTAGCCCACCAAGCTCCTCGGTCCATGGGATTCTCCAGGCAAGAATACTGGAGTGGGTTGCCGTTTCCTTCTCCAGGGGATCTTCCTGACCCAGGGATCGAACCGGGGTCTCCTGCATCGGAGACAGACGCTTTAACCTCTGAGCCACCAGGGAAGCCCCTTATTAACTTTAATATAGTTAAATTTATTGATCCTTCTCTTTATGATTTAGTGATTTTTATCATGATCCTGGGGTTATGAAGATAAGATATTTTCATACATTTTGTAGAAGCTTCATCGTTTATAGCTACCCGCATTTATATCCAAAATCTATCTAGAACTGACTTTTATATATAAGCTATAGATAAGGGTAAATTTTTGTACATTCTTTTTTCATTTGGATAGTCCATTCCTGTACCATTTAGTGAAAAGATTACCTTATTATCATTGCTCTACAAGATCATCTTTGTAAGCTATTAAGTGAACATACATGTGTGGGTCAGTTTTAGGACTCTTATTTTAATTGATTAATCTGTTGACCTATTTTTGTGCCAGATTCTGTGATAGTTTTTTCTTTTTCTTTTCTTTTTAGTTTTTATTTCTCTACTGAGAACTATGTTTTCATTCATTTCAAGAGTATTTACCTTTACTCTAGGCAGCATAGTTACAATAGCTACTTTAAAATCTTTGATAATTCTAATCTAGGTCGTCATGGGGTTGGCATATGTTGATTTTCTTTCCTGTTGAGAATTGGCCACATTTTCCTGATTCTTTCTATGTCAAGTACTTTCAGATTGATCTCGGAGACTATGAATATTTTTTTTGTGAGACTGCATTCTGTTACCCAAATTAGGTTCAGTTCATAAGTTCTGTCTTGTCTAGTGTGGTAGGTAGTTCTAATGTTAGTTCATTTTTAAAAGTCTTTGCCGTGCTTCTCTGGCTGTGTCCCTGTGTGTATAAAGCTCAGGGGTGAGTGTGAGACTTGTGCTGGTTCACGCATAGAATTAGGGCATCCTCTGTAGCTTTCTCTCAATACCACGCTACTCTTCAGCTCACAGAGACCCTGTCCTGGCCCTGTGATCAGAAAGACAGTTATTTAGCCTGTGCTGCTGCATCTCTTGTTGGTTTACAGTTGAAGCCGCTCTCAGATTCATGCTGACAAGAAAAATAGGAAAAAAACCCCAATAAGCAGTAAACTGCTATATAAATTGTTTCTTGTTTTGATTTCTCTCTCTAAACTGTCTGCTTTAGTTTTTAGAGTCCTCAGGTAGTTGCTTTTTGTATTTTACCCAGAAATTTTTAGGTGTAATCAGGGGAGAGAATGGCCTTGGTGGGCTCAGTCCTCTTGGACAGTGCCAGAAGTCCATTCTCTCATATTTTTGTTTATGAGACATATCTTTTTCTTCCACCTTCATTTAGGAAGGGTACTCTGGCCAGGTGGAGAATTCTGAGTACTTATGTTGTTCTCTTTCAGCACTTTGAAGCTGTTATTCCATTGCTTCTGGCTTCAATGTTTCTGATACTGTCAGTCTTATTATTGCCTCTTTGAAGGTAAAATGTCATTTTTTTCCCCTAGCTCTTTCTAAAAATGTTCTTTTGTCTTTTGTTATTAACAGTTGTACTCTACTATATACCTCAGTATATTTTCCTTCATATTTCTGCCATTTGGAATATCACAGGGTATCTTGGATCTCTGAACCAGTGCCTTACATCATAATTGGAATATTCTCAGCCATATGTCTCTTTAAAAATTTGTTTTTATTGATACAAAGTGCATAACTCTGAAGTGTACAATTTGGTGAGCTTTATTTTGTGGACAGTTTTACCAGGTAATAAATTATCATCTGCATCAAGATATAGACCACTTTTAATACCTTTATGTTCTTTACTAATAAGTAAATACCCCACCTGCTGTCCTTAGGGGTAGCCAGTATTCTAGCTTTTAACACTGTGTTTTTGGTATTGCTTGTTCTTGGACTTCATGTGAATGGAATCATACAGTATGTAGCCTTTAGCAGCCAGTCTGTGGTCATTGTGTCTGTGAGACTCATCC
>SJYW01001725.1:146619-167501 GCA_006410735.1 Raphicerus campestris
TATCACCCCAAAAAAAAAAAAAAAAAAGTTATAAGGAGAATTAGAAGACAAGACAAAAACTGGTAGAAAATATTTGTAAAAGACACATAAGATAAAGAATTATTATCCTAAATATACAAAGAATTCTTAAAATTCAACCTCAAGAAAACAACCTGTTTTGAAAATGGGTCAAAGATCTTAATAGAAACCTCACCAAAGAAGATATGCAGATGGAAAATAAACATGTAAAAATTATGTATAAAGTATATAATTAGGGAATTGCAAATTAGAACATCAGTGAGATACCACTACACACTAATGAGAAAAGCCAAAACACTGACAACATCAAATGCTGGTGAGGACTTAGAGCAACAGGAATCACATTGCTGGTGGGAATACAAAGTAGTTTAGCTACTCTGAAAGACAGTTTAGCAGTTTCTTACAAAATTAAATACAGTCTTATGTGAACCAATAAGCACACTATTAATCCTTACTATCAACAAAAGAGTTGAAAACTTATGTCCAAACATCTGCACATTTATGTTTACAGTAGCTTTATTCATTACTGCTAAAAATTAGAAGCAACTAAGATGCCCTTCAGTGGGTGAATGGATAAGTAAACTATAATAGTGATAGTTTAGACAATGGAATATTATTCAATGCTAAAAGAAATTAGCTACCAAGTAATGAAAGGACATGGAGGAACCTTAAGTGCATATTACTAAGTGAATGGAGTCAATATAAGAAGGCTATATATTGTAGGATTCCAACTATATTACATTCTGGGAAAGGCAAAAATATGGAGACAGTAAAAAGATCAGCAATTGCCATGGATTGAGGGATGTGTGGAGGGATGGATAGACAGAGCACAGAGGATATTTAGGGTAGAATATGATACCATCTCTTAACCCAGTGAATATACAAAACTAAGAGTGAACTCTTAAGTAAAGCATTGGCTTTCAGTGATAGTAAAGAATCTGCCTGCAATGCGGGAAACCTGGGTTTGATCCCTGGGTTGGGAAGATACCCTGGAGAAAGGAAAGGCTACCTACTCCAGTATTCTGGCCTAGAGAATTCCACGGAGTGTATAGTCCATGGGATCGCAAAGAGTTGGACACGACTGAGCAACTTTCACTTTCACTCATATGTGGGGAATTGCTATATAAGAGAATCTTGTATTTTCCCTCAATTTTATTGTAAACTAAAAACATTCTAAAAAATAAAGATCTAAANTTCCACGGAGTATATAGTCCATGGGATCACAAAGAGTTGGACACGACTGAGCAACTTTCACTTTCATGCATATGTGGGGAATTGCTATATAAGAGAATCTTGTATTTTCCCTCAATTTTATTGTAAACTAAAAACATTCTAAAAAATAAAGATCTAAAAATAAACCTGGAAAAAATACAGAAGGATTAAGAAACAGAAACACAGAATTTCAGAGTAAGCATTAGACTAGCATCCAGAAAAAACATTGGAAGAGGCACTGTTTGTATTCACATACACAAGAACAGGTTTGTGTCCAGAGTGTGAGAAAATCAGCATGGAAGGCCATTTTGACAAGGAAATGAGGAGCTGTATTTTTTCATCTCTTACAATGGGTTAGGTCTGCATTGCAGTACCAGTAGCGTTCCACTACTGTTCCTGAGATCAAGGTCGATGCTTGTAGGCATTATTCTTGATATTTACAGATAAGCGCTAATCGGTGTGTTCTGAAAAAACGTGAAAGCAACAAACCATGTTCTTTGCTCTATTTAAATCTGTCTATGGGCACTCTAAATATTTAAACCACGTGTCATATTGACGCCCGTCTTCCCTAAGTTAAGCACCAGTTCCTTTAACTACTGGATATCATTTAAAACCTCTTCATCTTCTTGATCAACCTGTCCTTTTTAATCATAATTTGAGTTCCTTTTTCCCAGATGTAACTTTGTCAGTGCCTCTGGTTGTTGGTGGAAAACTGAAGATGGGAATTTGGATGAGGAAAGGAGGCCAAATACTCAAAGACTGACTTCTTCTGCCCCAGTATGGTTCTTTCCTTCAGGCCTCAAAGGATATGTCTATGATATTAGGTTCTACTTCAATCCTTATTCCTCTTCCTCTAAAATGCTTCTCTCCTAACATTTTGCTACTCTTCCAAGCCTCACAGATATACAAGATCCATAATGACATCAACCACACTACAAAAGATGCCACTGGTTTTTAATTTAATTTTAGCTTTAATGCAATAATTGCTGCTTGTCTCCTCCCTGTATTCTAATATTGATTTTGTAACATCTGTAAACAAATTTTTCAGAAGAAATTCATTTTTAATAACTTTTAAAATATTTAAAGAAATTCAGATCAACATCTGTGCACTACAAGATTGGCAAGTAGTGTCCATCATCTATTGAGTTTTTACACTATAGTCACAAAATTAAAACTACATGTGATCTCCAGAAACATAATTTCTAGGAAACTATCCTTGAAACATTTTAGCACATACATGATATAACACAAAGATATGCACTGAAGCTTTAGTTTCAGCAATGAAAGAAAAATGCTGCAATCTAAATGTTGATCAACAGAGAACTGGTTAAATAATTAGGATTTAACCACAAAGTATAATCTGACACAGCCATTAAAACAATGAAGAGGCACCATTTGTACTGAGATAAAACAATATCTAAGATATTTTAAACAAAAACAACTTCATGGAGTACTATGTTTATATTTTCAGAGAATATCAAGGGAATAATGCAAACCAAATCAATAACAGTGGTTGCTCCTAGAAAGGAAAAATAGTTATTTAGACACAGGGCTGGGAAGATTTCATTTATACACATTGCTTTATGCCTACTGAATATTATTCTGTGTATATAGAATACTTATTTTAAGACAATTTAAATTTATTTTAAAATAGTTACAAAAGAAATAGCCTCCTTTGTTTTCAACTAAAAAGTAAACTCTCTCTCTATAAATATATACATATATGCAGAAACCTTCAGAAACCTTGCAGAGGTATGATGATCAAGTAAAATTCTGAATGCCAAGTACCCTGGTACATCATGTCTGGGCCAGGGAAAAGGCTCAATAAATTACATAATTTTTATCATTTAACTTCTAGCTCTTTCTCTAGATTTATAATCAATTTATGCATCAGTCTTGCTAAAGAATATTTCTAAATTTATATACTATAGGTATGTATGTATGGTAGTGAAAATGATATCAGCTTAAGAAAAAATAGCTATTGGCAGGCTAGTTAGGTGTTTAATTCACCTGCAAGGCTGCCCTGTGAGATTGGCAAAGAGTGACGATCATCTATTGAGTTTTTATCCTATAGTCACAAAGAAAGCTGTTAAACAACTCATTGAGTCAGGCTGAAACTTAAATGCTGTATCTTTCAGATTCATGCTGATAACGCTGATACAATCTTGTACTACTTTTGGTAGTTGGGTAATGTACTTTATCACACTTGGATGTACAGCCTGCAGTAGTTCCTTTTCCCTATTTATTCTGAGCATTCTTTAAGAAACTGGAAATTCAAGAAAGGAGCAGAGGAACTTGACCAGGATCATTAATAGAAGTGTTATTTATTTTTCTTTCCTTGTCTTTGATGATAGTGGTAGCTATGAACAAAGTCCAGAGTTTATCTGAGAGGCATTTAGTGATCTAATTGGTAGCATTTAACATTCATTAGAAGAAGTCAATCTCTTAGTCTTTGACCCCCTTTCCCCATCCAAATTCTCATCTTCAGTTTTCTGTCAACAACCAGAAGGCATTCACAAATACAGCTGGGAAAAAGGAACTCAAATTATGATTTAAAAGGAGATGTTGATAAAGAAGATGAAGGGGTGTACACGTGTTCCCAATCCTGAAACCCCCTCCCACCCGCGGCAGATTCATGTTGATGTATGGCAAAACCAATACAATATCGTAAAGTAATTAGCCTCTAATTAAAATAAATAAGTTTAAATTAAAAATAAATAAATTTAAATTTAAAAATAAATAAATTTAAATTAAAAATAAATAAAATGTGTAAAATCTTAATGAATTATTTGTAAATTCATTATGTGTAAAATGCAATACTTGGATGCAAACTCAAAAACGACAGAATGATCTCTGTTCATGTCCAAGGCAAACCATTCAATATCACAGTAATCCAGGTCTATGCCCTAAGCAATAATGCTGAAGAAGCTGAAGTTGAATGGTTCTATGAAGACCTACAAGACCTTCTAGAACTAACACCCAAAAAAGTGTCTTTTTCATTCTAGAGGACTGGAATGCAAAAGTAGGAAGTCAAGAAACACCTGGAGTAACAGGCAAATTTGGCCTTGGAGTACAGAATGAAGCAGGGCAAAAACTAATAGAATTTTGCCAAGAGAACACACTGGTCATAGCAAACACCCTCTTCCAACAACACAAGAAAAGACTCTACACATGGATATAACAAGATGGTCAATACTGAAATCAGATTGATTATATTCTTTGCACCCAAAGATGGAGAAGCTCTATACAGTCAGCAAAAACAAGACTGGGAGCTGACTGTGGCTCAGATCATGAATTCCTTATTGTCAAATTCAGACTTAAATGAAGGAAGTGGGGAAAACCACTAGACTATTCAGGTATAACCTAAATCAAATCCTTTATGACTATAGAGTAGAAGTGACAAATAGATTCAAGGGATTAGATCTAATAGAGTGCCTGAAGAACTATGGACAGAGGTTCATGACTGAACAGAAGGCAGTGATCAAGACCATCTCCAAGAAAAAGAAATGGAAAAAGGCAAAATGATTGTCTGACAAGGCCTTATAAACAGCTGTGAAAAGAAGAGAAGTGAAAGGAAAGGTAGAAAAGGAAAGATATACCCATTTGAATACAGAGTTCCAAAGAATAGCAAGGAGAGATAAGAAAGCCTTCCTCAGTGATCAGTGCAAAGAAATAGAGGGGAACAATAAAATGGGAAAGACTAGACATCTCTTCAAGAAAATTAGAGATACCAAGGGAACATTTCATGCAAAGATGGGCACAATAAAGGACAGAAATGATATGGACCTAACAGAAGCAGAAGATATTAAGAAGTGACAAGAATACACAGAAGGACTATATGAAAAAGATCTTCATGACCCAGATAATCACAATGGTGTGATAGCTCACCTAGAGCCAGACATCCTGGAATGTGAAGTCAGGTGGGCTTTAGGAAGCATCACTATAAACAAACACAGTGGAGATGACAAAATTCCAGTTGAGCTATTTCAAATCCTAAAAGATGATGCTGTGAAAGTGCTGCACTCAATATGCCAGCAAATTTGGAAAACTCAGCAGTGGCCACAGGACTGGAAAAGGTCAGTTTTCATTCCAATTACAAACAAAGACAATGCCAAAGAATGCTCAAACTACCACACAATTGCACTCATCTCACATGCTAGTAAAGTAATGCTCAAAATTCTCCAAGCCAGGCTTCANTCTTCTATGCCCCAACCAGAAATGCTGAAGAAGCTGAAGTTGAAAGGTTTTATGAAGACCTACAAGACCTTTTAGAACTAACACCCAAAAAAGATGTCCTTTTCATTATAGGGGACTGGAATGCTAAAGTAGGAAGTCAAGAAACACCTGGAGTAACAGGCAAATTTGGCCTTGGAGTACAGAATGAAGCAGGGCAAAAACTAATAGAATTTTGCCAAGAGAACACACTGGTCATAGCAAACACCCTCTTCCAACAACACAAGAAAAGACTCTACACATGGATATAACAAGATGGTCAATACTGAAATCAGATTGATTATATTCTTTGCACCCAAAGATGGAGAAGCTCTATACAGTCAGCAAAAACAAGACTGGGAGCTGACTGTGGCTCAGATCATGAATTCCTTATTGTCAAATTCAGACTTAAATGAAGGAAGTGGGGAAAACCACTAGACTATTCAGGTATAACCTAAATCAAATCCTTTATGACTATAGAGTAGAAGTGACAAATAGATTCAAGGGATTAGATCTAATAGAGTGCCTGAAGAACTATGGACAGAGGTTCATGACTGAACAGAAGGCAGTGATCAAGACCATCTCCAAGAAAAAGAAATGGAAAAAGGCAAAATGATTGTCTGACAAGGCCTTATAAACAGCTGTGAAAAGAAGAGAAGTGAAAGGAAAGGTAGAAAAGGAAAGATATACCCATTTGAATACAGAGTTCCAAAGAATAGCAAGGAGAGATAAGAAAGCCTTCCTCAGTGATCAGTGCAAAGAAATAGAGGGGAACAATAAAATGGGAAAGACTAGACATCTCTTCAAGAAAATTAGAGATACCAAGGGAACATTTCATGCAAAGATGGGCACAATAAAGGACAGAAATGATATGGACCTAACAGAAGCAGAAGATATTAAGAAGTGACAAGAATACACAGAAGGACTATATGAAAAAGATCTTCATGACCCAGATAATCACAATGGTGTGATAGCTCACCTAGAGCCAGACATCCTGGAATGTGAAGTCAGGTGGGCTTTAGGAAGCATCACTATAAACAAACACAGTGGAGATGACAAAATTCCAGTTGAGCTATTTCAAATCCTAAAAGATGATGCTGTGAAAGTGCTGCACTCAATATGCCAGCAAATTTGGAAAACTCAGCAGTGGCCACAGGACTGGAAAAGGTCAGTTTTCATTCCAATTACAAACAAAGACAATGCCAAAGAATGCTCAAACTACCACACAATTGCACTCATCTCACATGCTAGTAAAGTAATGCTCAAAATTCTCCAAGCCAGGCTTCAGCAGTACGTGAACCGTGAACTTTCACATGTTCAAACTGGATTTAGAAAAGGCAGAGGAACCAGAGATCAAATTGCCAACATCTTCTGGATCATCAAAAAAGCAAAAGAATTCCAGAAAAAAACATCTACTTCTGCTTTATTGACTATGCTAAAGCCTTGACTGAGTGGATCCCAATAAACTGTGGAAAATTCTTAAAGAGATGGGAATACCTTGATGACCTGATCTGCCTCCTGAGAAATGTGTATGCAGGTCAAGAAGCAACAGTTAGAACTGGACATAGAACAACAGACTGGTTCCAAATTGGGAAAGGAGTACATCAGGGCTGTATATTGTCACCCTGCTTATTTAACTTGTATGCAGAGTACATCATGAGAAATGCTGGACTGGAAGAAGCACAAGCTGGAATCAAGATTGCCAGGAGAAATATCAATAATGTCAGATATGCAGATGACACCACCCTTATAGCAGAAAGCAAAGAAGAACTAAAGAGCCTCTTGATGAAAGTGAAAGAGGAGAGTGAAAAAGTTGGCTTAAAACTGCACACTCAGAAAACTAAGATCATGGCATCTTGTCCCATCTCTTCATGGCAAATAGATGGGGAACAGTGGAAACAGGGACAGACTTTATATTGGGGGCTCCAAAATCACTGCAGATGGTGATTGCAGCCATGAAATTAAAAGATGCTTTCTCCTTGGAAGAAAAGTATTACCAAAATATAGAGAGCTTATTAAAAAGCAGAGACATCACTTTGCCAACAAAATTCCATCTAGTCAAAGCTAGAGTTTTCCAGTAGTCATGCATGGATGTGACAGTTGGACTATAAAGAAAGCTGAGTACCGAAGAATTGATGCTTTTGAACTGTGATGTCGGCAAAGATTCATGAGAGTCCCTTGGATTGCAAGGAGATCCAACCATTCCATCCTAAAGGAAATCAGATCTGAATATTCATTGGAAGGACTGATGCTGAAGCTGAAACGCCAGTACTTTGGCCAGCTGATGTGAAGAGCTGACTCATTTGAAAAGACCCTGATGCTGTGAAAGATTGAAGGTAGAAGGAGAAGGGGACGACAGAGGATGAGATGGTTGGATGGCATCACCAACACAATGGACATGAGTTTCAGTAAGCTCCTGGTGTTGGTGATGGACAGGGAGGCCTTGCTTGCTGCAGTCCATGGGGTTGCAAAGAGTCAGACATGACTGAGTGACTGAACTGAACTGAACTGAAATGATATGTAAAATTTGTACTGGATATTATGGCATTATAAACATAAAACAGAGCAATGACTGTCCTCAAGAAGCTTACAATACACAACAGAAGATATATTATGAACATAAATATAATGCAGAAAGTATGGATGAAATGAGAGAAAAAAAATAAACTACTCAGTTTTTATAGCAGCATTATCACAAGAGCCAAAAGGTAAAAAGAACCCAGATGTCCATCAGCAGATAAATGAATAAACAAAATGTGGTCTTTACATCTACGATACAATAGTATTCATCCTTAAAAAGGAATGAGTTCTGATACATGCTACAACATGGATTATCTGTAAAGATATTATGCTAAGTGAAAAAAAACCAATTTCAAAAGAACAAGCAATGTATAATTCGCTATATGAGGTACTTAGAGCAGTCAAATTCATAGAGAAAGCCAATAGAATGTAATTTCCAGGGTGGGAAAGGGTGGAATGGAGAGTTCTTATCTAATGGGTACAGAATTCAGTATAGGATGATGCAAAGTTTCTCACTACAAATGGTAATGATGATTGTACAACACTGAATGTACTCAACATCACTGAACTATAGACATGAAAATGGTTAAACTGCTGAATAGTATGCTATGTATATTTTACCAAAGAAAAGTAACAGATAATTTGATATAAATTTAAATTTTGATATGAAGTGAAATGAAATGCATTCAGTCGTGTCTTACTCTTTGTGACCCCATGAACTATCCTGTCCATGGAATTCTCCAGGCCAGAATACTGGAGTGGGTAGCCTTTCCTTTCTCCAGGGGATCTTCCCAACCCAGGAATAGTACTCAGGTCTCCACATTGCAGGCAGATTCTTTACCAGCCAAGCCATCAAGGAAGCCCTAAATTTTGATATATCCAAGATATTTCCTAGAAGAAGAGGCATAATCCTGACCTTAACCCAGGTGCTTCACATCCAGAGCCACCCTGAAAATGCACAGAAAGAGAATAATTATATCTGTATACTACAGACCAGAACTCAGGATTGGGAACACGTGTACACCCGTGGCAGATTCATGCTGATGTATGGCAAAACCAACACAATACTGTAAAGTAATTAGCCTCCAATTAAAATAAATAACTTTTTTNAAAAGTAACAGATAATTTGATATAAATTTAAATTTTGATATGAAGTGAAATGAAATGCATTCAGTCGTGTCTTACTCTTTGTGACCCCATGAACTATCCTGTCCATGGAATTCTGCAGGCCAGAATACTGGAGTGGGTAGCCTTTCCTTTCTCCAGGGGATCTTCCCAACCCAGGAATAGTACTCAGGTCTCCACATTGCAGGCAGATTCTTTACCAGCCAAGCCATCAAGGAAGCCCTAAATTTTGATATATCCAAGATATTTCCTAGAAGAAGAGGCATAATCCTGACCTTAACCCAGGTGCTTCACATCCAGAGCCACCCTGAAAATGCATAGAAAAAGAATAATTATATCTGTATACTACAGACCAGAACTCAGGATTGGGAACACGTGTACACCCGTGGCAGATTCATGTTGATGTATGGCAAAACCAACACAATACTGTAAAGTAATTAGCCTCCAATTAAAATAAATAACTTTTTTTAAAAAAAATGAAAAAAAACTTCAAATAAATATTAGAAGGATAAAAGTGGTATGAAAATAAAAGGATATATAATCTTTGCATGTAATAAAGGAGAGTATCAAAAATGATTCACTTATTGAAAAAAGAATCTCAAACTTTCTCTAATGTTCCAGGAAGACAATTCTTTCCTGACTCTACTAGTACATGAATTTTGTTTTCTTTATTGAGATGTCCTAATAGCAGTAAGTCTTTACCGTAATTCTTTTTAACAAGCTTTGATATTTGAAAGTTATTTTCTTCATGTCAAATAATAACAATGAATCTAGTCATTTCCTTCAACTGTATGTGTGAACTTAATCACTGATGCCCTTTAAACATAGCTTAAATAGAACATTTGACTCGCTCAGGGAACCCAGTTTCCGGAAGGGAGCACTGTCTTTTCATAAGTTACTCATAGGGTATTTTTAGCAGTTTGAAAGCTGGTCCTGTTTCCAGTGAAGTGAATGAAGTTTGGGAAATGGCAGACTATTGGTTTCTCACTCTGGATGCCCTTGCTATTTGTACATGAGGCAGTGAATCATACTGCTTAAAAAAGCTAACAGTGTATTTATGTGTAGGAATAGCATCTAAGAATCTGCTTATATACTGACAGTCTTGTTGATGATAATAAAGCCTACTATTATCCTGCCAGCTTATCTGATACTGGAGAGGCCTTTTGGTTTAAGAGATTCTTAAAAATACTAACCACTGTATGTATCATTTAGTACCTACCACCTTTGAGATGCTGTCAGTTTTTTGATCCATTTGTAACTGCCAGTAATATAATGCTTTCCTTTGCAACTGAATTCAGACAGTCAACATGCTGGTGAAATTTATTATTGCAACAATTATTTAAGAACACGTTTATGAGGTATGGATCTCTGATAATATGTTCTCTAAGATGGTTCATACATAACTCCCTGGCCAGCTAAGCATAAGTAAGAGTTTGTTTCTTCCTTCAGAAATTAAAAAAACCTTATATCTGAGGGCATTATTAAATCACCATTAGATATATACAAATTAAATATATTTTCCTTTTTTTTCTGTTACTTTTCCCTTTCCCATTATCTCCCCTTGGTTATGCAGATTAATTTTGCTTTTGGAATACAGTTAATACCCTGAAATGCATACAGGAGCCCTCCTTATCCACCATAAACACATTCTAAGACCCCTAGTGGGTGCCTGGAGCCATGGATGATACTGAACCCTATACATACCATGTTTTTTCCTGTAACTAACAGGCAGCTGAATGTATCAATAAATAGGCTGGATGAAGGGATGACGCATGTCCCATGTAGCACAGAATGAAGCAGTGCTAGATTTCATCGTGTTACTCAGAAAAGCAAACAATTTAAAACCTGTTAGTTGTTTATTTCTGATAGTTTCCATTTAATATTTTCAGACTGAAGTTATTTCAGGTAATTGAACCTAGGAAAGGAGAAGCTGTGGATAAGCAGGGTCTATCTAAGACTTTCAGACTGAAGTTATTTCAGGTAATTGAACCTAGGAAAGGAGAAGCTGTGGATAAGCAGGGTCTACTTTATTATGCGTGTATGACTTTCTATTTGCAAAAGGATAAAAACAGGATCCATGTTCCTACTGCCCTGAGGAAACTCATACAATGGCAATCAATATTTCCTTGAATTTGTCTCTGAATTAATATTATTAGACACCCCTCCTGATTTATGATCATAGGCAATGAGTGAAGTTAAAATATGTTTAAGTATCCAGAGATGTTCAGTTCAGTTCAGTTGCTCAGTTGTGTCCGACTCTTTGTGACCCCATGAATTCCAGTACGCCAGGCCTCCCTGTCCATCATCAACTCCCGGAGTTCACTCAAACTCATGTCCATCGAGTCAGTGATGCATTCCAACCATCTCATCCTCTGTCGTCCCCTTCTCCTCCTGACCCCAATCCATCCCAGCATCAGAGTCTTTTCCAGTGAGTCAACTCTTCGCATGAGGTGGCCGAAGTACTGGAGTTTCTGCTTTAGTATTGGTTCTTCCAATGAACACCCAGGACTGATCTCCTTTAGAATGGACTGGTTGGATATCCTCTCAGTCCAAGGGACTCTCAAGAGTCTTCTCCAACACCACACTTCAAAAGCATCAATTCTTCGGTGCTCAGCTTCCTTCACAGTCCAATTCTCACATCCATACATGACCACTGGAAAAACCATAGCCTTGACTAGATGNAACAAGCTTTGATATTTGAAAGTTATTTTCTTCATGTCAAATAATAACAATGAATCTAGTCATTTCCTTCAACTGTATGTGTGAACTTAATCACTGATGCCCTTTAAACATAGCTTAAATAGAACATTTGACTCGCTCAGGGAACCCAGTTTCCGGAAGGGAGCACTGTCTTTTCATAAGTTACTCATAGGGTATTTTTAGCAGTTTGAAAGCTGGTCCTGTTTCCAGTGAAGTGAATGAAGTTTGGGAAATGGCAGACTATTGGTTTCTCACTCTGGATGCCCTTGCTATTTGTACATGAGGCAGTGAATCATACTGCTTAAAAAAGCTAACAGTGTATTTATGTGTAGGAATAGCATCTAAGAATCTGCTTATATACTGACAGTCTTGTTGATGATAATAAAGCCTACTATTATCCTGCCAGCTTATCTGATACTGGAGAGGCCTTTTGGTTTAAGAGATTCTTAAAAATACTAACCACTGTATGTATCATTTAGTACCTACCACCTTTGAGATGCTGTCAGTTTTTTGATCCATTTGTAACTGCCAGTAATATAATGCTTTCCTTTGCAACTGAATTCAGACAGTCAACATGCTGGTGAAATTTATTATTGCAACAATTATTTAAGAACACGTTTATGAGGTATGGATCTCTGATAATATGTTCTCTAAGATGGTTCATACATAACTCCCTGGCCAGCTAAGCATAAGTAAGAGTTTGTTTCTTCCTTCAGAAATTAAAAAAACCTTATATCTGAGGGCATTATTAAATCACCATTAGATATATACAAATTAAATATATTTTCCTTTTTTTTCTGTTACTTTTCCCTTTCCCATTATCTCCCCTTGGTTATGCAGATTAATTTTGCTTTTGGAATACAGTTAATACCCTGAAATGCATACAGGAGCCCTCCTTATCCACCATAAACACATTCTAAGACCCCTAGTGGGTGCCTGGAGCCATGGATGATACTGAACCCTATACATACCATGTTTTTTCCTGTAACTAACAGGCAGCTGAATGTATCAATAAATAGGCTGGACGAAGGGATGACGCATGTCCCATGTAGCACAGAATGAAGCAGTGCTAGATTTCATCGTGTTACTCAGAAAAGCAAACAATTTAAAACCTGTTAGTTGTTTATTTCTGATAGTTTCCATTTAATATTTTCAGACTGAAGTTATTTCAGGTAATTGAACCTAGGAAAGGAGAAGCTGTGGATAAGCAGGGTCTACTTTATTATGCGTGTATGACTTTCTATTTGCAAAAGGATAAAAACAGGATCCATGTTCCTACTGCCCTGAGGAAACTCATACAATGGCAATCAATATTTCCTTGAATTTGTCTCTGAATTAATATTATTAGACACCCCTCCTGATTTATGATCATAGGCAATGAGTGAAGTTAAAATATGTTTAAGTATCCAGAGATGTTCAGTTCAGTTCAGTTGCTCAGTTGTGTCCGACTCTTTGTGACCCCATGAATTCCAGTACGCCAGGCCTCCCTGTCCATCATCAACTCCCGGAGTTCACTCAAACTCATGTCCATCGAGTCAGTGATGCATTCCAACCATCTCATCCTCTGTCGTCCCCTTCTCCTCCTGACCCCAATCCATCCCAGCATCAGAGTCTTTTCCANCACAACTAAAGCGACTTAGCAGCAGCAGCAAGGTAAAAAATAATGAATTTAATTTTATTTTTAATTAATCAGAGGAAAATAGTATCAAATAATTGATATTTTAAAGTGACATAAACTTCTGCTGCATTGATTACTCAAAAGCCTTTCACTTCAGTTTAGTCACTCAGTCGTGTCTGATTTCTTGTGACCCCATGAACCACAGCACACCAGGCCTCCCTGTCCATCACCAACTCCCAAAGTCCACCCAAACCCATGTCCATTGTGTCAGTGATGCAGTCCAACCATCTAATCCTGTCGTCCCCTTTTCCTCTTGCTCTCAATCTTTCCCAGCATCAGGATCTTCTCAAACAAGTCAGCTCTCTGCATCAACATCAGTATTGGAGTTTCAACTTCAACATCAGTCCCTCTAGTGAACACCCAGGACTGATCTCCTTTAGGACAGACTGATTGGATCTCCTTGCAATCCAGGGGACTCTCAAGAGTCTTCTCCAACACCACGGTTCAAAAGCATCAATTCTTCGGTGCTCAGCTTTCTTTATAGTCCAGCTTTCACATCCATACATGACTACTAGAAAAACCATAGCCTTGATTAGATGGGCCTTTGTTGGCAAAATAATGTGTCTGCTTTTTAATATGCTATATAGGTTGGTCATAACTTTCCTTCCAAGGAGTAAGTG
Source organism: Raphicerus campestris (assembly GCA_006410735.1). Classification (NCBI taxonomy): domain Eukaryota; kingdom Metazoa; phylum Chordata; class Mammalia; order Artiodactyla; family Bovidae; genus Raphicerus; species Raphicerus campestris. Next base: position 160,705 of record SJYW01001725.1, read on the forward strand.
TCTTTTAATTTTATGGCTGAAATCACCATCTGCAGTGATTTTGGAACCTCCCAAAATAAAAGTCTGACACTGTTTCCACTGTTTCCACATCTATTTTCCATGAAGTGATGGGACCGGATGCCATGATCTTTGTTTTCTGAAAGCTGAGCTTTAAGTCAACTTTTTCACTCTCCTCTTTCACTTTCATCAAGAGACTTTTTAGCTCCTCTTCACTTTCTGCCATAAGGGTGGTGTCATCTGCATGTCTGAGGTTATTGATATTTCTCCTGGCAATCTTGATTCCAGCTTGTGTTTCTTCCAGTCCAGCATTTCTCATGATGTACTCTGCATATTAGTTAAATAAGCAGGGTGACAATATACAGCCTTGATGTACTGCTTTTCCTATTTGGAACCAGTCTTTTGTTCCATGTCCTGTGTGAATCACAAAAAACTGGAAAATTCTTAAAGAGATGGGAACAACAGACCACTTTACCTGAATCCCAAGAAACCTGTATATAGGTCAAAAAGCAACAGTTAGAACTGGAGATGGAACAATAATTGCAAAAGGAGTACATCAAGGCAGTATGTTATCACCCTGCAGAGTACATTATGCAAAATACCTGGCTGGATGAAGCCCAAACTGGAATCAAGATTGCCAGGAGAAATATCAACATGCAGATGATACCACTCTAATGGCAGAAAGTGAAGAACTAAAGTGCCTCTTGATAAGGGTGAAAGAGGAGAGTGAAAAAACTGGCTTAAAACTCAACATTCAAAAAAAACTAAGATGATGGCATCTGGTCCCATCACATCATGGCAAATAGATGGGAGAAAAAGTGGAAACAATGGCAGATTTTATTTTCTTGGGCTCCAAAATCACTGCAGTCAGTGACTGGAACCATGAAATTAAAGACATTGCTCCTTGGAAGAAAATTTATGACAAACCTAGACAGGATATTAAGAAGCAGAAATATCACTTTGCTGACAATGGTCTGTGTAGTCAAAGCTATGGTTTTTCCAGAAGTCATGTATGGATGTGCGAGTTGAGCCATAAAGAAAACTGAGCACTGAAGAACTTAAGGTTTTGAACTGTGGTGTTGGAGAAGACTTTTGACAGTCCCTTGGACTGTAAGGAGATCCAGCTACTCAATCCTAAAGGAAATCAACCCTGAATATTCATTGGAAGAACTGATGTTGAAGCTCCAATACTTTGGCCACCTGACGTAAAGAACTGTCTCACGGAAAAGACCCTGATGCTGGGAAAGATCGAAGGCAGGAGGAGAAGGGGATGACAGAGGATGAGATGGTTGGATGGCATCAACAACTTGATGAACATGAGTTAGCAAGCTCTGGGAATTGGTGATGGAGAGGGAAGCCTGGCATGCTGCCGTCCATGGGGTCGCAGAAAGTCGGACATGACTTAGCAGCTGAGCAGCGACAGTAAGAGACAAAAAGTGATTGAATGAAGGTGTGTGAAAGTCATTATAGATGTTGATTTTTAAAAATCTGTTTTAGGGGAGTTTTGAGGGTAAAAGTCTGACATAAGTGAGGTCAAGAGAAAAGAGTATATGAGGAAGTGGAACCAAAAATGAAGATTGTGCATGTAGAGGAGAGTGAGGGTCAAAGAAAGCTATGGTGGTGGCAGTAGTGGTGGGGGTGGTGCTGCTGCTGTTAAAATGGGATGGGGAAAAAAGTATTCTAATGAGAATCCAGAAAACAGGAAAGAAAAAACAATTTTCATAATAAAAAGAGGACAAAACAATATCAATATTTTTTCCCTAACAATAACTGAGATGCCAGGTACATGGTGTTTCTTATTTGCTTTCTACTACTAATTGCAATCAAAAAATTTGTAGGAGGCTTGAATATCCTGTGGGACTTTCTGTAAATGTCCTGCTGCTGCTGCTAAGTCGCTTCAGTCATATCTGACTCTGTGCTACCCCATAGCCAGCAGCCCACCAGCTCCCCTGTCCACGGGATTTTCCAGGCAAGAACACTGGAGTGGGGAGCCATCGCCTTCTCCAAATGCCCTGCATGGCTTCAGCTGCCTTTGCTGCTCTGGTGGAGTGAGTTTCATAATCCAATTCTGGATGAGCATTGCCCAGAGAACCCCATCCCAATTCTAAAACACCTCTGTTTCTCTGGTTGTTACAGTGTCTCACTGAAATAGTTTATCTTCCCACACTGGACCCCTAATTCCTCCAGTGAAATATCAATATCCTACACATATACAGAAACACACACACACACAAATCCCTTTAATGACCCAGCTTACTTAAAAGTAGCTCACAGTGTTATGACTTTCTTAGGGAACTGTACTTGAACAATATTATTGCATTTCATAGCTCAGTTGGTTAAGAATCTACCTGGAATGTAGGAGACCCAGGTCCGATTCCTGGCTTGGGAAGATCCCCTGGAGAAGGAAATGGCAACCCACTCCAGTATTCTTGCCTGGAGAATGCCATGGAAAGAGGACCCTGACAGGCTATAGTCCATAGGGTCACAAGGGTCAGATATGACTTAGCAACTAAACCACCACTACCAGCATAAAAGTCAAGAAGGAAATTCAGACCCACCTTACCTAGAATGAAGGTCCCACATATTTCAAAGCTCTACGCATCACTCAAACACTCTTGACGTTTACCTGTAAAGGGTATTTTACATCATCATTCTTATTATTATGTACATTACTATTACAGCTATTTTTACCATTGCATACTATTACTATTATTTTCTTGTTTATATTTTCTGAGAACAGAAAATATCAGTGCTAACTAATGTTACTGAAACAAAAACTGTGTTTATGTGGTATCTACCTCTGCCCATTTTCAAAAAAAATTTTTTCTCAAAAATATGGAAGAGAAGGTGCTACAGATGTTAGATTTTAACCTACTCCTTTGTATGATAAAAATTTCCTCTAACCCTTTTCAAAGAGTTCTCATCTTCCAAATCACTATAGTTGTCTTCCATGCCAATATAATCTTGTCAGTTATTCTATCTGAGAAGAACTTAGTTTATCAATATCATTAANCTAACCCTTTTCAAAGAGTTCTCACCTTCCATATCACTATAGTTGTTTTCCATGCCAATATAATACTGTCAGTTATTCTATCTGAGAAGAACTTAGTTTATCAATATCATTAAAGGCAATGTGAACTCACCTGGTTCCTCTAGGCCAGGCTCTAGATTGTGCATCTGTTCACCAGTGGTCAAGCTTTAACATCAGAAAGTAATGGTCATGTGCTTCCCATGAAGCTGCTGCTACAACCAGATTGCCTGATTCAGGAACACCAAGGAAAATAATGGGCTTCCCCAGTGACTCAGTGGTCAAAATCTTGCCTGCAATGCAGGAGACACAGGTTTGATCCCTGAGTCAAGAAGATCTCCTGGGGGAGGGCATGGCCACCCACTCCAGTATTCTTGCCTGGAGAATCCCATGGACAGAGGAGCCTGGCAGGCTACAGTCCATGAGGTCTCAGAGTCAGACACAACTGAAGTGACTTAGCATATGTGCAAGGAAAACATGGAGTTTTGGATCAGATGAGCGGATTCAAGGTAGAATAAATAGTCAGGTTTGGGGTGAAGGAGATAGAAACCAGGAATCATGTCCAGGAAACAAATCAGCTCCAGGTCATGCTGCTCAACAAGTCAGGAATATCAAAAGTCAGACTCTGACTCATTAAAAAAAAAATTCAGTCTTTCAACATTTATTGATTCATTCATTTGAAAAGGTTCCTGGCACTATGTGCCATGTTACAAAGTTAAACAAAATAGGCAGAATGTTCTCAGATACCTTATAGTCTAATAGAGGAAAAGGAAGATAAATATTTTGAAGATCATATAAACATAAAACATAGTAGCACATTGCAATTAATCCTAGGGAAAAAATAAAGCCAGATAAGGTGACAGAGGGTGAGAAGAGGCACTATTTCTAGATAGAATTAGGAAAGCCTTATTTGAAAAGGTGTTGTTTTTAGAGGGCTTGAATTACAAATGATTTTAGGTCCTGGAAAAACAGAGACATGATCACTCAGTTTTAAGCATGTGTGTATGTGTGTGCTTAAAAAAAAAAAAATGCAATCTCTCTCCTCTTAATTTTTGTGTACAATACAGTATTGTTAACTATATGTACCATATTTCTCAAAAGATCTGTAGAACTTTTTCATCCTGCATGACAAACTCTCTATCTGTTGAGGATAGCAACTCTCCATGTCTGTTCTTCTCTCCCCTCAAGCTCCTGGTAACCACCATCCTATTTTCTGCATTTGCTGCTTGATTGAGTTTTCTGTTGAATCCCTCTAGCGAATATTTTATTTATTGTATTTTTCAGTTTCAAAATTTCTGGTTTAAAATTTTTTTATCTCTGTGATATTCTCATTTTGTCTATGCCCTGCATTCCTACGCTTATTTATCCTCTTTATGACGGCTAATTTGAAATTTTTGTCAAGCCATATAGTCCTTTTATTTAAGAGTTGGTTTCTGAAGATTTATTTGGATCATTTGATTGAGCCATGTTTCCCTATTTCTTTCTATGCCTTGTAGCTTTTAATTGAGATATCTGTATTTGAAGCAATAGCCACCCCCCTAGTCTTAGTCCTAGTCCGTCTTAAAGACTGACTTCATATAGAGAAAACCACCAATTAGTACAGCTGGAGATTTCCTGGCCTTTCAGTTTTCTCTGGCTGCCTCTTCTCTGGTCTTATGCCTTTCAATTTCAAATTAGAGGATTTGCTGGTTTTCTTTTCATTGCTTGTCATCTCTTACTCCCTCTGGTATAAATCTGTAATATGGCAAGTCTATGGAGCTGCCACTGTTCACTCAGCTCTCTTTTGTTTTCATCAGCCCCCTGACTTCTAGAGAATGACTGATTACATCAACACCCTGAGTCAAAAAAGGCAGAAACCAGTCTCTAAAACAGCCCTTCATAAAGTCATTAGACAGAAACTCCAACCATTTCCATCACCAGAGAGAAGCCAGGAGTTGCATGTTTTCTCCTATTTATTCTGTGCTTAGCTGGCTGTAGTGAGTATAACTAGTGCTCCAGACCATCACCTTTACTCTCTGTGGCTCCCACCCTACCAACCCTCTTCTGTCTCTCAGCACTTGATGCACACAAGGCAGAAACCAGGTCCTCAAGTAAAAGTTTTATACAAGATGTTGGTAGAAGCAGGATTTGAATGATGGGCTTTGGCATCATCACCCTTTCATAAATGGCCTTCCTGTGGTTTTCTACTCATGCTTTCAAGAGTGCCTAGCAATGTAACCAGTAACTTCAACAGAGATAATCTAGTTTCAGGGAAGCAGCAAAGTAAATAAGAGAATATAGAAGACTTGATGTCAAAGATCTAAGTTTGAATCGAAATCCTTCAAATCTTCCTAGTTATTTTCAACCCTAGATGTTCTTAAGATTCACCCAAAGAGCCTTGGAAACATAAATTCCCAAGGCTCACCCTATTGAATTGAAGCTTACAGGAGTGAAGCATGGACAGATACCATTTACACAGATTCACAAGGCTGAAGTATGCTGTTCCAGCTGTTTCTTAAGAGGCATGTCCCAACCTTTCAAAACTGTAGCAAGCTCTACTATCTGCAAAATGAGCTATTAGTTCCTCCATCACTGACCTCACAGGGATATTACAGGGAGGGTCCAGTCATAGTAGGACCACATCTGAAATCAATGTAAACTATAAATCATGATAAAAATGTAAGATAACTTTACATATCAGGTAATATGAATATCAAACAAGGATTTAAAGGAAACAAAAACACATCTATCTCCTATTGACAGTTCTCTATAAAGAGTTATACTATTCTCTTTCTAAAGTTATAATTATACTTCCTTTATTGTAGCTATGTTTCTGTGAAGTGGTTTTTAAACCATATTTTATTTTAAGCACATTAAGGAAACAAGCTATTTAAAGTAACTCCCTGTTGAACCCTTTATGAAGAATACATCAAAAATGCAAATAGACAATCACTAATCTTTATTTAAAGCCTAGGTTTTGTGTATGATGTTATCTGTAAGTGGGACACAACTATACTGCTGTCAGCAACCTGTGGGAGCTTCCTTGTGAAACTGCCTATGTCTTTCTTGGATCAGGCTCGCAATAGCAATACCACTGGCCTCATAGGAAGGACGATGCACTTAGGCCCTTTTACTCACCCACTAAATGCTGACAAATGCAGGTGTTACCTTTTCCATTCCCTCACAGCTGAACTCTCCTAGTTCCCACAATAAAGCCTTAGGTCAAGCAAAGGACTCCCCACACACACAAAAAAAATACTCTTAATGAAATATATTTGATGTTCCTGATACGCAGGGCTGATTTATTATACACCTAAGGACCACACTTCCTCTCAGTTCAAAAATCTCACATAAGAATTTTCCTACAAAACTCCCGACATTACTTGACTTCTATCTACTATGTTGCTAGCACTTCAGTTGTTAAAAAGAAAGAGCTTCCCTACATTTCGGTTTTGAGAAACTCGGGGGGAAAAAAAAAAAACCACTTTGGTAGTTCAAGATGAATATTCAAGTCACCTTCTCTATGAATCAAATCTGTTTCAGAATCCACTTTTGCTAAGGTCCAATCTCCAATTGTATCAATTGCCTGCCAGTGTACATGTTAGCCAGAAAGGAGGCTGGGAGAGTACAGGACAGTTGATTGGAATTCTTCAGGCATGGTATTTCTATTAAGTATAATTCTTCACTTAACAGATGAAAACTCTCCAAAGAGAATCTTCTGAAAGGTCTGAATGTTTTTGACTGGTAACTTACAAGGCTAACCAAGGGACTTGGTGACATCTTTCATCACTAA
>SJYW01001725.1:172408-193671 GCA_006410735.1 Raphicerus campestris
AAAATAAAGTCTGACACTGTTTCCACTGTTTCCCCATCTATTTCCCATGAAGTGATGGGACCGGATGCCATGATCTTCGTTTTCTGAATGTTGAGCTTTAAGCCAACTTTTTCACACCCCTCTTTTGCTTTCATCAAGAAGCTTTTTAGTTCTTTAGTTCCTCTTCACTTTCTGCCATAAGGGTGATGTCATCTGTGTATCTGAAGTTATTGATATTTCTCCCGGCAATCTTGATTCCAGCTTGTGTTCTTCTAGCCCAGTGTTTCTTCCAGTCCAGTGTTTCTCATGATGTACTCTGCATACAAGTTAAATAAGCAGAGTGACAATATACAGCCTTGACGTACTCCTTTTCCTATTTGGAACCAGTCTGTTGTTCCATGTCCAGTTCTAACTGTTGCTCCCTGACCTGCATACAGATTTCTCAGGAGGCAGGTCAGGTGGTCTGGTATTCCCATCTCTTTCAGAATTTTCCAAAGTTTATTGTGATCCACACAGTCAAAGGCTTTGGCATAGTCAATAAAGCAGAAATAGATGTTTTTCTGGAACTCTCTTGCTTTTTCCATGATCCAGCCGATGCTGGCAATTTAATCTCTGGTTCCTCTGCCTTTTCTAAAACCAGCTTGAACATCAGGGAGTTCACAGTTCAAGTATTGCTGAAGCCTGGCTTGGAGAATTTTGAGCATTACTTTACTAGCATGTGAGATGAGTGCAATTGTGCAGTAGTTTGAGCATTGTTTAGCATTGCCTTTCTTTGGAATTGGAATGAAAACTGACCTTTTCCAGTCCTGTGGCCACTGCTGAGTTTTCCAAATTTGCTGGCATATTGAGTGCAGCACTTTTACAGCAAGGGTAGTAATTCATAATGAAGAATAATGTGATCAAGAGCATGGATTCAGAAATCAGGCTCAATCCCAGGGGCAATTCAAACATTTACGAGCTGTGTGTGTCCCAAGTTGCTTCAGTTGTACCCAACTCTTTGTGACCCCACGGACTGTAGCCCATCAGACTTCCTTGTCCATAGGATCTCCAGGCAAGAATACTAGAGTGGGTTGCCATGCCCTCCTCCAACTAGCTGTGTAGGTTTAAATAATTAATCTTTATAGGTTTCAGTTTTCTTATCTATAAACAGAGATGACAATAGTATTTACCTACAATAGGGGTTGTTATAAAAGTAGACAAATTAAAGTATGTAAAGTTCTTAGAACAGTGCCTGGAAAGTAGTAAAAAATATATAAGGTTTTTTAAGTAAAAGTTTAAAATAATGTATGATAAGATTTTTTAAAATCTGGTATTGTGAGGAAACCTAAGAGTGGAGAAAGCAAGGTATAGAGATGTTGCAAGAACCTGATGTTGTGGTCCATCAATGATACACACTTAATAGTTCTGACAGCCCATCTCCATGATGCTGTCAGCTTACTGATGACTGAGATAGTCATTGACATGGTTACTGCCAAACTAGAATGACACTAACACTGAGCTGCTTGGTATTTGAAGTGTGAGAAAAAATGAACAGTAAGAAACACTTTTAACTCTTTTGCAAGTGGAAAAGCATGAACAGAGTTTGGAGCATAGTCTCACTTCCCAGAAGTATATTTTAGTTTTTAAGCACACTTTCTGGGCCTGGTGTCTGTAGAGATGTAGGCTATAGCCAAAGGGCCTACTGAAATGGAGGTTTTTAATAACAGAGAAAATGAAGTACTCTGAAAATTGCATTAGGCTTCAAAAATGTGTATATACTGGTTTATTAACAAGTACTTTAATAAGAAGTGAACATTCGAGCTCTTGATTACTACTCACATCATGTGCGACCTTGAGAAATTTATAGAGTCTCTCTAAGTGTCGTATTCCTCTCAAATGAGAGAGAGAAAGAGACATCTTGTTGCATCTCTAATGATGATTATGTCATTGATGATTGATTGAAGGGTAAAGCCCTTTCCAATTAAAAACTGGATGAAAGGCAGGCCACTAATAATGGAACACTTGACAATTGGTAACATCAGATTTATGCCCTTTAATTCATGAATCATCCCATGTGGATATAAATCAGAGTGAAAATATCAATTCCAGAACATAATGTTAGTGAGTGATTTAGCAATCTGATGAGCCCCAGTGTACCAAAGGACCAAAATGAAGGTTTACCTGTTCTCCCGTGGCACCATATCAAGGGTAGGTTTAGATCCCTTTGTGAAATTCTGTGATATTCTGAGAGCTTCTATTTACCAATAAAGAAACCATGCCTCAGGGTAAAAATTACATAATGGGTCAAAATCTGACCCTTTTTTTGGTCCATTAGAGATTGACTTAGCTCTTTGTCATTTCAACAGACTCTTAGCAGAGACAAAAAGAAAACAAATGATCACTGTACCATGTCAATCAGCTTCAAGTGTAGGTAGGATACCACATGCCCTTGTTCATTGAGGAAATACACTTTTCTCAACATGGATTTAAATAGTTGGGGTTTTTTTCTTTTTAATTAAATGTATTCTGTGCTCCAAGTCTCCCAACAGGGCAATCCATTAAAGAACATTCAAACCCATAGTTCAAACTGATGAAAATACTGAAGAGCAAAGTAAAGTTGAACAGCTTTTGAAACCAGACAATGAAAGGAATTGCTGCCTACGCAGCTGAAGTCCATGCCACTCCCCAAAGCTTTGAGACATTGTAAGGGACAGATAAAGGACAAGGATACAAAAGAAACAAAGGAGTGAAGCTATCTTTTCCTTTAGGATGAAAGATGTCAGAGGGATGCTTGGGAAGCCTAGAGAAAAATTCAGATCAAGAAAGTGAGGTTAACGCTGGCAGAAGTGTCCACTATCATTGCAAAGGTTTATCATTAAGTACCTTTCTATGGCCATTCAAGGAAATATTTCAGTTTTGCTAGAACTTTTAACAGTTTTCCCTGCCAGTTGCCATTCCTTTTTGAAAGTATCTTAAGCCTCTGACGAAGGCCCTTCATCAGTTTTGCATGCTAGTTTAGAGGCAACTGAAGGTACAACATGGCAAAGAGAATATGCTACTTAATATTTCAGGTTCAGAGGAGACAAAGTAGTAGTCCTTTTGAGTGAACTTGGATTCATGTTTCTAGGTGATTGTCAGCAGACCTTGGAGGCACATTCTCATAGTGGCTTGGGACTCTATGTTATAGACAGAATGTTGCAGACAGGACAAATGCTATTGAACTTGAATTATCTTCATAGGTTACAGAAGGTAATAATATACTGCAGGAAGAGAGTAAGAGACGTAGAGAACTTCTGGTTTGCAGTGAGAATCTGCTCAGCTGACTTGAAGAAGGTCACCTCACTTTGGGTCAACAAATGGTCTGGTACTTTTGATTTAGAAAGCATTCATGATACCTCAAGCAGAAGTATGTACAGACTTTGGTGAAAGGGGTCAGAAATAAATAGGAAGAATCTGAGATCCAACAGGGAGAAGTCTAAGGAGAAAGCACTTTGGGTTAAAAAAAAAAAAAAAAAAAAAAACTTGCTACTCAAAGTGTAGTTCCAGGACCAGCAGCATCAGCTGAACCATAGGCTCCACCCTAGACCAAATGAACAGAACCTGCTTTGTAACAAGATCCCCATGTGTTTCACGTGCATATTTCAGTTTGAGAAGCATCGATGAAGCTCTGGGAGAGCAAGGAAGACTCATGTGAAGTTTAGAATCACTAATGATATATTCTGGGTGGGTTGGAAAGTCACTTGGAAGGTGAGATATCACATGGACAGACAGTCCATGTCAAATCTGATTAGCAATGACATCATGGCCCCAAGGATGATTTCTCAGCAGTGGTGGAAGATCAGTTCAGACCTCTACAAAAGCTGGTCAAAGCAACTACTACACTTACCAGAACAACAAGCATGGAGAGTTGGGTTAAAGAAAAGGCTCTGGTCCCTTTAAGGAACAGGAGTGCTTAAAAGGTCAACCAAAGCAGAAGCCTGGTTCAAGAGTTTCAGTCAACGTGGTGGAGGTAAGAAAGCAAGATAACTTGGAGATTATATAGGAAAGCAGACTCATTACTAACACAAATCAATATCTCAACCTCCTCACATTCAAACTACTGCAAATCCCACCAGCCACAGAAGGAGGGTTCTGTGAGGATGCAGAGGCTCTTAGGCAGTGGATTTTGAGTTTTCATACTAATGTGTTTTCACCTCTCCCAATCATCTAATGGGTCTTTGGGGATGTTTTATGACACAAAGTCCCAAGTTTGCCTAAGATAAACTGCTTTTGCCTGGAACCCAATTCTTAAAGGAGTCTTTTTTTAACAAAGTTTTTAAAGATTAGGAACATAAACACCTGAATTAAATCTGTAAATGCAAACCCACAGTATTTTCAGAAAAGGCATCTTACATAAGATATTTATGTCTTAAGTAACTCTGATTAACTGGTTCTCATCAAATGTGTACAAGTCATGTCATCTCCCTGCAGTCCTCAGTCCCCTCTAACTGAAATTACTGCTGTAGTTCATGAGGTCATCCAAACTGGGCAGGAAATACAGTGCCCTCTTTGGGCAGCCTCTTAGGGAATATTCCTGCAAGTGCCTGGGAGATGTCTCACACAGCACTCACATAGTCTGTGCTCACCAGGCACTGCCATTCACCCACCAGGCCTCAGCATGGCATCCAGTGTGGATGGAGAGCATCTGCCAGGCCCCACCAGGCATCAAGCTCAAATCTATGTTCTGCATTGTTCATCTGGGGATTATCACTGTGCCCAGGGTGCTGTGTCCTGGGATGCATGAATCAGAAAACCCACAGGATACCTAAGACATGATGATCACCTTTCAGTCCTGATTGTATCCGATTGAGGATGTATTTCAAATAGAACCAGAGAGAGTGGCAGACAGCCCAACACAACCCTGCGGAACTAGAGGCTTCTCTCTCTAGTGTTCTCCTTCTTACCTTAGATACCCATACACAAAATTTCTATCCTCATCGATTCTTTTCCCCAATAGAGTTATTATTTATGCAAATGTATACTGGCAGGGTGTGTGTGCGTGCGTGCACATAGTTGGGGCTGGTGTGATCCTTTGGCCCTATAAGATAGATATGCATGTAGACCCAGAAAGGACCAATCTGTTATTTTATACAAAAGACCAAAATATCAACATCTATCATTTAAAAACAAAAAGAGTGATTTTTTTTCCTCTCCCAGAGTTTTTAATGGAGAGGAGCTTTCTTTTATAAATTTTATTTACCTTGGCACTTGGAATGGTTTGTGACTTATCACACTTGATTGTCGGTCAAAGTGCCCAAGGGAAATAGCTCAGTGTTCTCCTCACATAGCTCACTGCTCTCTTGTCAGCCAACCAAGAAAGAAACTCTTACACAGCTTGATTTAAGTGACAACGCAGAGCAGCTATCTTCCGTGGTGTATGTATGTTACACCTATTCATCTTTAACCTTTTTTTCTTTTTGTCTAAGGTCTGTGTTCTTCATAATGGATAGTCATAAATATCTGCAGGTAGAAGAAAAGGTAAATCAATGATGTGGTTTGGAAGTTAAATGGTAAAAAACTTGGACATTCCTTCAGCAAAATAATTAAGTGTTTTCTGGCAAAGGTGAATTAAAAGGATCATTTACAGAGAGTTGGATTCTAGAGGGTTTTTTGCTTGTTTCTTGTTTTTGTTTTTTAAACATCAGGTGGCTGCAGGCTTAGAGATAATAAGTGATTTTAAAATTAAGTTGTTGTTGTTGTTTTTTTTCCATCAGGGAATATTCTGATGCTTTCCTCAACAAATAAAGTCCTAAGTTCTGCAACAGAAGAGTGATCCATTTTGGAGAGAAAACAGATTTGATGTGTCACACCTATTTCAGAATATTTGGAGGTATTGAAAGGTTCAAGGGGAGTGGTGGAGCGGGAAAGGGCAGGAGCAGTGGAGTCCAGGAGAGAAAGGTTGAAAATAAATTCTCCAAGCATTTGAAAGAAAAGCAGCCAATACTAAGCATGTAGAAGAAACAGGGATTTAAGTTTTAAGACAGTAAGCTATAATGTGCTGATGTTATGCACCTTCAGAAGTTTTATGGAGCCTCTGAGAGTTGTGGGATGATGGCATGGCACACAGTGGGTACAAAAATTTTAACTGCCCAAAGGATGAACAGAGGTGAAAATTCACTAAGTCAATATTCTCTACCCTCTGAGAGCCAGAAGATATAGTTCTCACAAGTCCAAGTTAATAGCTACTCTCTTTCCTTTCTGTTATTTTTCTATTGAATAGAAGTGAAACTTTTCTATCTAAGTTCCTTGAGTGCGTGTGTGCATGCTCAGTGGCTCAGTCATGCCTGATTCTTTATGACCCTGTGGACTGTAGCCCACTAAGTCCCTCTGTCCATGAGATTTTTCAGGCAAGAATACTGGAATGGGTTACCATTTCCTCCTTCAGGGAATTTTCCCAACCCAGGCATCAAAATCATATATCCATCATTGGCAGGTGTATTCTTAACCATTGAGCCACCTGGAAAGCCCCAGTCTAAAGCCCAGACTATAGTAAACCAATTAATTTATTTGCAGATGTTTACATTATACACATAATTACAAGAGTCTTAAAATGGCAAAGGAAGTAGATCTATCAAACAAGTTGTCCTCTCATTTTTTTCTGGCCGTCTTTAGATTTGGAACCACATTTTTTAAATCAGTTGCATAAAAATTAGCACAATGACTACTGGATACAAAGGAGTCAGAGAACTGGTCTGATATAGATATGAAATATATCTGAAAAAATAAGCAGCATGAGACATGGTCCCTGCCTATGCAATGTTGGGGGGGGTTTTGTTTGTTTTTTATTTTGTGGGACTCATCGGAAAAGGACACTGAGAGGTTTTGCGTAGTGAGGTATAGGTTTTTCTTACCGCAGTGAGATAAGCTAGCTGACCTGGGGGTAGAAACGAGTGCAGCCATTTGAAACCTCACTTCATTCAGTTATGTAATGCATGGGCTTCTTAAGAGTCCAAACATGTAAAACACTAGAAAGTTGATTTAAGCATTGTAGAGAGAGAAAACGTTTGTTCTTCTTCCTCCTTCCTCATCACATACCCAGGGAAAAAACAACCATTTTGAATCAATTACCATAAAGAATAGAGTTATCACCAGCCTGTTCACTGATTCAGCAAATAAAAATTTGCAAGCTTGCTGTTTAGCCTTGTCCTAGGCATGTCTCTCTAAATAAAGTGGACATTTAATAATCGAATGCATCTTTCACTTCTAGTGGAGTATTGAATTTTGTGGATGCAGATGATAGCTCATCCTGAAAACCTTTGCTTCTTATATTGCTTTTCAATTACAGAAACAAAGACTCCCCTAGGCTATTTGGCCTGAGCCAGTAAAGTTAAGTTTTCTTTGTGACTTACTAGGCTGTAGTGACCAAAGGAGGTTAAATAGATTAAATAGAAGACGAAGGCATTAAAGCTGTCCACAGTGGCCCTATTGTCCTGACCTCCTCTTTGCTACCAAAGAAGGCCTACTTTGTTCTGCATAAGTGTATTCTCCATCATTCCCTTAACTTCAGGAGTTATCTATTCCCATCTTCCCATGAATTCTCTTCCCAGGACTGAGAAGTCCCATTGCTGCCTGCCATGGGATCTGTCTCCTCCATGTACCCCAAAATCCCACTGCCCTCCATAAACCTTTCCTCAGGCATTCTAACAACTGTAGCTATTTTGACAAATAAATGAGATACATTTATATCTCTATTGAATTATGAAATTTCTATATCCATATAACCTGTCGCATGCTCAGTCGCTCAATCTTGCCTGATTCTATGCAACCCCACACAATGTAGTCCACCAGGCTCCTCCATCCATGGAATTTTTCAGGCAAGAATACTGGAGTGGGTTGCCATTTCCTCCTCTAGGGGATCTTCCCAACCCAGGAATTGAACCCGAGTCTCCTGTGTCTCCTGCATTGCAGGCAGATTCTTTAACACTGTGCTACCTGGAAAGCCCTAGGTCACAGATATGTTAAAGGGTAAAATGGGGATTTGGAGGCATGTTCATGGCAGCATTCATGTTCTTAATAATTAGCCAATACTTACCTCAGATAGGAGCAAGACCAGCTGCATAAAACTGTTGGGAAGACTCTGCAGTAAGCACAAAGGCAAGAGACAAAAATAAGCATGCCTTATTATGCCAACACACATGCTCCTTTGAATTCCTAAGTGAGTTCACAATCTTGCTGTGACAAGTGCATGACAGGCAACCCACCACTGTCTTTGCCTGTACCCTCTGATTTCCGTTGCCTTGGGACCAACCTAAATTATCCTTTCAGTTTCTAGGTTTGGTCTAGGCAATTGTTCTTCTATGATCAAACTCCAGGTCTCTGTTAGGTCCTAGCCTAGATAGACTATTTAACTTTTATAATGGAATACAATCCTCTTTTTCTCCAACAATATTCTAAGAACTCACCTTCCCTAGGAAACAGTAACAGCAGAGCTAGGAACAGTGTTTACTTGAAAGCAAAGCTTTAAGCCCCTTTGCCAGTCCCCAAAGCCCCGTAACAAGGAACTTTATGGGAAGAGCTAGCCCTATTTGTCTTAGCCTTAGCCAAGATGACAGGCCAGAGTCCGGTCCTAACATTTCCTAAAAAAGCCTAGACAATCCCTCTGTAATGCAGGTTGCAGAATTAATAGAGGTGGCTTGCTTTGATTGATATAGCAGTAGCTGCTGTAATCATTGAAAAGTAGTGAACACAAGACAAGAGGTAGGAGCAAGATAGTAAGGGAATGATTGATTTGGGCTTGATTCTCTAATGACCATTCCAGTGGAGACTGGAGGATGAATAGCCAGGTTACTCGGCGTATTGAAGGCTGCAAATATTGGTAGTCTAATAGTTCAGGTTATTCTACAATGAATTATATGGCTTAGGAACTTCAAGAGAATACCATCATCTATTTTTTTGTTTTTATTGGAATATGATTTATTTATAATGCTGTGTTTCTGCTGTGCGGCAAAGTGAATCAGCAATACACACACACATGTCACATGAACTTTTCAAGATATTTTCCTTAAGATATTTTCTCCCGTAGGATATTTTACCAGTTAGGATTCAGTTTTTTTAAAAAGGTAAAATGTCTCTAACTATTCTAAGAATGAAGAGATCTTAGTTCAGAGGACTAAGTGTTCTTGTGCTCCAAAGTTGACTCCCAGAACACCCCAGAACTGGCCCACCAGGGAAATTGCTCTCTTCGCGATTGTCAGAGAAGTGCAAAATTTTTAAGTCCTTGTGGCAACAGCTGGTTCTAACATTACACCACTGAGATCACAACCTGGATGTCTAGAAGCTGCAGCCAGAACTGCTGACTCTCATGCTAGAACAATGCCAGACAAACACATCTCTGTCTGCCACTGCATCTCTCTCCACCTGGCTCAGTTCTGAATTCACAGTTTCATGTGTGCATCTTATTGGTAGAAATTAAATCTTATTCAAAACCTTAGCCACAATGACATCTGAGGAATGATGGTTTTAGCCCTTCAATATGTGTACTCTGGAAGGGAACACCAGGTGATCTTTTTGCCTATCTCAAGAATTTTCCTTAAGTCTAAAAGTTTAACTAGGACATGTCTCAGAGATGACATTTATGGTCAGATGTTCAGGTACACAGTAGGCCCTTCCATCAAATAACTGTAAGTGTAGCTTTAAATTTCCACAATTTCTCTTACTGAATTATAGTTTTAAATATTAGTTCTATTACTTTATTTGTACTTCCTTGGAGACCACAGTCACTTGTATATTGGACTCTCTTTGCCTGTATTCTACATCGAATCTTTTCTCATTCATTTACTTTTCTTATTTGGTTTTCCTACACTTGGCTATGGAGAAGGCAATGGCACCCCACTCCAGTACTCTTGCCTGGAAAATCCCATGGGTGGAGGAACCTGGTAGGCTGCAGTCTATGGGGTCCCTAAGAGTCAGACACAACTGAGCGACTTCGCTTTCACTTTTCACTTTCAAGCATTGGAGAAGGCAATGGCAATCCACTCCAGTGTTCTTGCCTGGAGAATCCCAGGGTCGAGGGAGCCTGGTGGGCTGCCGTCTATGGGGTCGCACAGAGCTGGACATGACAAAAGTGACTTAGGAAAAAAAAAGAAAACATTAGCTATGACCATGCCTCACCTTCATATTTTCAGTCTAACCATTCTCCCTTGAGTAGGCTATAATTTTGTCTTTGTCTCTGAAATGATTATTAAAAATATTTTTCTCAACAGTCCCCCCTGAGGTTATTTGATCAACTTTTCTCACATCTTCCTCTTTTTTTCTTTTCTTCTCCTTTTATGCTGCTGTTCTTCTCCATTCTAGGTTTTTAAATTTCTGATCCAAAGTGTGCTTTCACATATAAAAATACTTGTTTAATGGGATTTAATGAATGTTGAGATGTGTTTCAGTTGTCCTCTACTTCCTGGTTGTTTTTCTAGTGGTGTGGGAGGTAAGAAATGTTTTTACAGTGTGAAAAACTTTGATATTTCCCTTCTAATTTCCCTCTTAAATTAGCTTTGGGTAGGTGTTGCCTGTCATTTTCTGTTCAGTTTTAAATGTTTTGGACTTTCCTGAACCATAAATAACAGGTGTTTCTCCATGGGAAGAGATTGAAGTGAAAGTTTTAGGTGGATTAATGGCTTCTTAGTTTTTGGTTGGTATTGAAAAGTTGAGCTTTCTCAATAGATATACCTTTGGCAGATGTTTCATACTTAGTAATATTCTTATTTAAGTAATGTTTATATCTTGCTTGTTCCTTTAATTTCCTTAACCAATCAGCCTTTAAAGAAAAACTTCTTCCTTCCAAACTGCCTCCAATTCCCCAGAATAGATGCCTCTCCATGTTGGTCACTGCTGGTCACATAAATTTTCAAGCCTCTTCCTTTTGATTCCCTAGTAACTGGTACCCTCCTACACTAGGATTCACATTGATTTTCAGCATTCACACTGAGAGTGGAATCCTTTGTTCAGAGAGTGATTTGATCTGCACTTCACTCCTGCTAATACCTGCCTCCCTCCTGTTTCTACATATCCTCTACTTGACTCTGGCCTAGATTGGGATCTAGAGGTGACTCTGATGGTTTTAAATATTTATTGTCCCAGTTACAAGTTCAAGTCAGTTTGTAGATTTCTCTTTCTCCTAATTATGCTGTAGGTGTGAATTAAGAGTGCATTTTTTTCTTCCTGTTTTTAACCTTAAATATTTCTAGAAGATACAGAGAGAAGTTCAGATTTAGGTAAATACCATAATCTTACAGGAATTTGGAATTCCCATTTGGTATTTTTAAAGCTATTTAAATGGCATCATTCTCTATCTATAATTACTAATGTATAGAAATATCCATTATTTTTATCCATTAATCAGTATTCAGGAAACTTGCTAAACTATTACTGACATAATATATTATCATGTCATCTATGAATAATGACAATTTTATATCTTCCTTTCCAATCTTTTTATCTTTTGTATCTTTTCCTCTGCTGCCTAATGCTTTCAATAAACTTCTGAAGGAAAGTTTTGATAATGGCATCTTTTCTTACACATAGCAACAAAAAGAAAACTCTCAGTGTGTCACTATTAAGTAGGATGCCTGTCCTTCATGTTTTTATCTAGCATATTTTTAATGTGATAAGATAATGTGTAATTCTTAGTGAAATATATCCTATTTTCCCAAAGTCAATCATTAAAACTCACAAGCCAAGGATGAAAGACTCCAAATAACACCAGTTGTTGGGGCTATCCACCTCCTGCAGGGCTCACTGAGCAGAACTCTTAACTACTGAAACAGCAATATCAAGTCATGTGGTATAAATATAAAACAACTTTATTTTTGCCAATAATTGTAGCCAACATGCTGTCTTGAGCTCCTCTTTTTCTCTGGGCAATGAGTTTCATTATGACATACTAATCTGACTCTTTTTCAAATTTTTTAACATGCACTTTTAAAGCAGTTCAATTTTCATTGTTAACACTCTTCTGCTCATTTAAAATATTTACTCTCACAATTAGGAAAAATTAGGGAAAATTCTTTAAACACAGTAGGTGAGAATATTTTAAACCAGAAACTACCCTAGTCTTCGGTCCCTGGCCCTTTGATTGAGGTTATCATTGATACTATAGGAAAAAGGGAGAAAGAAAGGTATTTTGCTATGTGCTGCCTATGGCAGGGCTATTCCTCTTATTTTGCGTTTGGTTTAAGCAGCAGTCTTTTGGCACATGAGCTTTTGCTCCTAACTATAGCAGACCCCAGGAAACTTATAGCAGACCCCAGGCCCATATGCCACTATCACCCACAACTCAGGAGCCTAAAGAAATAGATAAGTTCATTCTCCCTAACTCTGGGGACAAAGAACTTAAGGCACCACACCAGGATACTAAGCATCTCAGAGCTCTGTGCCTGATTTCAGCAATATCAGGGCAGATCAGCAAGTTTAGCTGCCTGGCAGAGATTCTACAGGACACTGGAGGTCATTTTACCAGTCTAATAGACTTGCCCAAATTCTGTGATTCCCTTCCCTTGCCTTGAGAGAAAGCAACCAGTTGGATACCTTTCAACTCCCATAGAAAGGAGAATGAAAGAAATATCTTCTCTGGGACTTCTTTGGTGATCCAGTGGTTAGGACGCAGCACTTTCACTGCTGAGGGCCTGGGTTCAATCCCCAGTTGCTGAAATAGATCCCATAAGCCACACTGCATGGCCAGGAAAAAAAAAAAAAAAGTGATACTTTCTCTGCATGAAGAATCACTCTCTGCAAAAGGTATAACCACCTCACTTCCAGCCTTTGTTTTACATGAACTCATGAACTCAAAGGGGCAGAACCAGGCTGAAAGAGCCTACCTCTGGTGATGAGGCATTTCTTAGCCATCCTTGTAGGAAAGTAGATATCCTGACAGCTGATGGGTATCCCAAAATTTAAATGTGGAGTAGAGAAACTTTGTTCCAGCTATAAGCTTTAGTTCTCAATTTCTGAAAACCATATATCTTCCTACTTGGGGCCTCCTAACTTCCATCTTAAGTGAGTTTTTTTTATCTTTAACTTCATAGACTCTGTCTCTGTCCCAGGCCTACTTCAGAACATGAAGACAGGTGCCACTGATCTGACTTTGTTCATACCCATTTGACCATCTGACCAAAATCTGCACCACCAAAAAACCATGTATCAAATATCTGATACTGTTGAAGAAAGGAAAATAAAAACTAGAGCTGTCATTATAAGGGCACATTTATAAATGTGTAAGATGTAAAATGTAAATGTGTCCAAATGTAAGATGAAACAGCTAAACTGAAGCAATCACTTAGCTATCTCTGGATCAGCATACACAGTTTTGAGACAGTGAGAGTTGCTGGATCATCCACTTGAAGTAACCTATAATATTTATATTTACAATAGTGTGATGTCATTCTAACTTAGTATTTTATTAATACAACCTAAGAGTGATGACAAAATTTATGAGACGATACATTCCCTGAGGACAGGAACCAAGGAACTAATTCTGTTCCCCCTTCTTTCCACCTTTTCTACCTTCCTCCCCCACCCTCTTTTTCTTCTGGCCACACCATGAAGCCTAAGGAAGTTCCCTGACCAGGGATTGAACCTAGGCCACAGCAGTGAAGACACCGAATCCTAACCACTAGACCACCAGGGAACTCCCCCTTGTTCCCTTTCTAATTTATCATTTCTTCCTTTGTTTCTCTCTTCTGTCCTTAGCATATGGCATAGGCCTGGCCCATCATAGGTGTTTGGTGTATGTCTGTTAAATTACCAAAAATGCAATGTACTATTTATTTACCAGAAATAAATATGATAGAATAGGCCCCATGAACACTGAATTATCCTCAGCTTCCTAGTGACAGTCTGGGCAGTTGCACCAAAACCTACAGGGGCCACATCCTGTAGCTATCCTACCTCCTTGCACTGTTAATCTGGCTTGCTGATAGATTGATTCTTCTACCACAATCTCTTACCAGTTCTACAGGCATATTGGAGAGGAAAAACAATCTGCTCCTCAGTAGCATATTTCTCCCTTTCCTTCCTTTTAATCTTTCCTCTCCCACAGCTAGAGAATTAGGCCTCTAAAGTCATCTCAGCCCCTATAATCCTCCAATTCTGTTACTTCCCCAGATGTAACTTTCATAGTCACATAACCCATTATCACACCTCTGTCCAGGGTTTCCTGCAATGTCCCTCTCCAGTTTCCATGTACACATTATGAATTACTTACTGCTACCACAGTTGAACCAACAGCACTCCATCCATTGAGTTATTTTGTGGATTTTAGGGCTCTGTGGATTTACAAGGAGGTAGCGCTCAAGGCACAAATTGGTCAAGNTTTTTGCTTCTCTTCTTTTCAGAGCTATTTGCAAGGCCTCCTTAGACAGCCATTTTGCTTTTTTGCATTTCTTTTTCTTTGGGATGGCCTTGATTCTTGTCTCCTGTACAATGTCACGAACCTCTGTCCATAGTTCATCAGGCACTGACTATCAGATCTAGCAAGCTCTATGATAAATGCTCTGGGGATACAGATAAGTATGAAACCTGCTCTCTTGGATCTCAGAGTCATCCAGGGATTCGCAGGATTTTGGAATGGTGAGCCAAGGGCACTGAGAGCAAGCTCTGTCAATTTAGACAATGGCTTATGTCTCTTCATCCTCTTTCTTGAGGCCAAGGGGCCTCTGAGCCATAAGAGGACCTCGTCCAGTTGTAAGGAAGAAAGCTGACAGTTTCTCAAGGGTGATTAGGGACAGTGTTGCTGGCAGAAGGGCACGAATGGCGTTTGGTCCACCTTTGGGCCATGCTAGTGACATGCCAGTGCTTGTGCCACAGAGAAGATCTCTGTTTCCTTGTCTATGAAGACTGTGGTCAGACTTATTATATCGCATTTTTTATGAGGGTTACGTGGTGTATGGTGATTAGAGTGCTTTGTAAGCTATGAAGTGTGTGCATTCTTGTTACTAACATTTTGGAAAGCTAAAAGTTCAAGGATGCCAGTTCCTCTGAGACTCATGAAAGTTTGAAGGGCCTGGAGCCCTGAGAAGGCCTGGATTTCAATTCTAAATCTGTATGGTTTTGCTGCTCTAAGACAAGAAACTTGCAGAAAGCAAGTGACATCATGGAGCCATGGAAGGATCCTTGGATGGGAGCCTGTGATCTGGGCCTCACCCTAGGCTGTGTGGTTACGGAACCTTGGGCCAGTCTCCGCTGATTCTTGGATCCCAGTTTCCTCATCTGTAAAGCGAGGCAGGAGACGGAGGGCCCATAGGGATGGTCGAAACAGCAGAGCAGTCATGAGTTCAGGGTCTGAACTGAGGCCTGAGTTCAAATTCCAGGGTCTCCACATGGGAGTCATGAAAATTACTTAACCTCCTCCTCCTCCCTCCTGGGCCTCAGTTTCCTCATCTTTATAATGGTACAATAGCCTCTCTTGAGGTTACCATGGACATCCAGAGAGCCAGTAGGTGGCAAATGCTGAGGATGGTTCTGGCTGTGAGTGCTGAACACTTGAGCACTTTTGTCACTGACACTGATTTCTTCTTTCTCAGACACGCTCTGGTTCTGTGGGTAGGGATAGAATGTTTTACAGTGGAGCAAACTGCCCTGGAGTAAATGAGCCGGGGCATGGCACCCAAGGGAGGAGGGCAGCAGGGGGTAACATGCCTGTTTACTTGGCATTAGCACACTGACACTCCCCTCCCCCGGAATCCAGACAGAGCCTCTAAGCTTACCCACCTTCAGAGGGCGTTGGGAGGCTCACACTTATATTTCTGAATTCCTCCTTCCTGGGAAAGCCTTGCAGGCAGCCTCCATGCCAAAGCTGCTCCTGGTGATTAGGGGTGACTAGGGGTGAGTGATGGCCGTGGGGGTTAACGGGGCCTGATCAGAGTGGGGTGGCGTGCGCGCTCACTGGCGCAGGAATAGCAGGTGAAGTGTTCTTTATTACCACGTATGACTGGTTCCTTGGCTGCTTCATCATTTGCCCTATGCACGCAGATGCTAATAAGCGATTCCCTCTATTTTGCCCCTGGGGGTACCTCTCGAGGAGGGAAACTATTGATTTTTAACACTGGACTCAGAAACTCTAAGCTATTCCCTGTATTCCTTGGTTCCCAGTGGTGCCCTGATGGGCAGACTTGGCCATTTCAGACATCAGATGCTTAGGCAGCTAGGCCAGAGAGTCGTCACCTCGCGGGGGAGTGGAGGGGTGGAGCGGAAGCTCATCTAGGCTTCTTGGAATTTTGCTCCCACCCTCCTCTTCAGACCCTTTGGCATATTTACCATGTGCTTAATCACACCCACTGTGATCTGGCTGATCTTTAATGGGACTTCCGGATGCCAGGCTCTAGGCTGAGTGGTTTATCTACCAGGTGGAAAACTTTAATCCCATTTGTCTGCTGGAGCTCCAGTGAGAGAGAGGAACTTACCCAAAGCCGCACTACAGTGAGGGTCCTCCAAACCCACACACAGGACAGTGAGTGTCCTCCAAACCACACACAGGACAACACTCTCCCCTGCTCCTTCCCCCACAGATGGCCTTCTCCTGCCAGACATGACCCAGTGTCTGTAGGAGTCTCCAGTCTGCTGATAGAGAGGTCTAGATTTTCACCTGAGCCCCTGGACCCTGATGTGTTCATGGTAGACTCAGCTGAACCNATGAGTGTCCTCCAAACCCACACACAGGACAGTGAGGGTCCTCCAAACTCACACACAGGACAACACTCTCCCCTGCTCCTTCCCCCACAGATGGCCTTCTCCTGCCAGACATGACCCAGCGTCTGTAGGAGTCTCCAGTCTGCTGATAGAGAGGTCTAGATTTTCACCTGAGCCCCTGGACCCTGATGTGTTCATGGTAGACTCAGCTGAACCCTCCTCAGCAAAGCCAGCCATCTTTCCTGGGCTCAATCCCTCCTACTCTACTTACAACTACCCTTTGCCCTCTCCTGTCTTCATCATCACCCGAGGATGTCACTGAAGACATCGAAGCCACCATGTGAAAACAGTCGCTTGGCTTCTCCCTCCCTCCCTGCCACCCTCTCGTTTCTGTGTCAGACCCCCTTCCTCTCCATCTCAGAGCAGATCTCCTTATCAGGTCTTAACTTCGATCACAGAGCCCATCTTTCCCTGCCTCACATTGTTAATCACTCCTGGTTTCCTGAGCAGTCCTTCAACACTGTCTGTAATCCTAGCCTGTCTCCCTCATCTTAAAGCAATAAACAAACAAAAAATATAACAGCCCTCAGCTCGGTTTGCCCTCTAGANCTTTCCCTGCCTCGCTTTGTTAATCACTCCTGGTTTCCTGAGCAGTCCTTCAACACTGTCTGTAATCCTAGCCTGTCTCCCTCATCTTAAAGCAATAAACAAACATAAAATATAACAGCCCTCAGCTCGGTTTGCCCTCTAGACACCGCTCCTTTTGTCTCCTTCCTCTCACAGCCGAGTGTCCAGACATAAGAGCCTCCCCTTATGATCTCCACTGTCTCATCGCCCATTAACCCTCAAACCTGCTGAAATCATGTGCTCCCTTTCTGTACTTCCCTGAAATTGCTCCCACTGAGGTCACCGCCTGACCTCCTAATTGCTGAGTGCCAAGGGCTTTGCAGTGCCCCGTCTCACCTGGCTCCTCTGTGCCACCTGACCCTGTACCACATTTCCTGTCTCTTAAGACCGCTTGCTCCCTGGTCCTTCTCCTCAGTGCTCCCTCCTCTGTGCTCATCCTCAGTGTCCTTGCTGGTTCCCCTTCCTCAGCCTTTTGCATTAGCTTTATCCTCTCAGGGGCTCTGTCCCTGGCACACCTTCTCTCCGGGTGAGTCTGACAGTTCTCTCAGCCTCGGGGATCACTCATCTCCAGTTATCTCTCCAGTGGGTCTCTCTAGTGCAGTTCTCCCTGCTGAGCTTCAGACCCAAATATCTGAAGGCTTCTAGAAACTTCCAGCTGGATCAACATGCCAACCTTGAACTTAAGATCTCTTCCCCACCCCATCCTGCTCCTCCTGGAAGCCTCGTTACCCCAATGGCTGCAGTATCAATTCAGTCATACAAGCCAAGAGTCGAAAGATATCCTAAGATTGCCTCTGTCTCTCAGTCCCCACATAAGATTGGCAGCCAGATTCTGTAGCTTCTTCCCTTTCTGTCTCTCCAAATCCAATCCATCCCTTCCTATTCAGCAATTCTATTTGCATGTCTCTTGGGAATAATGTAATTGTTTGACTTGGTGTCTACACTTGGGCTACTGGCAACAATCATTCTGATGCATGGCTTCCACTCCTCATGGATGCTGGTTTCCAAGGGCAGCGAGATGCTCCCCACGGCTCAGGATTCCTTCATTTGGGGTTAGGTGACCCCTTTTCTCAACCTCTGACCCCAACAACTGACTCACTCCAGGAACTGGATTGGCCACAAACTCTGCCTGCCTTCTCCCAGGCTACTCTGAAAACAAAAATAAAAACAAAAAAAAACCCCTAGGCTCACTCAAGATCTTTCTACCCCTCCTTTTTGAACTTTCATGAACTAGTCCAATATGAAATGGGTCACTACACGCGTGGTAAACCACTCAGATATTAAAGATATAAGTAGACAAAGAACTCTTCTTCTCCCCAGAGACACCTGGCCATCCCAGTTTTCCCTGGCAGGGGAAATGACTGCTACCCCTTCTATAATATTTCAGAAATGCCACTTTACTCACATGCATAGATGCATTATGCAGCCTGCATTATGCAGTTCCAGAGTCACGTGTGGTTATTTAAATTTAGATCGATGTTAATTAAAATTGAAATTAGAAATTCAGGGCCTTATTCACTGGCTGCACAGACAGCTTCACTTAGCTGAAAGTGGCTCGTGGCTGCCCTCCTGGACTGTCCCAGGCCACCAGCACAGAGAGTTCTAGCGGATAGCACCTAGCTCACGCAGTACTGTACATCCTGATTTTGTAAGGAAAAAAAAAGGGATTTTCTCTTAATGCCTCTACTTCATTCTTTAACTTTATTGCATATTACTAGCTATTTAACCAAGGTCTTTAGTGATGGACATTTAGGTTGTTCTCAGGCCTTTGCTGTTACAAACATTGTTACACAGACTTTATATACATACATATTTATGTCCATGCACGAGTGTGTCTATAGGATGCAGTTCGACAAGTACACTTGCAGGTTCAAAAGGGTTGCACATTTTTACATGTTTATTGGAAAATTTTTCCTCATATGACATTTACTCCATACCAGCAATTCTTCTTCAACTTCTTCAGCAAAGCATGTTATTGAGCTTTTGGTTTTCAATGTACTAGGCAAAACATTATACCACATTATTGTTTTACTTTACATATTTAAAAATATGACAGATTATAGGTCATCTATGTTTGTGTTTTTTCCTCTGAAAAGCCCTTGCCCTTCCTTTTACATTGGATTGTTATTGTTATTATTTTTCTTATTGATTTACAAGATCTCTCTCCATATATTAGCTCATTGTCAGATGGGTTGGTTAATTACAATTCTTGTAATCTGGGTTTGTTTCCACTCTTCCTCCTTGCCAGGAAAGAATTGTTTCATGCTAATGTGACTAGCTTATTGGTATCTTAGTGGCTTCTGAATTTTGTCTTAGGAAAGCCTTCTTTAATGTTATGAAGCGTACTCTTCTTTTATTTATTTTATTGCTTAACTCTTTTCTTTCCAACTTATCAATGTGGGGGTGGCATATTGTCCTTTAGAAATAGATTTGTGTTCTCCTTGCTCATATTTTCTTTATGGTTTCGGGTTTGTATTGTCTGAAAAATAGGATTATAGGTTTTTGGTGGTGGTGTTTTCCTTTTTTAGATTTTGTTTTGACCATTATATTGAATTTTTAGATCCATTTTATTTACTTTTTAAAAATAATTTGATTGATTGATTTGTTGTTGGTTGCACTGGGTCTTCGTTACCGTGCGGCCATCTCTAGTTGTAGAGAACAGGGCTCCTTTCGAGTCAGAGGGTGCAGGTTTCTCAGTGGGTGGCTTCTCTCGTTGCAGAGCACCGGCTCTCGGGTGCTTGGGCTTCAGTAGTTGCGGCTCACGGGCTCTAGAGCCCAGGCTCAGTAGTTGAGGTGCNGTCTCTAGTTGTAGAGAGCGGGGCTCCTTTCGAGTCAGAGTGTGCAGGTTGCTCAGTGGGTGGCTTCTCTCGTTGCAGAGCACCGGCTCTCGGGTGCTTGGGCTTCAGTAGTCGCGGCTCACGGGCTCTAGAGCCCAGGCTCAGTAGTTGAGGTGCACAGGTCTAACTGTTCCACGGTGTGCAGGATCTTCCTGGACCAGGGATTGAACCTGTGTCTCATGTGTTGGCAGGTGGATTCTCTACCAGTGAGCTACCAGGGAAGCCCTTTAGATCCCTTTTAGATTCTCTTTTTTCCTCTCTGCTGCTGCTGCTAAGTCAAGTGTTCAGGAATCCTTTCAACAGCATTGTTGTCCTCGCTTCTTGAACTCGTGATGGACTTTTACCTACGAAGCTGTCTAAGTCTAGTACTTTAATGGTTAGCAGCTCTTTGAATACTTTCTCAGTTTCATCTTTGTGATTGGACTATTTAGATTCCCTATCTTTTCTGAGGTTACTTTGCATCATTTGTATTTCTAGAAAATCACTGGTTTTGTTCAAGGGTTCAGATCTATTTTCAAAACGGAGTAATGCTATCATTCTTTTCATTTCCTCCCTCTGCAGTTATTTTCACATTTTCATTTTTAATTATATGTCTTTGTGCTTTTTTCCTTGATTCATTTAGCTAGTAATATATCTATTTTGTTTCTTCACAATATCCAAGCAGACACAGGTTCAAGGCTCAGTTCTGGTTTTGACTTCCTCTTATGACCTCTGTCTATCACAACAAACTTTGGAAAATTCTTAAACAGATGGGATTACCAGACCACCTTACCTGCCTCCTGAAATCTGTATGCAGGTCAAGAAGCAACAGTTAGAACCGGACATGGAACAACAGACTAGTTCCAAATTGGGAAAGGAATATGTCAAGGCTGTATATTGTCACCCTGCTTATTTAACTTATATGCAGAGTATATCATGCAAAATGCCGGGCTAGATGAAGCACAAGCCAGAATCATGATTGCTGGAAGAAATATCAATAACCTCAGATATGCAGATGACACCACCATTATGGCAGAAAGTGAAGAGGAACTGAAGAGTTTCTTGATGAAAGTGAAAGAGAAGAGTGAAAAGTTGGCTTAAAACGCATCGTTGAGAAAACGAAGATCATGGCATCTGGTCCCATCACTTCATGGCAAATAGATGGGGAAACAGTGGAAAAAGTGTCAGACTTTACTTTTTGGGGCT
>SJYW01001725.1:210055-230717 GCA_006410735.1 Raphicerus campestris
CTCCCAGAGTTTACTCAAACTCATGTCCACTGAGTTGGTGATGCCATCCAACCATCTCATCCTCTGTCATCCCCTTCTCCTCCTGCCTTCAATCTTTCCCAGCATCAGAGTCTTTTCAAATGAGTCAGTTTTTCAAATGAGTCAGTTTGAAAGTCAGTTCTTTCAAATGAGTCAGTATAGTATCCTACTATATGAACATTCTACAATGTATTCCATACGTGACAGAGATTTATTTCTAGTAGGAACTGTAAAATAGGGCTACCAGGAACATTCTTAGCTGACATATACATCCATTTGGGGGGATAGAGACCTGAGAGTAACATTTCTGTATGACAGTGTGCACATTCAGTTTTAGTGGACACTGTCAGTTTTCCAAAGTAAATGGATTTAGTTACTCTCCCACTAGCAACATACAAGAGATCCAGTTGTTCCACGTCCTCTCCAAAACTTGGTATTTTCAACTTTGTATGTAATGGTGGTTATTCTGGCACAGGTGTAGAGATATCTAATTACAGTTTTAATTTGCATTTACCTGACAAGTAATGAGATTGACCAACTTTTCCCAGGCTAATTGATTATTCAGATATGAAGGATCTGTTCAAATATTTTGTTCATGATTCTCTCTGGGGTGCCTGCTTCCTATTTCTCTTTACATACTGTAGATATATTTCTCCCAATGTCCCCCTCTCTCCATCCTTTTCATATATATATACATATATGCATGTATATATAACAATTACATTTTATATATAAATTCTTATACAACTTATAATACATAATATATACATACATAGTATATATTATTATATTTAGTTCAGTTCAGTCACTCAGTCATGTCTGACTCTTTGCAACCTCATGGACTGCAGCACGCCAGGCTTTCCTGTCCATCAGCAACTCCCGGAGTTTACTCAAACTCATGTCCATTGAGTCGGTGATGCCATCCAACCATCTCATCCTCTGTCACCCTCTTCTCCTACCTTCGATCTTTCCCAAAATCAGGGTCTTTTCAAATGAGTCAGTTCTTTGAATCAGATGGCCAAAGTGTTGGAGTTTCAGCTTCAGCATCAGTCCTTCCAATGAATATTCAGGACTGATCTCCTTTAGGATGGACTGGTTGGATCTCCTCGCTTTCCAAGAGACTCTCAAGAGTCTTCTCCAACACCACAGTTCAAAAGCATCAATTCTTTGGCGCTCAGCTTTCTTTATAGTCCAACTCTCACATCCATACATGATTACTGGAAAAACAAAGCTTTGACTAGATGGACATTTGTTAGCAAACTAATGTCTCTGCTCTTTAATATGCTGTCTAGGTTGGTCATAACTTTTCTTCTAAGAAGCAAGTGTCTTTTAATTTCATGTCTACAGTCACCATCTNACAAAGCTTTGACTAGATGGACATTTGTTAGCAAACTAATGTCTCTGCTCTTTAATATGCTGTCTAGGTTGGTCATAACTTTTCTTCTAAGAAGCAAGTGTCTTTTAATTTCATGTCTACAGTCACCATCTGCAGTGATTTTGGAGCCAAAAAAAAAAATAAAGTCTGTCACTATTTCTATTGTTTTCCCATCTATTTGCCATGAAGTGATGGGACCAGATGCCATGATCTTAGTTTTCTGAATTATATTATACCTATATAAAAGATCTTCTATAATGTAACTTTTCTTTAAACACTCTAAATAGTGTCCTTTGAGAAAGAGAAGTGTTTCATTTTAATGGAGTCCAAGTTATAATTTTCCTTCATGTTTAGTGCCTTTATGTTGTATTTAAGATCTTTTTTTACCTACTATAGTGTCAAGAAAATATTGCCCTGCTTTATTCTAGAAATGTTTGTTTCATTTAAGTGGCTTAAATCTCCCTCTGGCTGTAACTCCTACTCCTTCCCTTCACAGTAAACTTCACAAAATACTTGTTTATATTTCCCACCTTCTTGTCTTTAAAAATAAGCTGACTCTTGATTGTCCCTCCCCACCCCACTATTCCAATGAAAGTATTCTCTCCAGGCTAATGCATATTTCCAAACAGGAATTTTTCCATTAAACTTTCTCCTTAAAATTTCCAGAATTCCATTTCATCTATATTCTACAACTTACTTCAGCTCATTCCTGCTCAGTCTTCTTCATGGACTTCTTCTCCTCTAATGTTTTAAACATACAAATTCAACATGCACAAAGCAGTACTATATACTAAACACCATACTTCTTATATGGTGCTGGGCAAAAACACATAGTCCCTGATTTCATGGAGATTAGTATCTGGAAGGAGACACAAACATTAATCAAATAATTACCATGATGAATATTTAATTGCAATCCAGGATCAGAGCTGTGAAAATAATATAAGGGCTCAGGAAACTGTGGCCTGTGGCCACTGACGGTATTCGTAAATAAAATTTTATTGAAATACAGTTATGTCTCTTCATTTACATATGGTGTATGGTTGCTTTCGAACCACAGCACCAGAGCTGAGTAGTTGTGACAGTGACCACATGGCTTATAAAGCTTAAGAGAGGTCTTTTACAGAAAAGTGGACTTCCCCAATGGCTGAGTGGGTAAAGAATCTGCCTGCAATGCAGGAGCTGCAGAAGATGTGGATTCAGTCCCTGGACTGGGAAGATCCCCTGGACAAGGACATGGCAAACCACTCCAGTATTCCTGCCTGAAAAGTCCCATGGACAGAGAAACATGGTAGGTTACAGNTTGATGTATGGCAAAACCAATACAATATTGTAAAGTAATTAGCCTCCAATTAAAATAAATAAATTTATATTTTAAAAAGTACAATTAAAAACATTAGTCATCTATTGTTAATGATTATGTAAAACAAGAAATTTTAAAATACTTTGCTCTTTAAGAGCTGTAGGGGGAAAAGCTATCCATTAATTTGATTTGGGGAAAGAGAGGAAATCTGAAATACTCAGGATGAGTAAGACTTAATCAAATAAACTTTTCAGTATTGACAACTACTATTCCAAGAAACAACATTACAACATTTTTTCTCTTAAGCTATAGCTCTACAACAGAGCTTTAAAGAGGCTGTCGTGCAGAATTACACTGACGTTTTCTCCCAGTTATCTACTAAAGCTGACCCAAAATGCCTTTGGAGAATTTACACTTGAAGTTTGATCTATTAATGAAAACAAAACACTCCAGCTATTTTTTTCTTTTCTCCTTCATCATTCTATAATTTCCTCCCTGACAAGACACTAAATTAAAATTCATTTTAAATCAATAATATCTTATTTGGTCCCCAAAATCAAAGAAATATATTTTAAGACTCCTTGGTAATTTAAATTAACATATCTCAGCTGCCCAATTTATTTTGTTTGTTTTTTTAAATATAAATTTATTTATTTTAAATGGAGGTTAATTATTGTACAATATTGTATTGGTTTTGCCGTACATCAACATGAATCCACAAAATTATATTGTGTATTGTCCTAAATGAAGATTTCGCAATCATGACTCTGTTTACACCTTGGACTGAATAATGTTTTAGTGTGTTGTTGTTTG
This sequence comes from Raphicerus campestris, assembly GCA_006410735.1. Classification (NCBI taxonomy): domain Eukaryota; kingdom Metazoa; phylum Chordata; class Mammalia; order Artiodactyla; family Bovidae; genus Raphicerus; species Raphicerus campestris. Next base: position 213,565 of record SJYW01001725.1, read on the forward strand.
TATTGCTGTGTTTTGGGAAGGGAGAGGACTGGCTTGTGCATTGGAGGATGTTTAGCAGTATCTCTGGCATCCACACTAGATGCCAGTAGCATCTCCCAGTTACAACAACCAAAAAGGTCTCCGGACATTGCCACTTATCCTCTGGGGAAGGGGGCCAAATTACCTCTGATTGAGAATGATTATTCTACCTTAGAAGTCTCTATATTGTTGATAAAGCTGTAGTTTACAAAATCTGCCAGTGACTGAAGACCTAAGATTTTAGGCACATACATAAAGTTTTGCCCCAATTTTAAAGCACTTTGAGTATTAAAACTTATTTATTATTCTACTCATTTAAATTTATGTCGCATATTAATTATAGACAATAACATGGCAGAAGAAGCATTAAAAACTAATTATAATTTATGGGAATTAATGTTCTATATGGTATTAGGCTGTGGAAATTGTACACAGGAACGATGTGGAAGGCAAGTGTTTTTAATAGCTTCTAACAAAGAAAGAAACATCAGGATGAAGATCTAAATATGAACAGCATGACTGGAGAATTAACATTAGGTGCATTTGCTAACTAGTTGATTCAATTTTAATGCGTTTTATTGTGAGTGGGAAGTAATATTGTATGAATATTAATAAAAACCATTTGTGTTCCTTCTTGCTTAAGAGCTTTCCTCTTGTTAAATGTAGAAAGCATAATGTGTAACTCTAGAAATCTGCCATTTCCATTATTGGAATTTTTCTCATAAAGAGCAAAACTGATTAAACTTTTATTCTCTGTAAAAATTTCTGAAAGCCTAGCAAAGAAACTTGCCTTCATAAAATTTGTTTTGCCAGGAAAGAGCATATTTAAAGTAGAAGGAAATTGGGGGGAAATGCTGAGTTACGCACATCAGGTTGGAAATCTGAAATATCTATGTAAATATTTATTTAAATGTTGCTGACCCAAAGAGTCNTAAAATTTGTTTTGCCAGGAAAGAGCATATTTAAAGTAGAAGGAAATTGGGGGGAAATGCTGAGTTACGCACATCAGGTTGGAAATCTGAAATATCTATGTAAATATTTATTTAAATGTTGCTGACCCAAAGAGTCTCAGGGCACTGTCCCAATGTTGAGATTGCCAGCTCATACGACAGCTGGTGGTGGCTAAAATTAAATTTTAGGGACTATGGCAGAGCTGTCACCAAAAAAATTTAGCCAAACCCAGGCTCAGAACCTAAACCCAAACTTAACAAAGCCCAGGACTCTGTTTCAATTAGAAATACAGCCCAAATTGAAACTGGAACATGTGATCCATAGAATACAAGGCCTCTCTTGCAGCATCCAAACCAACACCTTAATGGTTCTCTTAAAATTCTAAATTCATTTTTAGTATTTAATCCCTGTATATATACATTTGACTACAGCAAGGTTAAGAATAGGCTTCCCAGGTGGCACTCGGTGGTTAAGAACCCACCTACCATTGCAGGAGACATAAGAGATGCAGGTTAGATGCCTGGGTCTGGAAGATCCCCTGGAGGAGGAAAAGGCTACTTACTCTAGTATTCTTGCCTGGAGAATCGCACAAACAGAGGAGCCTGGCAGGCTACAGTCCACAGGGTCGCAAAGAGTCAGACACGACTAACGTGACAACACACACAAACTATGTTAATAATACTGAATAATAACAATAACAATGACGTAATGTCAGAAGTAGAATTCATGCAGTAAATGTATGTATGTGTTTATCTTAATCCATTCGAATGAGAAAAACACTACAAATCAACTGCAAAACTATTTTCAAACTGGCTAAACCCTATTTTGCTCAACACAACAAGAAAACATTTTGATGAAGTAAATTGGTGAGATTCCAGGCCTGGGGGGTGTGTGTGAGCTCTCTGTGTATGGAAAGATTATTTAATAATCCCCCAAAGTCAAGTGAGACCGTTTTTATTTGACACCAAGACTGTGAGGCATTTGTGTAGAATGTGTAGTAGAACACGGGGCGGAGAAGCAGAAATCTAAAACTGTCAGTTTGCTTGTAAATTCCCTGACGCACTACACAAAAACAGAGAGCCTGAACCACTTGCCCCACAATATTGTGGACATGACCTCATCCTAGGGCCAATTCTCTTATTTTATTGCCTTAAGCATTTTGTCAAGTAATTATTTCTCCCATTATCTTGTTCCTTTTATGCATTAAATAACCTGACATTTGTTTTGAAATTATAGAATGATCCATGCTCCTTAATTCTCCTCAAAAATGACTACAGTTGCCATTAAAAAAAAAAAAAAGTGCCAGTTGAAGCAGCATGAATGGATCTAAAGATTGTCATACTGAGGAAAGTAAGACAAATATCAGATGATATCACTTATATGTGCAATCTAAAAACAATGGTACAAATGAACTTATTTACAAAACAGAAATAAGTCATGTGTGAGTAGAAAACAAACTTATGGATGCCCAGAGGAAAGCAGGAATGGGGAGGTTGGATAAATTAGGAGCCTGACATTGAATATATACATTACTATATATAAAATAGATAACTAATAAGCCCCTACTGTATAACACAGGGAACTCAATATTCTGTAATGGCATATAATGGGAAAAGAATCTAAAAAAGAGTAGATACGTACATATGTGTAACTGATACACATTGCTGTATAGCAGAAACTAATACCACATTGTAAATCAACTATATTCCAATAAAATTTTTCTAAATGACTACATGTGGCTATTTCCCCTTCTATCCATAAAAAAAAAAATGAAAGCCCTAAAGCATTTTTAAGTAATAAAAGGAAAGAGTCAGCAATGTCTTGCCATTAAAAGATCCAAAGTATTTTCATTAAAGGAGACACTGTTTGGGGTGTTTCCCCCTTTGAACTATTTTACTACTTTGCTATAGTTTGTCTAAGGAGTAGATAGTTTAAAAGTTTTGGTGATGAAGCATAGATTTCCCACTGTAACTCACTGGAGAAGCTCTTTATTAAGAATGCTGGAAGTGCCACGTTGTACTAGCTACCTAAGTACCAAAAGTAAAACAGCTTCCTCGGACATCAAGCTTTCCCCCTGCTCAGGTTAGCGTGATCTCCAAGATTCACACTGCAAATCAAAGCCACTCAAGTATTTTGCACGTGCCCCTGAGAAATATCTTTTTTGCTGCCATCTTCAAAGGGAACAAGAAAGGATTTGTCCTAAATTATTGCATCAGTGGCTCCTTTAGAGATATCTCTTTAGAGATATCTCAAATCACTGGATTCTCTGCTTCTTAGCAGTTCTATTGCAAAGTTTATCAATGTAGAATGTTTATCTGTGGAAACAAACACTCTGGGCTCCTTCCCTTATACCTGAGATAGATGAAGGGTCATCTCTAAGTGCTGTGTCAGTTAAGGGAACACCAAAGAATGTTCTTATTAAACCTTCATTGAAGTGTTTGCCAAAGTTTCCAGAACGACATTTTTTTAATCTTATTTCAACAGAATTCTTTTTTTTAAAGCCACTTTATAGCTTTCAATATAATCTGGAAACATTTTCACCCAATATTTGGAAAATGAAGTCTTTTGGGGAAAGGAGGAGAGTGCAAAATGTCCAATAATATTTTATATGATATCATCATAGTATAGACTCTCAGATGGGACTCAACTGAACCCAGAACAAAGGGCCCCAGAATAGAAGTGGGATGGAGAGATAAGACTTTTTTTTTTTTTTTCAAGATCACATTTAAAGCATGACTCTAGGAAAACAGATTGCCAGTCCTCCCTGGCCACCTCATTTCCCCAGGAGTATTCGGCAGGCTGCACACAGACCCAGTAACGGGATAGTTGGACCTTTGTATTTACCCTTTGATATTGTTTAGAGGGTGATAATTAAAGAAAGGTTGGTTTATATTTCTGAAGCAATCCAAGGCACGGGAATTTTTCAAGTCCTGGAAATACATACTTAAATATTCTGAACTTAATCACACTGGGATTAATGTTGGCAGCAAATAAAATCAGTCCATACCACTTTCTTGGATGGAATGAAAACATTGGCATCACTAGTCAAACTAATATATCTTTGGTCTTGAGTCACTGATTTACTTGAAGTCTGGAATATTTACATTGGGTGTATGAACAATATAAATGAAAAAGCAGTTACACATAGGGGCTAACAAACATCAATAATTTAATTATTTTCCTCTACAGCAGATAGAAATAACTTAAGGGGCCAGTGGGAACATTAAAGTAAGCTTTTCTCTCTTGGCTAATAAATCTGATGAAAATACCTCACCTTTGCCAGGGCAGTATTCCTAGAAAAGCTTTCCTAAGCCCAAGTAAGTTTAACACTCCTTCAGATTTCATGGTATAATCATGTGTAAAGACTTCTCTATAAATTCATAATTCTCCAGTGAGGGACAGGGAAAAATACTTGCCTTTGGTCTGTAAAGAATGGAGGTTTAACCCAATGTAGGGGTCAGTCCTAGAGGGTAATCTCCCAGCTCTTCCACTTAGCTTTTGTACACCACTCTACAAAGATTCTAATACCCTCTCTGTCCTTGGGAACAACTAAATGACTTTCCAAAGACCATAAATACCAGTTGGGGAAATTTGTATTCAGAGGAGTTTAAAAAAATGGAAGTGGATTTGAGAGGCATAATAACATCTGCTAGGTTTGGAAAATATGATTTTCCTCAAGTCATTTTGTGTAATTCACATCCAAGCTTAGAATAATGTTCCAATTTAATAGTCTGTGTTGTGGTTCCAGCTATATTTTATTTTTAAACTGTAACTGGTTTTACATATAATTTTACTAATCTGTACAGAACTTTCTATCTATTTTAATAAAAATTAAATAAATTTACTTTGGCACTTTTTGATTGGAAAAAAATATGAATAATTTCTACTTGTAAAAGAGCAGAGAGTTATTAGCTAGCACACAGTTGAAATATGACTGAGGATCTCATGTAAGTTTGGAGCTGAATACTGGAGATCAGGTCTTGAGTTTCCCACTCAGAAATACTCAAGAATCTTAGGCCATCACCAAAATATATACCACATACACATATGGTATAAATCGTTAATGTACGGTCTGGTCAGAGGGTTTCTGCCCTCCCTAAGTGATTACATGCAGATAATTGAATATATTTTGCTTTTCAATCTGTTCTGGAACCATGGAAAAAGGACATCATGTAGAAACCACATTGCTGGGTTCCAATTCCAGCTCACCTATCTAAGTGGCCCTGGACAAGTGCTGGTCTCTCTGAGCCCTTTAGTTTCCTCATCTGGAACTGGGAGTGGTGATAACTGACTCGTTGTTGGGAGAAGCAAATATATAAGCTATTACTAACCTGCAGTCTGTCAAAACCAGTAAGTCAGTTCAGTTCAGTTCAGTTCAGTAGCTCAGTCATGTCTGACTCTTTGTTAACCCCATGAATTGTAGCACACCAGGCCTCCCTGTCCATCACCAGCTCCCAGAGTTCACTCAGACTCACATCCATCGAGTCAGTGATGCCATCCAGCCATCTCATCAGGTCAGCCATTCACTATTCAAGTAGATATTCAGAGTCAAGAAATAAGCATGAATCCAAAATACTAACAGTTGTACAAGAACATTTAAGAACAGAAGAAGTCATACATAGTAGAAAATCAATTACTGCTGCCTCCCTTCTTTCTGTGCCTTTAGATAGTTTTGCCTAATCCACTGTCTGCATTGATGCCAATGTAAGAGCTTTCCAAAATATAAAGAACTCTCAGAACTCAACATAAAGGAAACAATCCACCCAATTTAAAATGGGTAAAAAGCTTAAATGGACACTTCAGCAAAAAAGATATACAGAAGAAGGATGGCAAACACACACAAAAATATGTTCAATATCATTAGTGATTAGAGAAATACAACTAAAAATCAAAATGAGATATCACTATACATCTATAAGAACAGCTAATTTTTCTATTGAAATACCGAGTTTGGGGAGAATCCAGAGCAGCTATAACTCTGACACACCACTGGTAAGAATGCAAACAGACAGATATTCTGGAAAAAGCTTAGGCAATTTCTTATAATTTTTTTATAAATTATGACACTTTTTATAAATTGTACAGACACAAGCAATCCCATTCCTTGATTTGCCCTAGAGAAATTAAAATTTATATTCACAGAAAAATCTGTACACAAGAATGTTTATAGTAGCTCTATGCATAATCACCTAAACTGAAAATGCCAAATATTCTTCCATAGATGATGGATTACTAAACAGTGATACATCCATACAGTAGAATACTATTCAGCAATAATAAGAGACAAACTATTGATACATACAACAAAGGCATTATGTGGAATGAAAGTAGCTAGACCCTACAAGTTACATGGTCTATGATTCCATTTGTATGATATTCTCAAAAAGAAAAACAAACTATAGAAGCCAGGGCTTAGGTGTGGGTAACACTGTAACTCTGAGAGGAGTTTTGGGAGTGATGGGACAGTTCTGTAGCCTAATTGCTGTAATAGTTACTTTAATCTATACATGTATTAAGATTAATAGAACTGTACACAAGAAAAATCCAATTAAGCTGTAGGAAATATTTAATAAAATGTTAAGTGTATATTGTATAGCATTCTACTATTCAATTTAAGATTCTTCATTTTATACAAAATAAAATTCAAAGTTCATCTTCTATCACCTTTCTTATCTTCTCTCAACATATCATCAGCAGGCAGTTAATAAATATTTGTGGGATTTAAGTCTCCAGTTTTACATTTACATATAATGAAATATATCTAACATGAAAATTCAAATAGACGTCTTATCTATACAATTCCAAATATTAAAATATTTGCAAGCATCTGAATGGGCATTTTTTCTACTTTCTCTACATAAAGGTAGAACTTTACCAACACTGAGATCTTTGTACATTTCCAATTCCTAAAGGTAAAATAGTTTTCATGTCAAATGAATAATTGTATTTATGCCTGTTAGGTGTCAACAAAGTTGGTCAATATTTTCAGTTCAATTTTCATGAATCATTTATTGTATTTGAATGTTCAACTCCAGAAAACTCACATTATTACTCACTTATATTGATAACATTGCCTCTTAATTTTGCTCTCCATCATCTTCCTTCCTTCTCTCCCCCTCCCTCCACCTTCCCCATGCCCCAGACACACCCTAAGCTTGAACTAAAATCCTATTTGGGCTAACATTTGGAGGTCTGTCTAACCTGGCCCTCCTCTTCTATGTGAACTGTCACTACCACCCATAGGTTTCAATTCTAGCAGTTAACCATCTTATATCCTGTGATTTTTCAAGGGTCTTCTAAAAGTTGTAACTAAGATGCAATGTATATATTGGACTCATGAGTGACTACCAAAAAGAATCTTGACCAGAAAATCTCACAACTATTACTGTATAAATTCAATATATCAATAACACATTCTCAATAATCTTGCTAAGAACAGAACTATATTTAAAAATTATATTGATTGGTTCAGCGATCAACAAACAGTTAAGGAGAAATCTTGAAGTATACCAATAGGATCCAGCAGAGATATAAAGGGTATGAGGAAGGAGGAAATTCTCCCATTTGAAATCACCCTCACCCATACAGGTTGCCCTTTCCTTCTCCAAGGGATCTTCCCAACCCAGGGTTCCAACCTCTGTCTCTTGCATCTCCTACAGTGGCAGGTGGGTTTTTTATCAACTGAACTNGGCAGTTAATAAATATTTGTGGGATTTAAGTCTCCAGTTTTACATTTACATATAATGAAATATATCTAACATGAAAATTCAAATAGACGTCTTATCTATACAATTCCAAATATTAAAATATTTGCAAGCATCTGAATGGGCATTTTTTCTACTTTCTCTACATAAAGGTAGAACTTTACCAACACTGAGATCTTTGTACATTTCCAATTCCTAAAGGTAAAATAGTTTTCATGTCAAATGAATAATTGTATTTATGCCTGTTAGGTGTCAACAAAGTTGGTCAATATTTTCAGTTCAATTTTCATGAATCATTTATTGTATTTGAATGTTCAACTCCAGAAAACTCACATTATTACTCACTTATATTGATAACATTGCCTCTTAATTTTGCTCTCCATCATCTTCCTTCCTTCTCTCCCCCTCCCTCCACCTTCCCCATGCCCCAGACACACCCTAAGCTTGAACTAAAATCCTATTTGGGCTAACATTTGGAGGTCTGTCTAACCTGGCCCTCCTCTTCTATGTGAACTGTCACTACCACCCATAGGTTTCAATTCTAGCAGTTAACCATCTTATATCCTGTGATTTTTCAAGGGTCTTCTAAAAGTTGTAACTAAGATGCAATGTATATATTGGACTCATGAGTGACTACCAAAAAGAATCTTGACCAGAAAATCTCACAACTATTACTGTATAAATTCAATATATCAATAACACATTCTCAATAATCTTGCTAAGAACAGAACTATATTTAAAAATTATATTGATTGGTTCAGCGATCAACAAACAGTTAAGGAGAAATCTTGAAGTATACCAATAGGATCCAGCAGAGATATAAAGGGTATGAGGAAGGAGGAAATTCTCCCATTTGAAATCACCCTCACCCATACAGGTTGCCCTTTCCTTCTCCAAGGGATCTTCCCAACCCAGGGTTCCAACCTCTGTCTCTTGCATCTCCTACAGTGGCAGGTGGGTTTTTTATCAACTGAACTACAAGGGAAGCCTACCTAGGAAAATAGCCTGACCCTAAAATGTCCATCCCATCAAACTTCCAAAGCTTAAAATTCTACTAATTACTGGTCACTTTTAGTCTCAAGAAAATAACTACATAGAAAAGGCATGGACTTTAACTGTGCTGTCTAAGTTAAGAAATGAAAACAATCAAAAGTTTTCAACAATTCATTAGCAGTAGCAAATTAGAGAGAAAAGTGGAAGAGTATTAAAGGGCTTTTTGGAGGAACTAGAACTTAGACTGAGCCCTGATAACTACCACACCAAAAAAGAAAAGAGTTCCTTCTAAGTTGGAAATACAGACTGAAGGAAAGATGCTGACAAGCCTGAGAGGAGAACTGGGAAGTGAAGCATGGAACCCAGAAAAAGAGCCAGGACACTGTTTGAAAGAAATGACCAAAGTACCCTTGGTTTTGTTGTTGTTGTTTTTAATCTGAAGTACTAGAATATGATGTTAAATACAAAAGTACATTACCAATGAAGCATAAACAGATGTCTCACATGAGTTTTTTAAATTGATTTTTAATAGAAGGATAATAGCTTTACAGAATTTTGTTGTTTTCTGTTAAACTTCAACAGGAATCAGCCATAGTTATACACATATATCCCCTCCGTTTTGAACCTCCCTCCCATTCCACCCCTCTGGGTTGATACAGAGCCCCAGTTTGAGTTTCCTGAGACATACAGCAAATTCCCGTTGGCTCTCTATTTACATAAGGTAATGTAAGTTTCCATGTTACCTTTTCTATACATCTCACCCTCTCCTCTCCTCTCCTCATGTCCATAGGTCTATTCTCTATGTCTGTTTCTCCATTGCTGCCCTCCATTTTTCTAGATTCCATATATATGCCTTAGAATACAATATTTATCTTTCTCTTTCTGACTCACTTCACTTTGTATAGTAGGTTCTAGATTCATCCACCTCATCAGAACTGACTCAAATGCATGCTTTTTTTTATGGCTGAGAAATATTCCATATATTTGTACCACAACTTATTTATCCATTCATCTGTCGATGGACATCTAGGTTGCTTCCATGTTCTAGCTATTGTAAATAGTNTGAAAAAGTTGGCTTAAAGCTCAACATTCAGAAAATGAAGATCATGGCATCTGGCCCCATCACTTCATGGGAAATACATGGGAAAACAGTGGAAACAGTGTCAGACTTTATTTTGGGGGGCTCCAAAACCACTGCAGATGGTGACTGCAGCCATGAAATTAAAAGACTCTTACTCTTTGGAAGGAAAGTTATGACCAACCTAGATAGCATATTGGAAAGCAGAGACATTACTTTGCCAACAAAGGTCCATCTAGTTTTTCTGGTTTTTCCTGTGGTCATGTATGGATGTGAAAGTTGGACTGTGAAGAAAGCTGAGCACTGAAGAATTGATGTTTTTGAACTGTGGTATTAGAGAAGACTCTTGAGAGTCCCTTGTATTGCATGGAGATCCAACCAATCCATTCTAAAGTCCTGTTTCTTCACTGGAAGGACTGATGCTAAAGCTGAAACTCCTGTACTTTGGCCACCTTATGCAAAGAGTTGACTCATTGGAAAAGACTCTGATGCTGGGAGGGGTTGGAGGCAGGAGGAGGAGTCCGGATGAGATGGCTGGATGGCATCACCGACTCGATGGACAGAAGTTTGGTTGAACCCTGGGGAGCTGGTGATGGACAGGGAGGCCTGGCATGCTGTAATTCATGGGGTCACAAAGAGTTAGACATGACTGAGCGACTGAACTGACTAATGGTGGTTTTATTCCTAGTTTTTTAAGGAATCTCCATACTGTCTTCCATAGTGGCTGTATCAATTTACATTCCCACCAACAGTGCAAGAGCATTCCCATTTCTCCACACTCTCTCCAGCACTTATTGTTTATAAACTTTTTGATGATAGCCATTCTGACCTGTGTGAGGTGATATCTCATTGTAGTTTTGATTTGCGTTTCTCTAATAATGAGCAATGTTGAGCACTTTTCATGTGTTTGTGAACTATCTGTATGTCCTCTTTGGAGAAATGTTTGTTTAGGTCTTTTTCCCACTTTTTGATTGGATTGTTTGATATTCTGGCATTGAGTTGTATGAGCTGCTTGTATATTTTGGAAATTAATTCTTTGTCAGTTGTTTCATTTGCCATTATTTTCTCCCATGCCGAGGGTTCTCTTTTCACCTTGCTTATAGTTTCCCTTGCTGTGCAAAAGCTTTTAAGTTTAATCAGGTCCCACTTGTTTGCTTTTGTTTTTATTTCCAAGACTCTAGGAGGTGGGTCATAGAGGATCTTGCTTTGATTTATGTCATTGAGTGTTCTGCCTATGTTTTCCTCTAAGAGGTTTATAGTTTCTGGCCTTACATTTAGGTCTTTAACCCATTTTGAGTTTATCTCTGTGTATGGTCTTATGAAGTGTTCTAATTTCATTCTTTTACATGTAGCTGTCCAGTTTTCCCAGCACCATTTATTGAAGAGGCTGTCTTTATCCCATTGTATACTCTTGCCTTCTTTGTCAAAAATAAGGTACCCATAGGTGCATGGGTTTATTTCTGGGCTTTCTGTCTTGTTCCACTGGTCTATGTTTCTGTTTTTGTGCCATCACCATACTGTCTTGATGACTGTAGCTTTGTAGTATAAACTGAAGTCAGGAAGGTTGATTGCTCCAGCTCCATTCTTCTTTCTTCTCCAGACAGCTTTGGCTATTCAGAGTCTTTTGTGTTTCCATATAAACTGTGAAATTTTTTGTTCTAGTTCTATGAAAAATGTCATTGGTAATTTGATAGAGATCACACTGAATCTGTAGATTGCGTGTGGTAGTAGTCATTTTTACAATATTGATTCTTCCTACCCAAGAACATGGAATATCTCTCTATCTGTTTATGTTGTCTTTGATTTCTTTTATTAATGTCTTATAATTTTCTGTGTACAGTTCTGCTGTCTCCTTAGGTAGGTTTATTCCTAAATATTTAATTATTTTTATTGCAATGGTGAATGAGATTGATTCCTTAATTTCCCTTTCTGATTTTTCATTGTTAGTATATAGAAATGCAAGTGATTTCTGTGTATTGATTTTGTATCCTGCAACTTTGCTAAATTCACTGATTAGCTCTAGTAATTTTCTGATGCTATCTTTAGGATTTTCTATGTACAGTATCATGTCATCTGGAAAGAGTGNTTGCAGATGACATGATCCTCTACATAGAAAACCCTAAAGACTCCACCAGAAATTACTAGAGCTGTCATTTACTTTTTAATCCAGTGCAGTGTGGAGATTTTACAATCACTACTACTCTACTGAAATTATTCTCACCAAAATTATAAACTTCTTCATTTTCTGCCTTCAGATTAGCTTCTCTATAGCTCTTGACTCTTCTAAGACCATTTCCTCTTTCTTAAAACTCTTCTTTGGTTTCCGTGGCTCTCTTCAGGTTCCTCCTACTTCCCTGTTCCATCCTTCTCAGTATCTTTGTGGAATCTTCTCCTGTACCCTTCCTTTAAATAGAGTTGCCCACAGTTTTCTCTTTAGCTCTCACTGTACTCTAAAACTTTTACTAGTATGACCCTACCCACTTCAATTACTTTAACCATATATACATATATANTTTGTGGAATCTTCTCCTGTACCCTTCCTTTAAATAGAGTTGCCCACAGTTTTCTCTTTAGCTCTCACTGTACTCTAAAACTTTTACTAGTATGACCCTACCCACTTCAATTACTTTAACCATATATACATATATATGGTATATATGCATGTGTGTATATGTATACACACATACACATGCTTGTATATGTATACACACATACACATGCTTGTATATGTATATGTTTACATACACACACACATATATATATGTATGAATACACCAATAATTCTAAAATATATATCTCCAATCCAGATCTCAATCTCCACACATTTCTAACACTCTACTAAATGGTTCCACTAAGATATTCCACAGAGACCTCAAACTTAGCATGCACCGAATTCACTTTTTTTTTTACAGCAAAACCAGCCCACTTCCTGAGATCCCAATTGCAGTGAAAGGAATTTCCACTCATGCAACTGCCAAAGCCAAAAACTTAAGAGTCTCATGGCATTTTCCTTTCCATTAGCCTCCTAATCTAGTCAAGCACCAAGTCCTGTTGATTTTAGCTCAACAGTATCTTTCCAAGAATCCTCTCAAGCCAGCCCAATGCCACTTCTTTCACCTTATTAATCTCTCTTCTGGATAACTCTGTGAGCCAGATGCATATCATAATGGTTGGAAGCCTGGACTCTGGAGCCAGATTAGCTGCATTCAAAATCTAGCTCTGCATCTTACCAACTGTACAGCCCTGGAAAACTCAAAATCTCTATTCTATTGCAAAGCAAGAATGGGGGGGGTGGGCAACGCACTTTGTAATATTGCTGTGAGGATTAATAAATATATGTAAAGTGCTTTTAAAAAGGACCTGGCACATAGTGAGCACTCATTCAGTGTGAGCTATTATTAGCAAGACAACAGCCACCTAACTGGTTTCTGTTTCTCTAACCTCACTTCTTTTCAATCTCTTCCCCTGTTGGCAGTCAGAGACAACTTTCTAAATGAAAATCTGATCATGTCATCCCTGGTATTAAATATTCAGTGTCACAATCATTTAGACACCATCCCTGAACACTCCAAGACTGATATTTCCCCTACCCAACAACACCGTATTATAGGACTTAGAAGACTAAATTTTATTTTCCTACTCATTTATTTATCTGTCCTATAAACTATAAGTAACTCAAGATTTTCTTCTAATTATCAAGTCTACTTATCTACATTGCCAAGTACACACAATAGGTACTCAATGCATACTCAATGAATGAATGAACTACCTGCTATGAACTCCAATTAGAAGAAAGAAAAATTTGTATTCTTCTGTGTATATTCAATCAACTGAAATCCAGAAACTATGGGAAGCATATTTATCTGCATTATCTGTTCTATCACATCAGCTTTTTTTCTAGATTCAGAGGTTCTATGNACTCTAGGATGTCTGGTCTAACCATGACACCATCGTGGTTATCTGGGACATTAAAACCTTTTTAATACAGTTCTTCTGTGTATTCTCGCCACATCTTCTTAATATCTTTTGCTTCTGCACTATAGGCACACCAAAATATATTTATAGAGCAACTATATATAAGAACTACCTGAAGAGTAGCAGAAAAGATTTTTGACAACTAAAAATGTAAAGAAATAACCCCAGCAAAATGGGTAGCAGGGTCAAAGACGCAACATAGTCAAGACCCACACCTCTAGTGGGCAACACACAAACAGAAAGTCAGTCACAACTGCAGAGGTTCTCCCCAAGGAGTGAAGGGTCCAAGTTGAACATCCAGTTTCCCAGTCTGGGGGTGCTCCACTGGGAATATAAACCTCTAGAATGAAGGCTTTGAAGTCCAGTAAGGCTTGCAACAGGATAGACAGAAGGATGTAGGACACAGAGTTAGATTTTTAAAGGGCACACACAAAATCTCACATGCTTTGAGACCTAGTGCAGAGACAGTCATTTGAAAAAACAGCTGGGCCAGACCCACTTGCTAACCTTACAAAGCCTCTAGGAGATCAAGAGGCAACTTGGACCCCTCCTGGGGACACAGACACTGGTAGTAGCCTTCTGGGGGAGCTTGTTCTACCATAAGGACAAAGGCACCACCAGCAAGTTCAATTTTGGAATCCTCCCAATAGCCTATTGGGCTGATGGTCTTACCCACCAACCAGACAGTTGGCAACAGTTTCAAGACCACTCAGGCTAAGCAGCCAGGCACATATGAACCCAGCCCCACTACCAGAAGATGAAGATGAAGATGAAGATGAACCCCAAATATGAGTAGGGAATCTCCCTGGTAAAGAGAGGGAAATGGATTCACACATGTGTGAGGACCTAGAAAAAATCTTATAAAGCTACAACAGGAAAAACAAGGTAAAATAACAGATGAGGCAGAAGACAAAGTCAGCCTCAAAAAATTTGAGGATTATGGCAAAGGCAACAGAAAGTCAATGGAAAGTGATCTGCAAAGGATCTTCTAATAACTACAGCATGGAGACTAGATCAAAGCAAGAAAAGGTAGCTTTGTTAATATAATCATCTAACTGAGTGTACTAATGAAGTTACCTTTTAAAGGAAAAGGACTTAGGGCAGGGAGAATATTCATTTTTCTTCCTCTGATCATCTATTACCGATCAGAATATGATTTTCTGGGATTTGAAACAGAGATTATAGATGCCTTCATAGTAACTTTTACTTACTATAATCTCAACAATTTTAAACCATTTTAAATATACTATTGAACTCACTGGTAAATGGTAAGAGTATATTCATCTTCAAAATAAAAATATCTTAAAGATTCTATAAAGGTAAAATGGAAGGAGAAAAACAGAAATCTATAATTTTGTGTATGCAATAAAATATATACCCGGTCTTATATACCTTTCCAATAGACAAAGTTACTATTTCTATGATTCTCAACTATGAGGTTTTTATTACCTACATTTTAGTGATCAATGTCTACTAAAAAAATACATTCATTACATATTAATTGATTTCTTTCTCTATCCTTATTCATCAAGAGTCTTTGCAGCCACCAATCAGGAGCACTGACAAGCATGAATAATCACCCTGAGTTAATGTAACTCCAAACAAAAGCAAAGAACCTGCTTGGCATTTTAGTCATCTTGTGCAAATTAATAAACCTTCAGTTTCCATTAGGCTTCCTATAGTACTAAAAGTAACGTACAAATCTCCATTACTAATTTTAGGAACCCCAATTGGGACGGCACTGTCATAAGGCTGGTACAGACATAATCCAAGTGTGTTGTACCCTCACTGTAAGTGGTGGTGAACTTCCCTAGGAGGAAATGGAGAAAAGAGTTTCTCCGCAGCTTCCCAAAATGATACGACAGTCTACTAGGACTAGAGAGAAAATCTGCACTATAACACACTAGGGTATCACTAAGCATTATGAGTTAAAATTTTTTAATCAGTAATTTTAATAATCACCAGAGAGAAGAAAGTAGCACTTTCTTGAGGAACCGATGGTACTGTTCCATTATTCCAACTCTCTAAAAGAAGAAAGACTTTAAAAAAAAACATATATATATATATATACACATATATATTCATTTGTAAACTATTATTTTCTTCAGTGACTGTTATTATCAACATGTTAGGGTGGAAGGTTTAAAAATGCTGTTTGAAGTTTGTCTGACAAATAATGATCCTGATAATTTAGAAAAATAGAAGAAAAGTCAGATGAAATATTCAGAAGGCTGCCTGAGGTTGTCATTATGCATTTTTCTCTTCTCTCTGTAAATTAACTTGTTCTTTATCTGGGATAACTGTATGGTATCATGATAAGTAATAAGGAACCAAAATACTTGTTTCAAGTCCAAGTTCTACTGTCAAGTAGCAGCGTCACCTTAAATAACATAAAGTTTGTTGGCCTTTCTTTTCCTCATTCATTAAATGTAAGATTAACTGATCTCTAAATTCCTTTCAATTATAAACTACTAACTATGCTTATTTTAATATGAAAAGTATTTAATTTTATCAATCAAGCATGTTTAAAAGCAAATCGAATACTGAATGTCCACTGAGTAACTTAAGTAGTGTGCTTTCCCATCACTCACTGCTTTCTGACCAAGCCTATATTTCTAACTTAAGAACTACATTCCATGAAGGCAGACTCACTGGATGTGTTGCTGATTTTTTTAAAAAAAGTAATGATAAGTACTTCAGGTCTGAAATTCAAACAACTGCATTTCCACTTGGAATACTCATACTTCAAAACTTCAGAACCCATTATAACTTGTACCCACCACACATTTATCAATTGCAACCTTTTGAAAAATAATTTTTAAAATTTACTCTTGAAAAAAAAACTGTAATTGAACCTAGATTTTTTAAAAAGCAGTTTAAAAAATTATTCCTGAAAAAGTCTTGGTACCCAGCACTGGTCACAGGACTGGAAAAGGTCAGTTGTTATTCTAGTCCCAAAGAAGGGCAATCCCACAGAATGTTCAAACTGCCATGCAATTGTGCTCATTTCCCATGCCAGTAAGGTTATGCTCAAAGTCCTTCAAGCTATGCTTCTGCAGTATGTGAACCAAGAACTTCCAGATGTACAAACTGAATTGTGAAGAGGCAGAGGAACCAGAGAACAAATTGCCAACATCTGTTGGATCATGGAGGAAGCAAGGGAGTTCTGGAAGAACATCTACTTCTGCTTCATTGATTACAATAAACCCTTCAACTGTGTGAATCACAACAAATTATGGAAAATTCTTAAAGAGGTAGGAATGAGACCATGTTAACTATCTCCTGAGAAACCTGTATGCAGGTCAAGAAGCAACAGTTAGAACCTAGAGTCAGACATGGAACAATAAACTGCTTCAAAATTGGGAAAAGAATACATTAAGACTGTATATTCTCACCCTGCTTATCTAACTTATATGTTTATGCAGAGTTCATCA
>SJYW01001725.1:239930-264526 GCA_006410735.1 Raphicerus campestris
TAAATATATGTAAAGTGCTTTTAAAAAGGACCTGGCACATAGTGAGCACTCATTCAGTGTGAGCTATTATTAGCAAGACAACAGCCACCTAACTGGTTTCTGTTTCTCTAACCTCACTTCTTTTCAATCTCTTCCCCTGTTGGCAGTCAGAGACAGCTTTCTAAATGAAAATCTGATCATGTCATCCCTGGTATTAAATATTCAGTGTCACAATCATTTAGACACCATCCCTGAACACTCCAAGACTGATATTTCCCCTACCCAACAACACCGTATTATAGGACTTAGAAGACTAAATTTTATTTTCCTACTCATTTATTTATCTGTCCTATAAACTATAAGTAACTCAAGATTTTCTTCTAATTATCAAGTCTACTTATCTACATTGCCAAGTACACACAATAGGTACTCAATGCATACTCAATGAATGAATGAACTACCTGCTATGAACTCCAATTAGAAGAAAGAAAAATTTGTATTCTTCTGTGTATATTCAATCAACTGAAATCCAGAAACTATGGGAAGCATATTTATCTGCATTATCTGTTCTATCACATCAGCTTTTTTTCTAGATTCAGAGGTTCTATGGGGGTAATACTTGCAAAAGTTTCATTCTCTTTTATATATTGTCTCAGGAATTCAAAATTAGAACTTTTGTAGATTTTTAAAATTAAAGATATTGCTTTTCTCTAAATTGACTTGAGATTGTTCAATGTAGCACTAAAGAGGGAGAATTTTTTAATTGGTAAAAATCACAAAATATAAAACATACTCTTTTAACCATACTTAACTGCACAGTTCAGTGGCACTAAGCACATTCACATTGTGGTGCAACTCTAACCATCATCCATCTCCTGAATTTTCACCTTCCTAAACTGAAACTCTGTCCTTATTAGACACTAATTCCCTATCCCCATCCCCACCCGTTTGATGTAGACTTTGGACCTTAAATATCCCTTCATTTCCTTCCAACAAAACATGTACCCAAATAAATTTAAAATAAAAAATAATCTGACTTATGATGGTGGGCAAGATGGTAGAGCTCAGACCCTGAGCTCAGCCCCCACTACATTATTGCTCATTCACTCAGTCGTGTCTAACTATGACCATTGTGACCCCATGAACTGCAGTGTGCCAGGCTTCCTTGTCCTTCACTATCTTCTGCAGTTACCTCAAATTCATTTCCATTGAGTTGATGATGTCATTCAATCATCTCATCCTCTGTCGACCCCTTCTCCTACCACCCTCAGTCTTTCCCAGCATCAGGGTCTTTTCCAATGAGTCAGCTCTTCACATCACATGACCAAAGTATTGGAGCTGCAGCTTCAGCACCAATGATTCTAATGAATATTCAAAGGTCGATTTCCTTTAGGATTGGCTGGTTTGATTTCCTTGCTATCTGAGGGAATCTCAAGAGTCTCCTCCAGCATCAGTATGAAAGCATCTAAACTTCAGTGCTCAGCCTTCTGTATGGTCCATCTTTCACATCCATATATGACTATGGAAAAACCATAGATTTGATTAGATGGACCTTTGTCAGCAAAGAGATGTCTCTGCTTTTTAATACACCTAGGTGTATCATAGCTTTTCTTCCAAGGAGCACATGTCTTCTAATTTCATGGCTGCAGTCACCATCCACAGTGATTTTGGAGCCCAAGGAAATAAAGTCTCTCACTGTTCCATTGTTTCCCCATCTATTTGCCATGAAATGATGGGACTGGATGCCATGATCTTAGCTTTTTTAATGCTGAATTTTAAGCCAGCTTTTTCACTCTCCTCTTTCACCTTCATCAAGAGGCTCTTTAGTTCCTCTTCACTTTCTGCCATTTGGGTGGTGTCATCTGCATGTCTGAGGCTATTGAAATTTATCCCAGCAATCTTGAGTCCAGCTTGTGCTTCATCAAGCCTGGAATTTTGCATAATGTCCGCTGCATATAAGTTAGATAAGCGGGTTGAGAATATACAGCATGATGTACTCCTTTCCCAATATTGAAGCAGTCTATTGTTCCATGTCCAGTTCTAACTGTTGCTTCTTGACCAGCATACAGGTTTCTCAGGCGTCAGGTAAGGTGTTCTGGTATTCCTATCTCTTTAAGAATTTTCCACAGTTTATTGTAATCCATACAGTCAATGGCTTTAACATAGTCAATGAAGCNTATAGCCCACAAGGCTCCTCTGTCCATAGAATTTTCCCAGAAAGAATATTGGAGTGGGTTGCTATTTCCTCCACCAGGGGATCTTCCTGATTCAGGGGTCAAACCTATGTCTCTTGCATTTTCAGGTGGATTCTTTACCACTGAGCTATCTGGGAAGCCCACTACGAAGCAGAGTATACTGCAAAATAGAAATGGCTTTTAAAAATTAAACTTGAGGCTTCAAAGTATTTTATTTTTGTATCAAGAAAGTTTCTCAAGTTGTGTTTTTTGAGTCACCTCACTTATTGGGGATACTTGAGTAGAATCTTTTTTCTCTGGGGAGAAGAATGACTTACTATATTAGAAACTCCTTCTATGCTTTTACAATTCTTTGGGGACATTACTCACATTGCATTTTAAGTATCTGATTGCATGCTGGGCCCCTTCACTTTGCTGGCTAAAGTCAAAATCCCTGACAGCAAATTCCACTAGTGACAAAATGAATTGCTGATATTTACAAATTCTAAGCTAATGTAAGTGTCAACCTGACTAAATCAGTTCACTGTGACACTATGTTCAGTTCAGTTCAGTCACTCAGTCATGTCCGACTCTTTGCGAACCCATGAATTGCAGCACGCCAGGCCTCCCTGTTCATCACCATCTCTCGGAGTTCACTCAGACTCACATCCATCGAGTCCGTGATGCCATCCAGCCATCTCATCCTCCGTCGTCCCCTTCTCCTCCTGCCCCCAATCCCTCTCAGCATCAGAGTCTTTTCCAATGAGTCCACTCTTCACATGAGGTGGCCAAAGTACTGGAGTTTCAGCTTTAGCATCATTCCTTCCAAAGAACACCCAGGGTTGATCTCCTTCAGAATGGACTGGTTGGATCTCCTTGCAGTCTAAGGGACTCTCAAGAGTCTTCTCCAACACCACAGTTCAAAAGCATCAATTCTTCGGTGCTCAGCCTTCTTCCCAGTCCAACTCTCACATCCATACATGACCACAGGAAAAACTATGTAGGATTACAAAATATAATTTACTTATATTTCAAAAGATTTCAGTGTCATCTTTTTAATGATCTAGTCCTATCAGTCAATGTATTAAATTTTCTTTAAATAATGTGCTCTTAAGCAGTGTTGACATTATGGAATTTAAAGATTTTTTTAATGGAAAATTATTTCAGAAAAGCAAACACAAATGTAAAAGTAAAAATTTTGGTCAAGCATAATGTAGTTGATGATGATCATGCTGACATGTTTTCTAGCTTAAATGATCACTCTGGGAAGAAACATAAAAAATTTTTTAGTAAGAGTCAATAAAAAGGAAAATATCAGTTTCCATTGCACCACCTGGAAGGAATTAAAAAAAGAAATTTCCATTCTCGAAGTGACAAAGAATATGAACCAGAGCATACAAATCACAGCTTGTTTTCATAGTAGAAAAGAAGTTGTTGTTGAGTCACTAAGTCATGTCCAACTCTTTGTTATCCCATGGACTGCAGCAAGCCAGGCTTTCTTGTCCTTCACTATCTCCCGGAGTTTGCTCAAACTCATGTTCATTGAGTAGGTTATGCTATCCAACCATCTGATCCCCTTTGCCCTCTTCTTCTCCTGCCCTCAATCTGTCCCAGCATCAGGGTCTTTTCCAATGAGTTGGTCTTTGCATCAGGTGATCAAATTATTGAAAAGAAGAAGAAAGCAAGTATTTCACCTTTTCAGTTGACTCTTGCAAATAGATATAGTCAACCCCTTGGTTGTAGAAAGGACTGTCCTAATAGAGGGTCTGACCTGTTGCTACTTCATTCTTTCTACTTAGTGTATAACTCTGGGAAATGCAGTTTTGTGTCACAGAGAAGTTTTGAGAGAATAACTACTGGCTACTAAAGCATATAATTAAGTGGCTTCTCCTGAAACTAGGGTTTCAGGTCTGATCTGGAGAGAGATGGGCTAGGCCACATGGGGCCCAAGTAGACCAAGAGATGTGATTTAGCAATGTTTCACTTTTAAATGTATTAGCATTTTCTTAAACTTACAGATATTCTCAGCCCACAAAAGTGGGAAACTGATCAAATGCTCACAGGTTGTTTCCACAGTATCTTTCTTCTGACAATGATGCTTTGGAAAAAGGGACCAATGGGTGCATATTGTTCAAATATCATGGGTTGCACTCTGACTACTACTGAATTTTTACTTTTTTGTATTTGGATTTCTTCAAGGTCCAAAGTAACTATATTTGGCTTGTGGTGGGAAAACTAAAAATTACTTATTTTTTAGCTGCTTTTGAGGATTCCAGGAATCCCATTTGATATTTGCTACTTCAAAAAGTGACTTTAATGATGCCAAATCTATTCTGTGCATGTGTCAAAGTAAAAGTTAACAACTAAATAAGCCAGATTATTCTTACTTGAGAAGCTACAATAGGTATAAGACTAATTCTAAATGTCACATTCAAAAGAAATGTATTCAGAATATCCAAACTCAGATACAAAAAAAACTCTTAATGTACACCCAAAAAGCTCTTAACAAGCGAATGATAGTGTGGTTGCTCACCTAGAGCCAGACATCCTGGAGTGTGAAGTCAAGTGGGCCTCAGGAAGCAATACCATGAACAAAGCTAGTGGAGGTGATAGAATTCCAGCTGAGCTATTTCAAATCCTAAAAGATGATGCTGTGAAAGAGCTGCACTCAGTATGCCAGCAAATTTGGAAAACTCAGCAGTGGCCACAAGACTGGAAAAGATCAGTTTTTATTCCAATGCCAAGGAAAAGCAATGCCAAAGAATGTTCAAATTACTGTATAATTGCACTCACTTCACATGCTAGCAAGACTATGCTCAAAATACTTCAAGTTAGGATTCAGCAGTATGTGAAATGAGAAATTCCAGACGTATAAATTGGATATAGAAAATGAGAGGAACCAGAGATCAAATTGCCAATATCCACTACATCACAGAAAAAGCAAGGGAATTCCAAAAAAAGCATCTACTTGTTTCATCAGCTGCCCTAAGGACTTTAACTATATGGATCACAACAAACTGTGGAATATTCTTAATGAGATGGGAATACCAGACCACATTACCTGTACCTCCTGAGAAACCTGTATGCAGGACAAGAAGCAACAGTTCATACTGGACATGGAAAAATGGACTGGTTCAAAACTGGGAAAGGATTACATCAAGGCTGTATATTGTCACCGTGTTTATTTAACTTACATACAGAGTACATCATATGAAATGCTGAGCTGGATGACTCACAAGCTGGAATCAAGATTAAAAAGAGAAATATCAACAACCTCAGATATGCAGATGATACCACCCTAATGGCAGAAAGGTAAGAGGAACTAGAGAGCCTCTTGATGAAGGTGAAAGAGGAGAATCAAAAACCTGCCTTAAAACTCAAAATTCAAAAAACTAAAATCATGGCATCCAGTCCCATCACTTCATGGAGAATAGATAGGGAAATGGTGTCAGATTTCATTTTCTTGGGCTCCAAAATCAATGCAGATGGTGGCTGCAGCCACAAAATTAAAAGACACTTGCTCCTTGGAAGAATAGCTATGACAAACCTAGACAGTGTATTAAAAAGCAGAGATATCATTTTGCCAACAAAGATCCATATAGTCAAAGGTATGGTTTCTCCACTATTAATGTACAGATGTGAGAGCTGGACCATAAAGAAGGTTAAGAACCAAAGAACTGATGCTTTTGAACTGTGGTGTTGGAGAAGACTCTTGAGAGTCCCTTGGACAGCAAGGAAATCAAATCAGTCAATCCTAAAGGAAATCAGCCCCAAATATTCATTGGAAGGACTAGTGCTGAAGCTGAAGCTCCAATACTTTGGCCACCTCTTGCAAAGAGTCCGTTTATTGGAAAAGACCCTGATGCTGGGAAAGGTTAAGGGTAGGAAAAAAAGGAAGCAACAGAGGATGAGATGGTTAGATGGCATCACTGACTCAATATGGATGTGAGTTCTAGCAAACTCAGAAAAATAGTGAAGGACAGGGAAGCCTGGCATGCTGAAGTTCATAGGATCACAAAGATTCGGACACAACTTAGTGATTGAACAAACTCAGAATCTCCAAAAGGTGCAAACTTGTATCAACAGAAATTCTTTCTGCACCTATACTGAAAAGGTACAACTGGAATATCAAGTTCATCACTTTGTTATTATGCACTGGGAGCTTTCATTTCCCCTAGAAAGAACACAGTGAAAACCTGTCAACTTGTTCACTAGCCTAATCAGGACACAGGGAGGTGGAAGTGAAGTGAGAAGGGGACGTGCTAATGTTCTCTTGGAACAAAGAACATGAATTTCAGAGAACATGCAATTCTTTTCACACAGAAGTTCCCAAATGCTAAAACTTCCAGTTCCCTCTTTCTAGTGGGTCCTGTTTTAAAATAGAAACCCAGTGGTAGTAAAGTAGAAAAAAAAGGGAAGTCAAATTGGCACCTGGAGAAAGTTTTGAAAGTAAAATGCTAATAACATCAGGAATCATTACATATATAGGCATAAAATGCCAACAGCAATTGGCATAAAGTATACGAGCTTGGAATACCTTTGTATGAAATTTCAAACTAAAAATGCACTCTTTTTAAGTTTCCATAGATATACTGAGTCACTCAACAAGNTATTTTTTTATAAATAAGAATGCAGATGTGTATAAGAGACAGGGCATAAAGTATACGAGCTTGGAATACCTTTGTATGAAATTTCAAACTAAAAATGCACTCTTTTTAAGTTTCCATAGATATACTGAGTCACTCAACAAGACATTTATCAGATAGTCTACAAGGAATATTCCATAAAAGAAAAAATGTGTGGGTGTATCTCTTTTTTCAAGTGACTTCATTATTTGAAGTAAATTTTTAATGCTAAAGATATCCCGTTGTTTCCCCTCAGAAAACAGTGATGCTGAGAACAGTTTACATCACTAATGTTATGAAGTATTTTGCTTCATTTCACAATGCATGTTGTAAGTAAACTCATATTAGTTAAGGCAAAGTTAGTAAGAATAATTATCAGGATTTCTACAGCCTACAAACCTGGTCATTTTGAATAATCATATCTTCCAATCCAGTTGGTTTATTAAAAATTTATTTTTCCCCTGGTCAGGTCTTTCATATTTTGGCAAGTGTCAGTTTTTTTTCCTTTCATTGTGTAGGTTGTGGCCACAGTTTTTACAAGCAGTGTACAGCTGCCTCATTCTTCAAAAAGATCTGTGGACCAGACGTCTCTGCCTGGATGCCTAAGTTGTATGCTGGTCTTCAGAACAAGCCTAGTAAAATTAAGTTTAAGCAATAGAATCACCCAACAGGATACTCCCCAAGTCATGGCAGGCTTTCCCAGTGTAAAACACAAGTTAAGTGTTTTCACAGTGCTTATAATGGGGTGAATAAAGGGTGGTGTATTGGGGTAAAAAAAATAACTGCAAATAGAACTGAAAAGGATAAATATATATATATATATAAATGATAAATTATAGAAATATATAAAGATGTAAGAAATGAATGACACTTTGCTCTAAACACAGAGATTCTTCCAGTAGGTCCTCAGCCTTAGCACCTTAGCAAGATATCTTCTGCACTTATGTATTCAGGTGTTGAGCAGTGCCTGAGTTCATGATGCTTATTTCTTAATAAGGAAGCCAAAACAGACATATACTTCATAAGCAAGTGGATTTATTTAACCACTGGATTTTTGCCAACTGAAGTCTTTAGAATTAAAACGAATACGATTTCCATAGGACAGCTGCAAATCTGTCTAGCAACTGGAACAAGAGCAAGAAATAAATGGGAAAGTGATGGGAGGAGGAAGAGAGGCAATCAATTATTATTTCTAAGCTGAGCCTTGAAAAATCCATCACCTGACCAAAGAGAGACAGAGCAAGCTATATAATTTGTGGAACCCAGTACAAAATAAGAATGCTGAGGCCTTTATTCAAAAATTAAGACCAGAAAATAGGAAAAGCAGAGCATTTAAAGTAGCATTAAAGCAAGCTCTTTCCCTTCTTGGTGCAGAACCCTCTGTGATCACACATGCATGCCCCCAGAGAGGGCATCCTAGGTGGAGAAATGGCATATGTAAAGCCTCAGAATGCAAAAAGAATGAAAGGCCAAAAAGAAGCAGCCCAGTGTCAGGGAAGAACTCCAGTCTCATATATGGCAAGGAATAACAGGATTCCAAGGGAGATGATGAAGCACACAGCAGGCTGGCTTGCATAACCCCACAGATGTCAAAAGAAGACAATGAGAGATTGAATCGGAGAAAGACAGCTTGAAAGTCACTCACAGCAGACAAGCTGCAGTATTGGCATGGTAGCACCATCTCACTTGTCCCCGCCACCCGCAGAGTGACAGTAAGTCCTAGAGTGCAGGTACCTTGTGGGCTGCACCACACGGAGAGAGGTCAGATAGTCATGGCAATGGAATTGCCTTCATTGCTTGCTCAATCAGCTACAGAAATGGCTCAGGATTAGAGCATATCAGACCTTGTATTTTAGATCATTCAGGGGCCTTTGGTGGACTGCCTCTCCCAACAAACAAGAGAAATGTCTGTGACTCTGAAGCAGGATCTCTGTTGCAGGCTGTGTTTGTTAAGAAGATATGCAGAAGTCCTGACCTTTGGTATCTATGAACTTTATTGAAAATAGGATTTTTTCAGATATAATCAACAAAATGAGGTCACAGTGAATTTGGAAGAACCCTAATCCAATGATGGATATTTTTGTCTAAACAGAGACAGAAATACATGACATGATGGTAAAGACAGGGACTGGAGTGATATATGTACAAACCAATACCACCAAATGATTCTTAGCAAATGCCAAAGCAAGGAGAAAAGCAAGAAACAGAATCTCCCTATATTAGTCTCCTTGGGATGCCATTAAAAAAAAAAAAAAAAACCACCATGGACTGGATGGCTTAAACAACAGAATTTTCTCTCACAGTTCTGGAAGGTTGAGAAATCTAAGATGTTTCACTCTCTTTCTCTTCTTATATAAACCCAATAGTTCTACAGGATTGGGGCTTTACCCTGATGACTTCTTTTAATCCTAATTAAAATCCTATAACCTTCTAAAAAACTCTAGCTTTTAAACATCCTATAAACAAATATAATCACATTAGGGATCAGGCCTCAATATTTGAANCCAATCATATTTGAAAATAACTGTGAGTTTTTATAGTAATAAAATCTTTATTGGAGGTCTCTTATTCAAGTTCATTTGCCTGGGATTTTCTGGGAGCAGGTCTAGACCTGTCTCTTATACACATCTTACCCTGATGACTTCTTTTAATCCTAATTAAAATCCTATAACCTTCTAAAAAACTCTAGCTTTTAAACATCCTATAAACAAATATAATCACATTAGGGATCAGGCCTCAATATTTGAACTAGGGGGTGGGGTACACAATGTGGTCCATTGCAGTCTCTGTGTCTCCAAAAAGAACCAACCCTGCTAACAGCCATATTTCAGACTTCTAGCATCCAGAACTGCAAAACAATAGATTTCTGATGTTTTAAGCCACCCAATGTGTGACATTTAATTATAGCCGCCCTAGGAAATAAATATCATTTCTTTGGTATGCTCAGAAGATAGTAATTACACCTCTAGTATGCTGAGGCAGAAAATCTGATATCAAGCTTCATAATTACTTATTTCTTATAGACTTGAGTGTTTATTATAATTCTGTTTGTATGTTTACTTTGGGACACCCTGGCCTTAACTGGAAGTGTTCTTGTACCCTGTGGATTGAATGCTTCAAGAGAAATTTGGAGCTGTTGCCAAGATCCCCTAATATCAAAAAGACAGGAGGGTGAGAACAACTTAGCAGTCTTGACCAGTTAGGCATACTCTTTCAGGCAAAGGAAACTCACCAGATGTAGGCCCCTCTTTGAAATAAAAAAAAATTAACAGGCACTAAAAATCATAACACTAAACTATAGTTAGAGTGCACACTTCAAGCAGCAAGCCTGTTTATTCTACATTTTCTTTTTTGGCAAACTGCCATTCCCACTGATAGCCTCAGTTAATACAGCTGGACCCTGACACCATATTTCTATCACATTCTACCAATCCTGACCACAATGGATGAAACCGAGTTTCAGATCTCTGGTCTATGGGCCAAGACGTATTCTCTCTTCTCAGGATTTCAAATTAAGACGCGTAATTGGAGATTAAGACGTACCAGTTGGAAACAGCCTCTGGATCTAGATGTTCTCATAAACTTAAAGCTGGGAAAACCATGCCCAGACCATATATACCGACGACCAGCAAGACTGCATCTGTAGCAAAGGACAGACAAGACACCTATGTAAGTGGAAAGGGTAAGGGAGAAAAGTTTCTTGGTTTCTGCTGGCGCCCCTGCTCTCAGGTCTGATTTTTCTTGGTGTTCAGTTGTATATCCTACCTTCGATTCTCTGAGATATCCCTCTTTCTTCATAATGAAACACTCTTACACTGTTTTAATGGAATTTCCATTTCTTCTAATCAGTTACTTTATTTCCTTGATATAGGGCTATGCTGGACTTCTGTGGTGGCTCAGATGGTAAAGAATCTGCCTGCAATGCTGGAGACCCAGGTTCAATCCCTGGAGATGATGCCCTGGAGAAGGGCTATGCTTCCCTAGTACAACTCAAAAGTATTTGGAAACATTTCTTTTTTAAAGAAATGGTTCCTCAGAAGGGGGACTACTATAAATAACCTTCTAGTAGGTAGGCTGGAGAGAGTCACTCTGAGTTGGCCAAGAGTAGAGGGAACACAGCACCAGTTTAGGAGGCCCTGGGAGAGCCATTGCCAAAGTAAACAGGCTCCACTTAACCGCCAAGCCCTATGGGAAGCATAGCCAGTGAGAGATGCTGAGAGCCATACTGTTCTGTCACAGCCAAGAACTTATCAGTGGGTACTTCATAGGATTTGCAACTTCTCCACCACAGGGTGAGAAACTTATCAGGGGAAAATGAAGACATCCTCTTTTTCAATGAAAGAGGAAGTTAAGAGATCATTGTTCTTTTGTTACCTTTTGCATTGAGGAGGGAGATATAAAACTGGTCTTCCAGGGAAACTGATTCAGTTTATGGATGAAAAAAATTGAAGTCAGAACTTAAGCCACTGACCTAGATGAAGTTTCTATATGCAACAGGCTATAGACTGAACTGAATTTATAAGGTCCTTGATTTCTCATTAAATGCAAATTAAGAACAAAAACATTAATTCTCACATCTGATTGCTCCATTACACACATGCAATGTGACTGTGCTACTGAACCGGTATCAAGGGTACTATGCTGAATAGGGTATTATCAGGATCGTAAGTCAGATATCAAGATTAAGGGAATGTTCTAGTATTAGAACTTGCATGACAGAAAAGGTTACAAAGTAGAAATCCAAGACTCAAAAATTCCTAATTATATTGTCTACTAAAGTGGAGATAATTTGAAATAATTTGTGCTTTATCAGGATTTTCACTTTTTAAAGAATCT
The DNA here is from genome assembly GCA_006410735.1 of Raphicerus campestris. Classification (NCBI taxonomy): domain Eukaryota; kingdom Metazoa; phylum Chordata; class Mammalia; order Artiodactyla; family Bovidae; genus Raphicerus; species Raphicerus campestris. The sequence continues at coordinate 251,545 of SJYW01001725.1, forward strand.
ATTCATTTCTTGATGCAGACCTCACAAACTGATATTAAAGTTTTCTTTGAAATCTGAGCCCTGAGTATGAAACCTGTCTGCTATGTCACTCTTTTCAGCAGGAAGCAATGCTTACTTAGTGGCCTTTTTTCCCTCCAAATCAAAGCCATCATACAAATAAACAAACTAAACAGTCCATTTTAAGAAGAAAAGGAGGCTTTTGGAGGAACATATAAGCTTCACATTAAGTATTTACTTTATAAACTAAAAGATAAAAATTGGAGTACAAAGAAAATTGATTCTTTTGGATAAAAAGATGAATTATACAGGTAGTAACAATACAGTATCTTGTGTTCTACTTTTTTCCTAATGGATCTTTCAATTTTTTTAGCTATTATTCTGAAAACATAAATCCTGCTGAAATGGAATACGAGTAGTTTAGAAAATTTCAGTTGCTCAGTGGTGAAAAAAAATAGCAATAGAATGCAAATTAACCTCAACAAACCTTAACTCTTAATGTAGGACAACATTTGAAGTTTTTTTAAATATAAATTTAGTTATTTTAATTGGAAGTTAATTACTTTACAATATTGTATTGGTTTTGCCATACATGACCATGAATCCGCCACAGGTATACACGTGTTCCATTTGAAGTTTAACAAAGCCCCAAATAGCTTTCCAAGTCACCAGACCTGAATATACTGGAATGAGAGCAACCGATCTTAAGTTAAAAGGCATTACTAAAATCCTGATATTTCAAAAAGACAGAAAAAAGAATTGCTGTTTATTTCATACAACGCACACAAAATTAAAACATAGGTATCCAAAATTAAAACATCCCTGAGGAATTAATCATCCTTTGTATTTTAGTTTAGATTTTAGTGATCTTGACATACTTATATGTTATATATTAGTCAAAAGCAAATGTTATGCTCCCTCAAATGCTCATTCCAGATTCTTCATCTATTTTAAGAAGCTAATTTCTTGGGGAAAAAAATGCAGTCTCATTTTTGTTAAATTAAACCCTCTAAAAAGGAACGGCACGTCTCTATACATCTGCCATCTTCTTTATTCTGTATGAAGTTTGTAGAATAAAGTTAATTCCATTTCCACAGTGAGTAAACATCAAATGAGATAGTCTATTGTTCCCTTTGAATAAAGAATTTTAATCTTTCCTGCAGGCATTTATCATGCAAGTGCCTCTGTTAAGTTATTTTTGCAGAGTCAGAAGTAAAGAGACAGGGTAAGGAGGCTGAGAACTTGAGGCCTATTGCGGTGATATTGGGTTGGCCCAAAAGTTCATTCTGGTTTTACCATAACACAAAAAACTTGAACTAACATTTTGGCCAACCCAGTATTTCCACTGGGGACCCAGCAACCATCTTCCTCTTCCCTTCACTGCTACCTCGCAAGGCTTAGTGACAGCAGTCTTGGGAACCAGGTTATTATTTCTTTCACCCATTTGCAGAATTAATCATCATGCCAGAAACTTTTGCTTGGTATTTTGACTGAAGTAATCTATGCTTTACCAAGGGTATATTACTGCTTAAATCTAGCCAGATCTAGTTCGTGCAATAGATTTAGAGCCCATCTTCAAAAAATAGTTCTTGTTGACATAATTTGACAGTTTACAAAATCATTAGGTCCCAATCATATTTGAAAATAACTGTGAGTTTTTATAGTAATAAAATCTTTATTGGAGGTCTCTTATTCAAGTTCATTTGCCTGGGATTTTCTGGGAGCAGGTCTAGACCAACATGGTATAAATACAAAAAGTAAGCTCTAAACTACTTAGAAAGTGCATGGAGACATACATATTCTCATTTTATATCATTGGCCAGTGTTCCTTTTCAGGGAAAAGGAAAACAAACTTGAAATCTTTTGATGACACAATTTGTAGATTGTTCCCATTCACAAATCATTAGTAATTGAAAAAAATGATGCACTGCATGCCTATGAATATAAAGGCGATCAGTTCAAACCTCGTTTCTGTTTTCCATTTCTCTATTGCTTACTTCCACAACTTCTTCATTTAAATATGTACTGAGCGCCTGACTGTGGGTCAGGCACCAGTGTAGGCAGAGGAGAGGCAACAGCAAACAACACACACAAACTTACATTCTGCAGGAGGGATGTTGATAACAAACAAGTTAAAGGCTAAATGATATAATTTCAGAAAGTGTTCGATGCTATGAAGAAAATAAAACACAGGATGTGCTAGAGATTTAAGAGGTGACTATAGCTTAGCTTAGGGGGTCAGAAACAGCTCTCAAGGGAAATGACATTGAAATGAGACTGAATAACAGGAAGTAAGTGCTCCTGGATCAATGTTCTAGGCAGGGAGAACAGGAAGTGCCATACTAAAGTAGAAGGAATTTGGGACACTCTAGAAACAGAAAGAATCTCAGAATGACTAGATCCCATGGGAGAGGAGGAGAAATGGTTGGAGAGGAAATCAGAAAAAGCAGGAACAGATTAGGGAGGATCTCAAAAGCCATTGTAAGGAGTTGGATATTATTCTGAATACAGTGAAAAGCCACTCAGTTCAGTTCAGTTCAGTTTAGTCGCTCAGTCCTGTCTGACTCTTTGCGACCCCATGAATCGCAGCACACCAGGCCTCCCTGTCCATCACCAACTCCCAGAGTTCACTCAGACTAGCATTCATTGATTCAGTGATGCCATCCAGCCATCTCATCCTCCGTCGTCCCCTTTTCCTCCTGCCCCCAGTTCCTCCCAGCATCNTTATCTTTAATGCCTTCTCTCACACCCTCCTAAGTTCGATCAATGATTAAGGCCCATTAGCTTCCTTTGTTTCCTTTCCCTCTTGCTTTCTTATTCCTCTACATTTGCCTAGACAACTGTAGTAGATTCTTAGCGCATATCTTTCCCTCTAGGCTCTCGCCTTTCAAATACATTTAATAAAATGCCACCAGGGGTCTTCCAAAGTAGACCTCTCCTCAGGCCACTGCCCTCCTTAAAAATTCTTTGAAGGCTCTCCATAGCTCAAAAAATAAAAGCCACGCTCTCATGCCAAGTATTCAAGGTTCTCCACAGTGGGATCCAAGACTCTCTTTCAGCCTTTTTAATCTCCTGCTCCTTGCCCCACACCACATATTCATTGCAGCCTGAAAAGTGACCCACATCCTCTGAACAGATCACAGCACTTCCCTGCTCCTCTTCACTTGTGCCTTACCCTACACCCAGATTTCCCTCCATAGCCACCTTTTAATATCTTATTTCTGTTTTAAAGATAAGTTCAAAATACTATCTCAGGAATTGATTTCCCAAAACAGACATGGTGTCTCTGGCCTCTGACCCCCCAGTGGCACACTAACCATGCATACATCCAGTCATTCTTCCAGCAAGTGCTTAGTAAGCACCTCCCATGTATTTCACTAACATCATAGTTTTGTTCCTCTCAGTCCCTTCACTTGTCACCTTCTTCATGCCCTCTTAAATTGTAAGTTCACTGAAGACATATATTTTCATGTTTCTGTCTTTTTAGAACCAAACACAATGGTAGGCATCTAATCCATATCCATCTGAATACAGAAATGCTTGATTGTTGTACCCTAAATGAGAGGAGCATCTTGGCTTTCTTAGGAGAGAAATGGAGGGCAGCTGTCTCATACTCTTCCCTCATCCAGCTTAGAATTCTTCTTCCTCAAAATCGTACAACCTATACAAGGAAAGTGGTCTCCTTGACCTTTGTTCTGGCATCCATCGGAGTGTAGCTAGGCAAGGGGCAGGGGTCTATAGCGCTCTTGCATTCTGTCTGCAGGTCTTGTCTTAGAACCAAACCAAGGGGTGGCAGAACAGACTCCACTCATCTAGTAGACTTAGAAGTGACAAGGCAAACAGAAAGAAAAACTTTGAGCTCATCAGCAGTGGAGGTTATCCACTTTGAGGTCCATGAGCTCCCAGGAATGCCATGGCTGGCCCTCAAGTCCTGGCTCTGACTCTCTAACTCCTAACCTCANCATTCTGTCTGCAGGTCTTGTCTTAGAACCAAACCAAGGGGTGGCAGAACAGACTCCACCCATCTAGTAGACTTAGAAGTGACAAGGCAAACAGAAAGAAAAACCTTGAGCTCATCAGCAGTGGGGGTTATCCACTTTGAGGTCCATGAGCTCCCAGGAATGCCATGGCTGGCCCTCAAGTCCTGGCTCTGACTCTCTAACTCCTAACCTCAGATACATGAAACTTGTGAGAATAAAGAAAGAGTACTGAGAGATAAAGACAATGGAAAAATAGAAATATGTCCCAAAAAATGTTCACTAGGGGTTCAGGAAGTTGTATGATTATTTTGAGAAAATATCCAACTGTTCCAGTGAGTCTAAAAACTAGTGTCCAAGAGTGCTAGAGCTACAAAAATATCAAAAGGGAAACATGTAAAGAAATTTGGACAAAATTAAACACTAGAACTTGTATTAGTTAGCAGAGTGATTCTGCATCACTGAAATACCTTACTGAATTCTGCAAAAAAATTCAAATTTGAATCATTCCTGGTCTCCAGATTTATAAACATTTGATCTTGAGTACAGAATTGCCTTATCTCTACAATTCAACAAACATGTTGCTTTGACATTTCCTGGTATAATGGGAGGTTATTTCTGTTTTTGTGATGATTCCCTGCCTCTAGGTAAGAACTAAGAGTTAAATATAAAGGTGGATTCATTTAGAGTTTCATGTGCATTCTGATAATGTCAGTAGGTTGGCATTAATTATACTGGAAAAGAANTAATGGGAGGTTATTTCTGTTTTTGTGATGATTCCCTGCCTCTAGGTAAGAACTAAGAGTTAAATATAAAGGTGGATTCATTTAGAGTTTCATGTGCATTCTGATAATGTCAGTAGGTTGGCATTAATTATACTGGAAAAGAATATTTGATGTATTTGAAAAAGTCAGTCATGTGGAACGGTACACAGTCACAAGCTTTAGGTACAAATTCTGAATCTTAATTCAGAAAGCCTGATACTCATATAGCCCTCACTGTGTACACTCTGTGACCTTCAGATGAAACATCAGTAATATTGAACATTTATTCCAAAAAGCACTAGGATGAGAGGCCAGTGCACACTTGCTTCCCTGAGGCCTTCATCATTCTCCAGCATTTTATGGAAAAAATTGTTTCAATTTTTGAGCCACAGAGTTGAAATGGCATGACCAAAAGCTATGGATTGTATTTTTTTTATATTAGAGAAGATCTGGATTGATCATCTTTTTGTATACAGTATATATCAGAGTGGCAGGGAATGTTTTCTGCTTATATAAAACTTCCCCCAATAAACACCNGAAATGTCATGACCAAAAGCTATGGATTGTATTTTTTTTATATTAGAGAAGATCTGGATTGATCATCTTTTTGTATACAGTATATATCAGAGTGGCAGGGAATGTTTTCTGCTTATATAAAACTTCCCCCAATAAACACCCCAAGCAGTATATTTTTTTAACACCTAACCCAAAAGCAACTCACACAATTTTTCTTTCAGAGTCTAACAAGCCATAAACAAAAGTGCTCCAAGGCTTTTCAGAATTTTAGTCCAAAACTATACACTTGAACATGCACACAGCTGCACACACACACCATTAAATACTCTTTCAGCCATCTCACCAATAGATATCATGGGTAAGTTCTGAAAAGCAAAAGACATAAGTGGGAACAGGATAAATTTGTTTTTGTTAAATGAGGAGCAAAGGATATTCAGAGAGAATATTCTAGAAGAGCAATGACATGGGAGCCAAAGAAGTTGTCTAAAGAGGTTATCCAAGACAAAGGTAACCAAGTGAAAAACTATGTCCAAAAAGAAAGATTTTTGCCTGGGGAGGTTAAATAAGTCCGAGAGGGTAAATAGAAGACTCAGGCTTGTGTTCCATGAAGTAGCAGTATACAAAGCAGAACTATCATCTGCAGAAGTTTGGGCTTTCCCTGTTGGCAAGAAGGGCACTCTTAACGGCAGGAGGGTCATAAAAGGTACTCACATACAAGATTTTCATTATCATAGACTAAATGTTCACTCTGAAGAAAATGGCTAAGAAAACTGTCACACACTCAGAAGACTATTTTGTACTTACTAAGCATGATGATAATAAAAAACTTCTGAGGGAATTCCATGATGGTTCAGTGGTTAGGACCTGGTGCTTTCACTGCTGGGGGCCCAGGATCAATTCCTGATCAGGGAACTAAGATCCCTCAAGCCACAGGGCATGACCAACAACAAAAGCAAAATGGAAAAAGAGCCCTGCTGATAGTCCAGTCCAACCCTCTCATAAAAAAAAAAAAAAAGATAAAGGTTCTAATTACATGGGACAAAGCATGTGCTTTAATAATAAATAGGAAGTCAGGATTGTACAGAATATAACTCTGCTAAAGATTCTGCATTAAAAAGAGGGCTGATTGCACTATTTGCAATAGCCAAGACATGCAGCAACCTAAATGCCCATCAACAAATGAATGATAAAGAAGTGGAAGACAGACAAAGATGCAACAGAATATTACTCAGCCATACAAATGAATGAAAAAGTGCCATTTGCAGCAACACAGATAGGCCAAGAGATTATCATACTAAGTGAAGTTAAGGCAGATAAAGATAAACGTATATAGTATCATTTACATGTGGAACCTAAAAAAAAAATACAAATTAACTTATTTACAAAGCATAGATAGACTCACAGACATAGAAAACAAACTGATAGCTACTGAAGGGCAAAGGGGTAGAGAAGGAGGAATAAACTAGGAGTTTGGGATTAACAGATACACACTACTAAATATAAATTAAACAAGGACCTACTGTAAAGCACATGGAACTACATTCAATATCTTATAATATCCTATAATGGAAAAGAATTGAACCCAAATCTTCTGCATTGCAGAAGGATTCTTTACCATCTAAGCCACCAGAGAAGCCAAAAAAAATACATATGAATATTATATATGAACCACTTTGCTGTATCCTGAAATTAATACATTATAAATAACAAAAAGAAATTAACAAATAAAAAGTTGACAGATCACATCTAAATTTCTGCTAAGATGTTATGATTATAAAGATTTTCTTTTTGTGTCATTTTTGTTTTATTGTTATTTCATTTTCTGCATCTATGTGTTTTCCTGATTTTTTTTCTCACTATATCTGATTTTAATGACAGAAAAAGTAAAAGTAAACCTTGTTTATTTTATAGGTCATAACACCCAGAATCGTGCTGTCACACAAAGAGGTCAGAAGTGGGAGTTGAAAGATGGAGCTTGAGTACAAAGCTGTAGCTGTCTAATGGTGTGAATTTAAGCAAGGTACCTGACCTCTGTAATATGACCATCGTCTGCTGACATAATGAACATGTGCTCTAGATCAGTCTCTTTCCCAGGTGTTTGGCCCAGGTTATCTTATTGAATACTTCCATTAAAAACGTAGATAATGTCTCATTCTGCCATTACATAGACGAGAAAACTGAGACAAAGAAATGATGAAGATTACAGAGCCAGCAAACAGTAGAAGTATAACTTGGACAATAACTCAGAACTAACTTTGTGTTTCCTGACCCTTTCACCTACAAAATAAGCTTTACTTTGCAAACTTTTCTCCTTAATGTTTCCATCAAGGCAGGACTCTTCCTTACTTTTGCTCACTTACATATCTCAAGCAATTAGCACCAGTGTTTAGCACACAGCAGGTATTCAGCAAATATTTGTTGAATAAAAGTACTAGCAGAGGAAATTGAACTCATGGCTTTGAGAGTTCTCGAAATAGCTCTCAAAAGTCACCTTCTACAAGCTGAAATGTTTTTGCAGTCTCATGTTTTAACTTAAAATATGACATGGACTTTGTATTCTACTTCATAATATCATATATGTGATTTAATAATTATATCAATATGTGGTTTCACCTGAAAATCATTTTTCAAACTACTCAACTCAAGCAACCTGGTCCCCTTTCTCTCACTAGATAAGTGATATGGGTGCTCCTGGAAGGTCTGACATATTTATCCTTAGGTGTCTCATATGCCTGGCATACCTTGAACACCACCATGGGAATACACACTCAGGATCTNAACTACTCAACTCAAGCAACCTGGTCCCCTTTCTCTCACTAGATAAGTGATATGGGTGCTCCTGGAAGGTCTGACATATTTATCCTTAGGTGTCTCATATGCCTGGCATACCTTGAACACCACCATGGGAATACACACTCAGGATCTAAGTGACCTCTAACGTTCTCACCAGTTCAGAGAAAGCTTTTGGAACAGTACAATCCACCAGATAAAACTGAACTAGTGAGACATGCAGTGGAACCTCTCATGTCCTGGACATAAAGCTTTTATGTCTTTCATCTTAGACTGCATTAGCGTTTTTTGACAGCTAAAATAAATTAGCTCATTTTCAGCTTGCAATGAACTAAAAGCGCTAGACCTTTCTTATAGTCACTACTGTAAACCAGAATACACCTCACCTTATTCAGGCATATTTTAATTTTTTTGAACTTGTGTGAAAGATTTTACATTTCCTCCCTCATAAAAAGCAATCATGANGATTCTAAATGCAATTCCACCCCTCCTACCATCTTTCTGGGGCTTCTCCTTTGCTCTTGGACGTGGGCATCTCCTCAAAGTTGTGCAGCTACCAAACAAGATTACTGATCCTTGTTACACAAACGATTCAAAATATAAACTTTCATATTTGTACAGTTTGTGAAACATCAGCCCATTGTCTTACAATTCCAGTTTAAGCTCTGAAATAAATCACCAAATTATAAGATACCACAAAAGTACCCTTCTAAAATAGCTTGCCTTCTACTATNAAACTTTCATATTTGTACAGTTTGTGAAACATCAGCCCATTGTCTTACAATTCCAGTTTAAGCTCTGAAATAAATCACCAAATTATAAGATACCACAAAAGTACCCTTCTAAAATAGCTTGCCTTCTACTATTTTTGAGACAGAAACTCTGCCATGTTACTTTTTGTAAGATACTCTCATCCTACTGTGATGTAGGTATTTTTTCATCCTTCTCCAACACTGGATCATAAACTCCTTACAATAAGGTTCATGTATAATCAATCCACCTTTATGATCCAAAGAGTTTGGCCCCAAAAATGTATCAAAAGTATTTCAGGAACTAAGTTTACAGAAGCGATGTATGCTATAATTATATAACTTTATCTTCTGTATTATTAACCTTCTGCGGAGACTTAGGTACTCCAGAGAGCATGACCTTCAGCAGCCATTACCTGCACAGTCTGCCCCCTTCTGGAAACCAGGACAGACCAGGTACCCCTCATCCTCACTTCAGCAGAACCACATACAGGCATTCCATGAAGAGCTGACACATTCAAGGAGCCAGTAGCTACTGTGAACACAGATCCCAATTTTCCAGGGACAGACGCAATCAACAGACATTATCCTGGCATCCTTGTTTGACTAGAGAAGCTCTTTTACCCTTAAAAGTATTGCCTTTTGGATTTAAGTTATATGATCCTCTATTAATAAATGTGCTTCAGTTGTGTCCTTTTATTCTCTACTTGGAGATAGGGTAAATTCTGAAAAAACACAATGATAGGCAAAATTGCGCAGAAAGAAAAGATAGTATAATAGAAAGCTGAGTGGGATATTTTCTGTTGCTCCTGAATCAGCACCTAATACCCAAAGCTGAAAATCAAGGGGCATAGACCATGCCAATTTTAAACAAGATGGCCAACATCAAGAGTCCAGAAACAAGTGTCAGGATTTACTAGGAAACAGACAAACCTGTCCTAACACTCTCAAGTCATCAATTCAGCCTTATCCCAATCCCCAGCTCCAACTCTCCTTTTCACTTATAAATGGGACAANGTATAATAGAAAGCTGAGTGGGATATTTTCTGTTGCTCCTGAATCAGCACCTAATACCCAAAGCTGAAAATCAAGGGGCAGAGACCATGCCAATTTTAAACAAGATGGCCAACATCAAGAGTCCAGAAATAAGTGTCAGGATTTACTAGGAAACAGACAAACCTGTCCTAACACTCTCAAGTCATCAATTCAGCCTTATCCCAGTCCCCAGCTCCAACTCTCCTTTTCACTTATAAATGGGACAAAAGTAACTGTGGGAGTCCTGAGTTACTGACCTAGAGAATGGAGCAGAAACCTATGTGGAATGTAGACATTCCCCAAGTGAAGAGGGAGGCTCCCAGGGTCTCATTCAGAGATTTGGGGGCAATTTAAGTAAAGAACAGGCTTCCCTTGTGGCTCATCTGGTAAGAATCTGCCTGCAACATGGGTGACCTGGGTTCAATTCCTGGTTTGGGAGGATCCCCTGGAGAAGGGAAAAGGTACCCACTCCAGTATTCTGACCTGGAGAACTCCATGGACTGTATAGTCCATGGGGTCGCAAAGAGTTCGACATGACTGAGAAACTTTCACTTAAGAAAACATGATCTCATTCCCCCAAGGATGTCTGCTTATACAGTGTCTGTAGAGATCTCCCCCATTCCATGCCTCTAGAACCAGGGAGGTGGGAAACTAGCAACAGAAAGCAGGATAAAGAGAGGAGGAAACCAGGAAGGGCCTGAACATCCTCCACTTGAAGTAGTAGAAAGTGTGTTTTATTCAGGGTCATGCAGACAGAGAGATAAATTAGACTTAAGCTGCACCAGATCACTGAAGGCTAGCTGCCAGGGAAGGTCATAGAGATTCAGCCTAAACCAGAGCCAGGTTTTCTTCAAGGGCACCTTTGTGATAAGAAGACACCTCAGTCCCACACAAAGGGGCCCTGCCACAAAAGATCATCCCAACCACATGTGCATTTCCAGACAGCCAACCTATGGACACCTGTCACTTGGAGGTCATTGGTGGCTAGGTAGTGTTGTCCAGACCAGTAGTAATAATGAATAAACCATATGGAGGTCAGTCAAGGAAGAGATAGGAATACCTTTCTCCTCCTGGCTTACCAGTGTGAATTAATAGGAATGCAAGAGGAATTAAAAAGAGGAGGAGGACAATGACAAAGAGTATCAAAGGTAACACAATGCTTGCCACTCCAGATGGCAAGAAATACAAAACTGAAGTTATATAGGAGTTTAGAATTTTAACCCGTATGGATCTTTTTAAGCTAGAAACTACTGGGAGATTTCAGATCCTGCCCAAAACATCATTTAAGATGCTGCTCACAAGAAAAGCTAAAATCAGAGTTGAGGGCAATGATTACAGCAAAGTAAATTCATTTTAAATTTGTACCCAAGTTGAGCCTATTTACCAGAACTCAAAATCAAGCTTTATTTTATAAATTTGACCTTTAGAAGTTAATTAAGTGTTGTGAAACAAGTGCTCCATTTCTCATGAGCCTAGAAAGGTACCCTGGCATAGTGTCCATGAAGACTGACTTCTAGCTTGTATCCTATGTTTATGTCCTATGATTCAGTGGCTACCCAGGGATTCATCAATTCCTATCAATGGTTGAATTTAATAATGATAAACCATTGGTTGGAACCTGGATGAGAACTTCAAACCCCTACCTACTTGTTTTTGTTTTCCTAACCCGTTTCCAAATCCATTCCTAGGGCTTGAAAGCAAGGAGGGGGACCCAACAATGGGGCAGGTAACCTAACGCCCAGATAACAATCCTTTCTATCTTCATCATCTGCATCCACTTCCCATACTTTCTGGGGACACAAGATTTGAGAAAAGGAAAACCTTCCTCATAAAAATGTTGAGGACTCTTAGAAAAGCCAGTCTAAGGACCATATTTGCACTTTCAAAGGGTAATTCTGAAAATATTCTGAAACATTGTATCAGATCTATAGGTTCCAGCAATGACTCTGATAAGAAAAATCTTTCCTGTTCCTACTCAATTAGCATAAAGTTTAACCTTAGCAATAATAGTTCTCCAGGCCAGGCTCAATTTAGGATTGGTTCCCACTAGACCAGAGGTGCATCATGGAAACAGAGCCCAGTCGAAAAGTGGTTAAGTATTAAAGATGTGAGGGCCATGAACTATTTTTACTGTCTTCACTGTACTCTTGTCCTTATGAGTCTCACAGTAAGGTCTTCATGAGATAGAAATCAAATTCACGGTTGGTCAAGGGTCAAGGTCCCCAGCTTCTGGATTTTTGTCAGAAACTTGGAACTAACCCCTAGATTAGTTCTGCTCCTGGATATGTAGTCCCTCTTTCTATGCCTATCTTGGCTTTTGAATCACCAATATTCAACTTAGTGTATAACATTGTGCTGGTCTTTTTGGCCCACAGCCACCCACAACTGTTGATATAGGAAAAATATTAACAAACATTCATTAAGCACTGTTGTCTAGTATAAATTTAATATTTTAAAGGAAAATATTTTCTTCCACACATTTTCTTTTCAATACCTCTTACATTATACTGTAGTCATAAACTCTACTTACAGGGTCCCAAGACTTTATGTTTCAGTAGAAATGCAGTAACCTTAAACATGACCCAACACACACACACACATACACACAGCTCAACATCACCATGACTACCACCATCACTGGGCTGAGTGTACAACTTGCAAAACAAAATAGTAAGTTCTCTTACTCACAAGACAGCTAAAAAAACAGATTGGAAAGAAACATTCATCAGAATAAACTGCATTGAAGAAAACACCATAAAATGTTTGAATAGGATTTTAACACCATAAAATGAACCTTTATACTTAATTTTGTTTGAGATACTTTTGTCTTTAAAAATTGATGATGTTTTTAAGAGGCGGGGGTGGAGAGGAGCTGCAAGTATTACACTGTCCCACATACACTCCCCATCGAATAGAACCAAACTTCTTGCTCGCGCTCTTCTGTCTTTCCCATCATTCACCACACCACACAGTCAGATTCTCAAGAGACTTCTCAGGAAGCCTGTACAATTCTTAGAAAATCACAGCATACATTTGATGTAAAGGGAACCACGCCTACCCAAAAACAGGTTTTTTTTTTTAATTATTTTAATTGAAGGATAATTATTTTATAATACTATGGTACTTTTTGCCATACATTGACATGTATCAGCCA
>SJYW01001725.1:298346-316519 GCA_006410735.1 Raphicerus campestris
GAGAGTGGAGGGAGGGGAAAAAGTGGAGAGGAAGCTTTGTGACTTCTACTGTAGAAGATGTCTTTCTATTTTTAAGACTGTCTGAATCACTGGGTAGCACGTTGACCTTAGAAGAAACCTTCAAGTAAATGGACAAATATGCTTGAGTCATAAATAAAAATCTTTGGCAAAAATAGAATAAAACAGATAACTATTGATAACAAGAACCTACTGTATAGCACAAGGAAGCCTACTCAATATTCCGTAATGACCTACATGGGAAAAGAATTTGAAAAAGAATAAATATTTGTATGTATATAACTGATTCACTTTGTTGTACAGCAGAAACCAATACAACATTGTAAGTCAACTATACTCCAATACAAATTAATTTTAAATAAATAAATGTAGAATCAATGAGTCATAAAAAATTATCAGGAAATGACTATTTTAAATCTGATTTTTGTACCAAAGTTTCTTACAGTTCTTAGTTATTTTTGTCATTTTTGTTTTTAAAAAGGCAGTCTCATCCAAAGCCATGGCAACACTACCTTTCACTCAAGAATACCCATTTTGATTTAATGATTTTAAACATGGCATGAGATGACTGTTAGTGCTGGGTAGATGTTCCCCCACAACAAGGGTCTTAAGACAACTTTCTCTTCTGTTGTGCTTCCATCTCCTTTTCATCACATCCTACCTATACACTTGCAGACCCCACTTCACAAAAGTATCTTCACCCTGCTCTGGCCCTCCCCAGCTCTTTACCTAGGACCACCCTCCCATTGGTATAAGAGCTCAAAAACAGCCAGCTTACTTTTCAATATCCCATTATAACCCCTCTTCTCCTGGGAAATCTTCATGATATGGGAATGATGAATATTGACTGGAGAATTCAGAGCTGTCAAGAATGCAGAAGGCAGAGCAATTGAATGAGTCAAAAGAAAGAATGCCAATAGGGTTTACATTTGTCTTATTTCCACAGCTGCATGCTACCATTGATTGCCAAACACACTAGTGCATTTGGTTGCAAATTGAGTTCCTGCCACAAAAGTTGAATGGGTGCTGATGGTGGTAATAGTTGCAGGAAATTTGAGACCCAGGTACTTTATTCACTTTGGGACGCTGGCACAAAGCTACTCTTTCTTTGTGCCAGTTCTGCAGATAAGTGCTGGATGTTGTTCCTAGAAACATATCCTTGTGTCTGATTCTCAGACCTGTCAAAGAAGCTCTTTAACACTGTCTCTGTGGTTTTGGTACACTATCCAGGATAAATTCCATGGTGTGCAAATAAAACCTCTAATAAACTCTACTTCACAGGGTGGTGAAAGCAAAATAACATACTATAAATCTTTAATTAGTATAGATTGGTCTTATGATCAACTTTTAAACCTCTGTTCAAAAGTAAGGGTAACATTTAGACTTCTGAGATCTCAGTCTTTGCTGCAGCTGAACCCTGAAAGCAAGGTGGTGGGCTCTGGTGCAGTATGGTGGGGGACTGCAGCACGAGCATCAGGTAACAGCAGAAGCAGCAAAGTTTCACTTCCTCAGAAAGCCTCTGGAATCTAGAAAGCCATCAGAACCAGAAACAAAAGAAGATGAATTTGTCCTTTTAGAGATCAAGCCCTAAGCCTTTGGAGTGGGAGCACTGACTCCAAGAACTTAGACTACCAGAGAACTGACCCTAGGGAGTCTCAAATAGTAAGAACTCACACTAAGGAAACCACTTGAATACAAGATCTGGCATCACCCAATGACTAGTAGCACCCTGTGCAGGATGATTCATCTAAACAACAAACAAAGCCAAAATACAAACCCAATCATCAGCAGACAGGATAACCACCTGACTCAGCCTTGCCCATCAGAGGAAAAACAATCAAATAAAAAAAAACTAAGCACAAATCTCAACCTTACTTACACAAACCACTGGACCAAGCTTAGGAGGGCAGAAACCAAAAGGAAGAAAGAATTCAAACTTGAAGTGTGGAAAAAGGAGATCACAAACACAATAAGTTAAAGTATATACATACACACACACATATATATATATGAAATGAAAAGGCAGAGATATACTACACAAATGAAGGAACAAATAAGAAACACAGAAGTCCAAATAAATGAAGAGAAAACAGGCAAACTATCTGAAAAAGAACTCAGAATAATGATAATGAAGATGATCAAAAACCTTGAAAACAAAATTGAGAAAATGCAAGAATCAATTAACAAAGGCCTAGAATAATTAAAAAATAAACATGCAGAGACAAGAATACAATTACTGAAATTAAAAACACTCTGGAAGGAATCAGTAGCAGAATATCTGAAGCAGAAGAAGGAATTAGTGAGCTGGAAGATAAAATAGTGGAAATAACTTCTAAGGAGCTGAATAAAGTAAAAAGAATGAAAAGAACTGAGAATAGTCTCAGAGACCTCTGGGACCATATCAAACACACCAACATTTGAATTATAGGGGTTCCAGAAAAAGAAGAGGAAAAGAAAGGTTATGAGAAATTTTTTGAAGAGATTATAGTTGAAAATTTCCCCAACATGAAAAAAGAAAGTCAATCAAGTCCAAGAGGCAAAGAGTCCCATACAGGATAAACCCAAGGAAAAACACACCAAGACACATATTAATCAAACTAACAAAGACTAAAAACAAACAAAGAATATTAAAAGCAACAAGTAACATACAAGGGAAACCCCATACATTTAACAGCTGATCNAAAACACACCAAGACACATATTAATCAAACTAACAAAGACTAAAAACAAACAAAGAATATTAAAAGCAACAAGTAACATACAAGGGAAACCCCATACATTTAACAGCTGATCTTTCAGCAAAAACTCTGCAGGCCAGAAGGGAATGGCAGAATATATTTAAAGTACTGAAAGGGAAAAATCTACATCCAAGATTACTATACTCATCAAGGATCTCATTCAAAATTGATGGAGAAATAAAAAGCTTTTCAGACAGGCCAAAGTTAGGAGAATTCAGTACCACCAAACCAGCTTTACAACAAATGTTCAGTTCAGTTCAGTCATTCAGTCGCGTCCAACTATTTGCGACCCCATGAATCGCAGTATGCCAGGCCTCCATGTCCATCACCATCTCCAGAAGTTCACTCAAACTCACGTCCATCGAATCAATGATGCCATCCAGCCATCTCATCCTCGGTCGTCCCCTTCTCCTCCTGACCCCAATCCTTCCCAGCATCAGAGTCTTTTCCAATGAGTCAACTCTTCACATGAGGTGGCCAAAGTACTGGAGTTTCAGCTTCAGCATCATTCCTTCCAAAGAAATCCCAGGGCTGATCCCCTTTAGAATGNCTGGTATTTGTTTCCACTAGGCATCTAGCAGGGTGCAAAATATTTCTGACTAAACTCATCAGAGAATGGAATACTTTTATATATAAGAAAAAGATTTTTTTTTCCCTTGGAAAACTTTCTCCTTTTAGATAAAGTCTAAAAGGGGATGAGTTTTTTTGAAATAAAATCATATAAGTGAATATAGATCAGGTCTCCAAATGAGACCTCCAAATGGGACCATGCATCCTCTCAAAATTCCCATGTTGAAACCTAATCTTCAAAGTGATGGTATCTGGAAGTGAGGTGTTTGGGAAGTGATTAAGTCATGAAGCTGCCTTCATGACCTTAGGAATGGGATTAGTGCTCTTATGGAAGAGGCCCCAGAGAGTTCCCTCTCTCCTTCCTTCTGCTATGGAGGATACAGGGAGAAGATGCCCAACCATGAAGCAGAAAGCAGGCCCTTAGCGGACATCAAATTGCCAGCATCTTGAGGTTGAACTTCCAAGCTCCAGAATTAGTAGATAGAAATTTTTATTGTTTATAATCTACCCTCTCTATATACTGTTCTATTATAGCAGTGAATAAGATAACTGAATAAGATAACTCAAAGCTTTCTTTTGGACAAACAAAGGGATGCATAACTTAACATAACTGAGAGATGAATTAAAGGCTTGGATGAGAACTCCCTCCTTTACAGTCTACTGAAAACTGATTGGCATTGGCAGGTTTCTTTTACAAACCAGAACCAATCCCAGGGAAGGATCAAAACTAATAAATATTCATACTACATTGCATATTATTGCATTTTGTTTGCTCTAAAAATGCTAATTTTTTTTTTACATTTTGAACTTTTAAAATCAGGGTACATTTATAATTTATATACACTTTTAATAAGTAGTGTTCCCTCCAACATTAATGCCTCATGTGCCTCCCCACCAGCTAAGTAGAACTGAACACAAAACTGTTTCTTCCCATTGCTCATAACTGAAGCATAGATCTGCCTGGTGCATTTGACTGGTGAAGCCCAGGTATATCCTAGGTAACAGGGAGGTGCTGAGGATTTTAGTTATGACATAGAATAGTAAGACTATCCTCATAACTTAGGGATTTTTCTAAATATAGAAAGACAAAAAAAAAGATGATAGGCAAACATAAATATGACAAATTTCCAGTAAATAGTGATAGGGCAGGGCTCATTGTACTCTGCTCATTGTGCAGAGAGATTAGTCTATGTGAAAGTGAAGTGAAAGTGAAAGTCGCTCAGTTGTGTCTGACTCTTTGTGATGCCATAGACTATACAGTCCATGGAATTCTCCAGGCAAGAATACCGCAGTGGACAGCCTTTCCCTTCTCCAGGGGATCTTCCCAACCCAGGGATCGAACTCAGGTCTCTCACATTGCAGGCGTTTTCTTTACCAGCTGACCACAAGGGAAGCCTAATACTGGGGTGGGTAGCCAATCCCTTCTCCAGGGGATCTTCCTGACCCAGGAATCAAACTGGGGTTTCCTTCATTGCAGGTGGATACTTTACCAACTGAGCTATCAGGGAAGCTCTAGATTATGTGAAGGAAATAAAATCACAACCAGGGTATGGCAGACTTCCCAGATATTCCTTTTCTGACTGAATGTCAAAATGTCCCAACTTCATACTTCTAAAGTAAATATCCACGCACTTGATGGCCAAATGTTAATACTTAACGTGTCTTCTGTGTTCTCATTTGCTCAGTCCTGTCTGATTCTTTGCGACACCATGGACTGTAACCCAACAGGCTCCTCTGTCCATGGGATTTTCCAGGCAAGAATATTTGAGTGGGTTGCTATTTCCTACTCCAGGGGAACTTCCTGACCCAGGAATCAAACTTGCATCTCTTGTGTCTCCTACACTGCTAGGCAGATACTTTACCACTGAATCACCTGGGATGTACACAAGCATATCCAAAGGCAGAGAAAAATCTCAGTATCTGAGGATGTCACCACAATTACATGTGACACCACTATAACATCTCAGCCTCTCTGAATCCTCTGAAACAGGGGTATAAGGGGTTGGATAAGGGAAAGATTTTGAACTGTAGTCCATTGGATGTTTCTGATAGCTTGTGGCACATTTGATAATTGTGGACAATCAGAAGCTGAGTATCAGTGTGTATGGGAATTTCAGGTACTCTACTTAAAATGTGAATTGCAAATGGGCAGGAATCCCATGTTCACCCCATTCCAGCAGGCATGGGCTATAACTACTCCTTGGCAGAGAAGAAAAAATAAAGCCTCTCCCAACTGTCACTTACTCTGCTTTCCATACCTTTTGCTCCATGTCCCAGTCTGCAGGTCTGTTTCTGAAGAACCATTTTTAAAACTGACAACAATAACAGCAAAGCATGCCAATGACTGATGTGCTGCGAGAGGATTTCCTCTCACAGCTTCAGGCTTTGGTGATGCCCTGACACATACAGGACAGGCACCTTTTGTGCCTGAGCATTGAATCATAAGATCTCAGAGGCAGAACAGCCCTCAAAACAATAGAACTCAGCTACATTTTGCCAGACAAGTAAGGCTGAGAAAATATCAAAGTAGACTTGAGGTCTTGTCTGTTCATCAAATGTGGTTAGCATTTGTTCTACAAATGACTTAAATGGCAAATGTGTTTTTTGACCATACCTGGGGCCTGGAATATAAAACACAAATTATTTTTTTTAGTCTCTAATAAATACTGCTAAAACTAGAAAAGTGTACTTTGGGGCACGTTAAGGAGGCACAGTGACTTTAAAGGGCTTTGATGCTGAGATTGTAAACTCAGACTTATGAGTATCTAAAGTCAAAACTCTGCATAACACAGTGAAGAGGATTAGTCTGTATTAGGCTGAATGACTATTTCATTTATCTCTACTGGCTATGCCTCAGTGCAGTACAATTAAACTAGAGTCTAGAAACAGTTGTTTCGCTAACTATTCATAACAATCAGCATCAAATCTCCTGCAAAAGTTACTCTTTGTTGTAACAGCAGACGCATCTAAAAGTATAAAAATTGTGGCGTAAGCAAAAACTAAAGATCCTAAAAAAGAGAAGCATTCAATTATCTGTGATTTAAGTGACTAAAGGTTACTTAACAGTTTTTTGAAACTATTGGATTTCCTTTCAAATGAACAGATTTTTTTAAAAACACAAAACTAATAGACTTCAAAATGTTTAATATAAATTTTTAAATAAACCGAGTCACATTCAGGCAGTAAATGCAGCTTCTTTATTCTGACTCCATGAAAAATAGCTCTAGATTAAACTGGAATATTAACATTGCCACCAAGAAGTTATTGTTCTTAGATATTGTTCTATATTTTATCTTGAAAAGTCTATTTCCTTTGTGGCCTCCACTTCTGTCATTTTTTAACTGTAGCCTAGATTTTTTATTTCATTATAGTCACCCCACAATGAAGAATAACAGTGGCAAATGATTTATTGAAAAATTTATGAAGTTCAAAAGTGAAGTAAAACAGTAGATAAGAAAGGAAAGTACTATCGCTATTCCACCTATAGGTAATTTGATTTAACTTCTGTTCTGGGTTTTGTTGTTGTTTTCCCAACAGAAGTGGTGTTAGTTGCCTCAGCACAGTCTATAAAATGTCTTTAAAATCTATGAGTAGAATCATCTGCAATTCATGCAGTCTTTCCATGAGTCCTAAATTTGAGGCAATACAAACTGATCTTTACCTGTTACCACCTTCTTTAAATTCACTGGCAAAGGGGTGAACTGTCAATGTCTTGAGGTTAGGGAAGCTTTTTTATTATCATTATTTTTCTTCTGATAAAAAAAAAAAAAAAACACACTTCACGAAGAACTCAGGATGGAGACCTGGGCTGGAGAAAAAACATAGATTATGTCCATTACCACCTGCTTCTTAAAATGGAATAACATTGAGAGCTATGCCAAAGAAGTGAAGAACTCCCAACCACCAGTGATTTTCTTTCTTCCTACAGTGTTTTACTGTATTATATTTTATTTTTGTGTCCTTATTTTACCTTTTTGGTCATTAAAAACATTGGGTTAACCCCACTGGTAAACCACAGTCTAGGCTTTATGCCACTCAAAGATTTAATAGAAAGAAAATATCTTACTCATAGAAGAAAAGAAAATAGTCTTTACCTTATGTATTCTACAGAAATGTTGTTAATAAATTATGAAGACTTCACAACCAATGAAGAATAAATCATTGAGCTAGATGAAATTCAGAACATGAATAGTGAAAGAATATACAACCAAGGAGATAACAATAGTTATCTCTCAGTAGAGATGATAGTATTTTTACTCTTTATTAGAAGAAACTTCTATTTTTTTCAACAAAAGCTATTTATTGTTTATGTAAAAATAAAAAACAATAAATGTAACCTTTAATTTTTAAAATATAGAGCCAGACCTTAGTCCATAACAGACTAAGTCCATGCAAGACTATTTTTTTTACTAAATCCTACGGTCTTGCAAAATGATCATGATTTAGGAAAAATGTCACAAATATAAAAAGATCAGCTGGATATAAATTTAGTGCAGTGGTTCAAAGCATGGCTTTTGAGGTCAGATAGACTTATTTTGGAACTATACCTCTGCTTCTCACTCTGTGTGCTTAGTTGGGTTTCCTAAACTCTTTCAACTGTGGTCTCATCCATAGCAAAATGCAATTAATGATACCTACCTACAAAGTTCAAGGTTGTTACGGAGATTAAATGAGAAAATATAGAACAAGGATATAATGTGCTTATGTCTGATTAAACATAATGCAGGCTTAATAAATAATACAAATAATAATGTAATAATAATAGCAATAACAACCACAACATTATCTAAAATGTATAGTCCACACTATATGTCCTATTCTAAATGCATTCACAATTTACCTCATGGAAATGTAACAACTCTATATGAAGTAAGTCATCACATTTTCCCATCTTATACTTGAGGGACCTGTGACACAGAGAGATCCAAAGTCCCAAGTTCATGCCACCATGTTGCCTGGTGTCTCTTAAGGGTATGGGGGTGGGGGTGGGGGATAGATAATAATAATTTATATGTATTGATTTGTTCATAGGAATTGTTTTGGATAATGTGTATAATATTTTAGAAGCTGAGACGTTTAGAGATTTTTTTTATTATAGACTTTATATTAATTGAAACATACCTCAAAGACTATCAGTGATAAGAGGTAAGAAAAAGGAAAGTTAATTGGAAAGTCTGAAGTTGTGGTTGATTGCCTGGAGCATTTGTTGGCTTTTCAAGTGAGAGGGTGGGGTTTGTCCTAATTAAGGAAAATAATCATGTCATGAACTACTCTACGGCTTCTCCCTGTGGTATGGCAGGAGACTAGCATTGTTTTAGCTTTAGTCCCTTTAGCTATTTTTCTTTTCTGAGTCCCAGAATGCTTTAACAGACTTAATAGCAGTCCCTCTTATAAGAGACATAGTGAGAAAGATGGATAATATGCCTCCCAGATAAAATCTGTTTTTCTTGAGGATAAATGACAATGTTCTATTTCCTTTAGAATTTTCACATTCCCTTTTCTAAGGATAAATAACCCCTCACATAATATTCTAAGTCATCATCCATGAGCTTTCTTCTCAAATTCATATGAAATATTAAAGAAAACAATCCTACTATCAAACCAAAAAAAAAAAAAAACTTAAGTGAGACAATTTTTACTGTGAATACACAGAACTAGTTTATTTTTCTTGGGTTGTATGGTGACTACTTTCATCCTTTATATCAAGTGGGTGCATTTATCTGCCACTTCTCCTTAGAA
The DNA here is from genome assembly GCA_006410735.1 of Raphicerus campestris. NCBI lineage: Eukaryota > Metazoa > Chordata > Mammalia > Artiodactyla > Bovidae > Raphicerus > Raphicerus campestris. The sequence goes on from SJYW01001725.1 coordinate 307,412, forward strand.
TACAGAGCCAAAGTTCACATTTTCTGGAAATTATATAATTTATTTACAAGGACCTCAAGACAAATTGTATCCACATCAGAGAGCAGTATAATCGAGGTGATCACTTACCACAAGAGGTTCTTTTATAAGCTGCAAAACATTAAAGTTCTGTTTTCATGTACTCCTCTCTGTCTCTTGGAATCTAGATGGTAATTGAATTCACAAGCTATTCCACCCTCTGGGCAAGCTCCATGCTGATTTATAAGGTGTGGAACTTTTAGTCAGTTCTGCTCTTTAGGATATAATTAATCAAAATCTAGAATGAAATGCCTCATAAGGCCGGAACTCTCATTGTAAGTCTGCCACTGTCAGGGTTACTAGCCCTGGATGAATTTATATCTCTGGGCCTCAAGTTTTTCAGCTGCAAAATAAAAAACAAACAGATGATTTTCCATGGACCATTTCCAGTTCTAAAGTTATATGTTATGATTTTTTTTTTTTTTTAATGGTTGCTGGGGCAGGGGAAGGGGAAGGATGGGAAGGGATAGTTAGGGAGTTTGGGATGGATAGGTATACACTGCTCTATTTAAAATGGAGAACCAACAAGGGCCTATAGTATAGCACAGGGAACTCTGCTCAATGTTATGTAGAAGCCTGGATGGGAGGGAATTTGGGGGAGAATGGATGTAATAAAATTCGCTGTTTTTTAAAAGACATTAAGCTTTATGGCTGTTAGTTCATAAAATGAGATGATTCGAAAAGACTCTCAAGAGTCTTCAGCACCACAGTTCAAAAGCATCAATTCTTCCTTATGGTCCAACTCTCCTACCTGTTTATGACTACTGGAAAAACCATAGCTTTGACGAGGCAGACTTTGTCAGCAAAGTGATGTCTCTGTTCTTTAATATGCTCTCTAGGTTTGTCATAGCATTTCTTCCAGGGAGCAAGGGTCTTTTAATTTCATGGCTGCAGTCACTGTCTGAAGTGATTTTGTTGCCCAAGAAAATTAAATCTCTCACAGTTTCTGCTTTTGCCCCATCTATTTGCCATGAAGTGATGGGAATGGATGCCATGATCTTCGTTTTCTGAATGTTGAGTTTTAAGCGTTTTTTCACTCTCCCCTTTCACCCTCATCAAAAGACTCTTTAGTTCCTCTTCACTTTCTACCATTAGAGTGGTATCATCTGCATATCTGAGGTTGTTGATATTTCTCCCAAAATCTTGATTTCAGTTTGTGATTCATCCAGCCTGGCATTTCATATGATATACTCTGCATATAAGTTAAATAAAAGGGTGACAATATACAGCCTTGACATACCCCTTTCCCAATTTGGAACCAGTCCATTGTTCCATGTCTGGTTCTAACTGTTGCTTCTTGACCTGCGTATCAATTTCTCAGGAGGCAGGTAAGGTGGTCTGGTATTCCCATCTCTTTAAGAACCGTCCACAGTTTGTTGTGATCCACACAGTCAAAGGTTTTAGTGTAGTCAATGAAGCAGAAGTAGATGTTTTTCTCGAATTCTCTTGCTTTTCCTTTGATCCAACATATGTTAGCAATTTGCTCTCTGCTTCCTCTGCCCTTCTAAATCTAGCCTGTATGTAGTTCTCAGTTCATGTATTGTTGAAGCCTAGCTTGAAGGATTTTGAGCATTACCTTGCTAACAAGGTAAAGCGAGTAATCTGCAAATACTGTATAACACAAGGAACTATAATCAATATTTTTAATAAGCTATGTTCGCTTACCTACTGCTCTCCACCTGGGTGCCCTTTCCCAATAAAATCTCTTGCTTTGTCAGCACATGTGTCTCCTCGGACAATTCATTTTCAAGTGTTAGACAAGAGCCCAGTTTCAGGCCCTGGAAGGAGTCTGCCTTCCTGCAACAAATGGCAACTCTGGCGAGGACTCTCCTTTGCTGAGACTGACATCCTGACCACTCGGGGTACTTGGGGGCCAGCTTGCGTGCCAATGGACCAGACCCAGAGGCCGCAACTGGGACGCTTTTGTCCCTGGTCTCCTCCTGATGCAGACAACTGGCCAGAGTGCCCGAACAGGTAAGGAACAAGAGACTTTATTGACCTCTCTCCCCTTCCCTCTCTCTTTCCTCTCCTTAGCCCTTCCTATCCTTCCCTGCTTTTCTAGTCCCCTGGTCCTGGACACAGGAATCTGGTCGAAGGGCCCTCAGCCTGAGCTGAGGATTGGAGATTGATCACCTCCTCTGGCAGAGAACTCAAATTCTGGTTCTGGTCTGGTCTGATTTCTGGTAGGGCTGAGTTCCAGTCCTCCCTTCTCTGGAGGCCCAGGGAAAAGTCCCATAATGCCTGGGTATCTGTAGGTGGCAGGAGACATCTGTAAGGCCACCCCTTTTGCCCACCCCCCCAGCTTCCTCCCCCTTTTTCTTTCAACCTGGCTTCCTTTCCTCCCTTGAAATCTCTGATGTTAGTACTTAGATCTGAAGTTCTGTGTCACTATAGGAGGCTTTCTGAGAGACTGTATTTCTGCCTGCAATGTGGGAGACCTGGGTTCGATCCCTGGGTCAGGAAGATCCCCTGGAGAAGGAAATGCCAACCCACTCCAGTATTCTTGCCTGGAGAACCCCTTGGACAGAGGAGCTTGGTGGGCTACAGTCCATGGGGTCACAAAGAGTCAGATGCGACGTAGCTACACAGCACACATGCATGCCCATGAATACTGGTGGATTTAGGAAGGAATAAAGTGGGAAGCTATGTTCCATTTTTTAGAACAGTTTTTTTTTTTTTNCAATTTGGAACCAGTCCATTGTTCCATGTCTGGTTCTAACTGTTGCTTCTTGACCTGCGTATCAATTTCTCAGGAGGCAGGTAAGGTGGTCTGGTATTCCCATCTCTTTAAGAACCGTCCACAGTTTGTTGTGATCCACACAGTCAAAGGTTTTAGTGTAGTCAATGAAGCAGAAGTAGATGTTTTTCTCGAATTCTCTTGCTTTTCCTTTGATCCAACATATGTTAGCAATTTGCTCTCTGCTTCCTCTGCCCTTCTAAATCTAGCCTGTATGTAGTTCTCAGTTCATGTATTGTTGAAGCCTAGCTTGAAGGATTTTGAGCATTACCTTGCTAACAAGGTAAAGCGAGTAATCTGCAAATACTGTATAACACAAGGAACTATAATCAATATTTTTAATAAGCTATGTTCGCTTACCTACTGCTCTCCACCTGGGTGCCCTTTCCCAATAAAATCTCTTGCTTTGTCAGCACATGTGTCTCCTCGGACAATTCATTTTCAAGTGTTAGACAAGAGCCCAGTTTCAGGCCCTGGAAGGAGTCTGCCTTCCTGCAACAAATGGCAACTCTGGCGAGGACTCTCCTTTGCTGAGACTGACATCCTGACCACTCGGGGTACTTGGGGGCCAGCTTGCGTGCCAATGGACCAGACCCAGAGGCCGCAACTGGGACCCTTTTGTCCCTGGTCTCCTCCTGACGCAGACAACTGGCCAGAGTGCCCGAACAGGTAAGGAACAAGAGACTTTATTGACCTCTCTCCCCTTCCCTCTCTCTTTCCTCTCCTTAGCCCTTCCTATCCTTCCCTGCTTTTCTAGTCCCCTGGTCCTGGACACAGGAATCTGGTCGAAGGGCCCTCAGCCTGAGCTGAGGATTGGAGATTGATCACCTCCTCTGGCAGAGAACTCAAATTCTGGTTCTGGTCTGGTCTGATTTCTGGTAGGGCTGAGTTCCAGTCCTCCCTTCTCTGGAGGCCCAGGGAAAAGTCCCATAATGCCTGGGTATCTGTAGGTGGCAGGAGACATCTGTAAGGCCACCCCTTTTGCCCACCCCCCCAGCTTCCTCCCCCTTTTTCTTTCAACCTGGCTTCCTTTCCTCCCTTGAAATCTCTGATGTTAGTACTTAGATCTGAAGTTCTGTGTCACTATAGGAGGCTTTCTGAGAGACTGTATTTCTGCCTGCAATGTGGGAGACCTGGGTTCGATCCCTGGGTCAGGAAGATCCCCTGGAGAAGGAAATGCCAACCCACTCCAGTATTCTTGCCTGGAGAACCCCTTGGACAGAGGAGCTTGGTGGGCTACAGTCCATGGGTCGCAAAGAGTCGGACAGGACTGAGCCACTTCACTATGTGCGAAAATAATCCAAAAGTGAATAGATATATATGTATAACTAAATCACTTTGCTATACACCTGAAACTAACACATTGCTATGAATCAACTGTACTCCAATATAAAGTAATAAAAAAATTTTAAAAACATAAAAATGAAATCAGCAAAGATTTAGAACTCAAGGATGATCAAAATGCTGTTTTGCCTCAATCTGTCCTGTATCAGTATGATATAAACAAACAAATCTAATCCACAGTAGGGCTGAATAAGAGGCTCACTATCCTCTCCCACAGTTAGAGTAGAATATTCTTGACATGCTATTTTTTCAACTGCCCACACTTCAAGACAGAGTATAGGATCAAGTTTGAAGGAGAATTACAATTTAGAGAAATTATGTCACATCACAAAAGCAGCATCAGTTCAGTTCAGTTCAGTCGCTCAGTCATGTCCGACTCTTTGCAAACCTATGAATCGCAGCACGCCAGGCCTCCCTGTTCATCACCATCTCTCGGAGTTCACTCAGACTCACATCCATCAAGTCTGTGATGCCATCCAGCCATCTCATCCTCTGTTGTCCCCTTCTCCTCCTGCCCCCAATCCCTCCCAGCATCAGAGTCTTTTCCAGTGAATCAGCTCTTTACATGAGGTGGACAAAGTACTGGAGTTTCAGCTTTAGCATCATTCCTTCCAAAGAAATCCCAGGGCTGATCTCCTTCAGAATGGACTGGTTGGATCTCCTTGCAGTCCAAGGGACTCTCAAGAGTCTTCTCCAACACCACAGTTCAAAAGCATCAATTCTTTGGTGCTCAGCCTTCTTCACAGTCCAACTCTCACATCCATACATGACCACAGGAAAAACCATAGCCTTGACTAGATGGACCTTAGTCGGCAAAGTAATGTCTCTGCTTTTGAATATACTATCTAGGTTGGTCATAACTTTTGTTCCCAGGAATAAGCATCTTCTAATTTCATGGCTGCAGTCACCATCTGCAGTGATTTTGGAGCCCAAAAAAATAAATTCTGACACTGTTTCCACTGTTTCCCCATCTATTTCCCATGAAGTGATGGGACTGGATGCCATGATCTTCGTTTTTTGAATGTTGAGCTTTAAGCCAACTTTTTCGCTTTCCTCTTTTACTTTCATCAAGAGGCTTTTTAGCTCCTCTTCACTTTCTGCCATAAGGGTGGTATCATCTGCATATCTGAGGTTATTGATATTTCTCCCAGCAATCTTGATTCCAGCTTGTGTTTCTTCCAGTCCAGCATTTCTCATGATGTACTCTGCATAGAAGTTAAATAAGCAGGGTAACAATATATAGCCTTGACATACTCCTTTTACAGCAGCATACTAACTTTTAATTTATATTTCCAGTAGTTTGACATTAACTAAATTTTTTGTTTCTTTGCCTTTTTTTCTTTTTTTTTTTTTTTTTGGTCTCAGAATCACAAGCTGAACAAAATGTAGTGGGAAGAATTTCTGCTGATTCTATGCAAGAGGCACAATTCAAGGTGTTTTTACTTCCTAGCTGAGGAAGATACCTACATCCAACCTCCTTGCTTGAGTCAATTAGGAAATGAGTCAGGAGGTGCTAGAATTTCATGGCCTGAAGCAAACAAGGGCTGGATTAATCTAAATGCTGGTGCAGGAATGGAAAATACAAGCTTAAGCATTAGTAAAGAAGCCTCTAGACTATGCATCCCTAACTTGTGATCTTTTGATTTGAGATTGTAAGTCTCAGTTTCTGGGACTCTGGAATCACTGAAATGTTTGAAAAAGCTTTTGCATAGAGACAGACTCCATGGCATTTATCAGAGACTTCAAGAGGCCTAAGAACCAAAGTTAACAGGGGGAAATGGGCCATATATCTGCTTCATTGGCTAGATCAAGGCATACAGATCAGTAGACAGGATTACTTAGATATTATTCTTAAAATACTCATCAGGCAGCCCTCTAATTTTTGTTTTAATTTCCCATATAGCAGTTTGTAAAGATACATATCTTAACATCAATAACTGCTTTGGCTAAAAATCAGTTTTACAGATCTGAAATAGGTCCTTATATCCCTTTCCTCAAAGCTTAAATTTCCCTGAGTAAGTTATTAATTGAATTTCCAGACCTACTGGATTAGAGGAGGGAACCCAGAAATAATAACAAAATGAACCCATGATGTCTTTGAGATCTTTTCTGACAACCAAACATAACCCCACAACCACACAGCCTCTCACTAACGCAGGATGAATCTGGAGATTTAATATGTCAATACTGAATATCAAAGAAGCCCACATATTCTAGCATATTTTTCCTTTTATGTTTATTACTGTTTTCTCACCAGGGAACCACCAGTGAGTGATTGAGTAACTACAAAATAAGCTTTTTTCACTTGAAAAATAAAGGTCCTGAGGATAAACACTGATATTTGTTTAGAGGGAACAAGATATCAATAACAACTCCATTCTATCCAGATCAGTAGACTTCATTTTGTGTGCTATGTGATAGGTTGTAACAATATATTTGGTCAGTTTTATTTCCAAAGAGTTACCCATGTGATTTTTAAGAAGTTACATTTTTCTATTATTATGTTCACAAAAAACAATGCTCTCTTCAAAGGAAATGTTCTAGAAAGAAATCCGTCATGATGCTGTGATGAATCTCCATCACCCCCTGCAGGAAGAAAAGTTAAGGTTGTAACTCCAATTCTTTTATTCACGCTGGAAAAAAATTCTGTATTTTTGGTTCCCATCAAGCGATACTCATGAGACTTGCCTTTTAGCACCACTAATACCCAAAAGGGGTACTCCTTCTTACAGTCCCCTCTATAGGCTTCAAGGTCCTTTCAAACTCTCTCAAACTCATTACCTATGACTTCAAAGGCACTGGCCCCTTGTTGGCCTTTATCATCCTTGAGCTGCCTCTACCACTGAACACTCTTCACTCCCTTCTCCAAATTCTATCTCCCTGGTCACTGTTCCCCTACTGAGATTACCCCATCATCTCCTCATACCTCTCTGCTCCTTCTCCCTCGTCTCCATCACTGAATACTCAGTGCCTCAGCCTCCTCTTAAATATTGTATTCTTCAAGGTTCCACCCTGTATAATCTTCTCACTATGAAATCTCATTCACCACTTCAGTTTGGCAACACCTAGGTCAGCATCTTCATATCAGGCCACCCAGCTGAATACCTAGATCCAGTGCTTCTCAATACAAGCAAATCATTCCTTTACAGTTACCTCAGTCTTACCTACTCAAGATGGAATTCATTATCCTCATTCTGCTAGTCAAACTTGTTCCTTCTTCTATAGTCCTTTTTTTTTTTTTTTTTTTTTTTTTTTTTTTCGTTCAAANGTCAGCATCTTCATATCAGGCCACCCAGCTGAATACCTAGATCCAGTGCTTCTCAATACAAGCAAATCATTCCTTTACAGTTACCTCAGTCTTACCTACTCAAGATGGAATTCATTATCCTCATTCTGCTAGTCAAACTTGTTCCTTCTTCTATAGTCCTTTTTTTTTTTTTTTTTTTTTTTTGCTGTGCCATGCAGCATACAGAACTTCCCTGACCAGGACTTGAACCTGTGTTCCCTGCACTGAAAGCATGGATTCTTAAGCACTGGACTGCCAGGGAAGTCCTCTATAATCCTTTATATACCACCTACACAAGTATTCAAGTCAGAGGTGACTAAACTCTCTCTGAGACCTTTACACAAGTAATAATATTTGAGCTTCATTCAAGAAAAATAGAAACATATCAGTTTCAAAAAAAATAAGTCATTGAGTTGAGCATTTTTCTTTATTTTTTCTTTAAGTAAGTGTTAGTTGCTCAGTTGGCCCGACTCTTTGCAACCCCATGGACTACAGCCCAACAGGCTCCTCTGTCCATGAGATTTTCCAGGCAAGGATACTGGAGTGGATTGCTATTTCCTTCTCCAGGGGACCTTCCCAACCCAGGAAAAGAGGTGGGGGGAAAGTCACTGAGTCATAAAACAGTGTGACGTGTTGTTTAGAGACTGATAAGAAAGTATGTTTGGCCAGATTATACAGAATACAGTAGAAATTGGCAGAAGATGAAATAAAAATAAATTGGGGTCATAAGCATTGGGAGGTCTCCTCTGATCCTCAGGGGAATATAGTTTTTTAGCAACACCTTGTAGCTTTCACTTTGCCTCTGATGGTTTTTCAAATTCTCATCAAAGACTGCCTTGAGCCATTCTTGGAAAACAAAGCTTTCAAAGAATCATTCAGTGTTTGTTACTCAGAGTTCATGGAAGCTACAATAGCATAGTACTACCGTTATAATTTTCTTAATAAGAACATTGTAGTGAACATTTATTGTGTTAGATAACCATCACCCATTTCCCCATCTTTGGAGAATATTCAATTTTCCTTTGAGGATAATTTCTCTTCCACTCAAGCTGGTGCTTCAAGTGGAGGTGACTCTTTGTCCAGCTCCTGCACTCCTCCCGCCACCAATTGGGTTATTTCATCACTCTGGACATGACAACCCTTCAAGGATACACATGATTTAATTAAAACAAATGATAGTCCAGATATTTTGTTTGCACTGCTTAGGGACATGGGGCTTCCCTGATGGCTCAATGACAAAGAACACACCTGCTAATGCAGGAGACAAGGGTTCCATCCCTGGATCAAGAAGGAGAAAGAGATAGCAACCCAATTCAGTATTCTTGCCTGGGAATTCCTATGAACAGAGGGGCCTGGTGGGCTATAGTCCACGGGGTTGCAAAAGAGTCAGACACAGTTCAGTTCAGTTCAGTCACTCAGTCGTGTCCAACTCTTTGCGACCCTGTGAACCACAGCAGGCCAGGCCTCTCTGTACATCACCAACTCCCAGAGTCCACCCAGACCCATGTCCATCAAGTCAATGATGCCATCCAACCATCTCATCCTCTGTTGTCCCCTTCTCCTCCTGCCGTCAATCTTTCCCAGCATCAGAGTCTTTCCAAGTGAGTCAGCTCTTCGCATCAAGTGGCCAAAGTATTAGAGTTTCTGCTTCAACATCAGCCCCTTCAATGAACACCCAGGACTG
>SJYW01001726.1:0-15510 GCA_006410735.1 Raphicerus campestris
ATTCCTTTCTCGATTCTGAAAGGGGTCATGATGACCCAGCACCTGACTTGTAAGTGCAGACATCTCTGGTGAGCTTTATTGTAGTGGTTCAAATGCCAAGTCATGTCTGACTCTTTGCGACTCCGTGGACTGCAGCACACCAGGCCTCCCTGTCTCTCACCATCTTCTGAAGTTTGCCCAAGTTCATGTCCATTGCTGAGCTTTATATACAATGCCAACGTTATCACTCCCCTTAAAAATGGTGACTGGAGCTGAAGAGTGGTCAGAGCTGGGGAGACGTTGGGCTGTAACAAAGTTCAAACTTAAAAACTTATAACCTTAGTAATGTTACTAACTATATTACTTGCATTCATGCCTGTTTATGGTTTTTGGTTCTGGCACTACCAAATGTGTCCTAATCTCCGATAAAACTAATGATTAGGCCACTTGAAATGATTGACCCAATATATAGTTATATAAGATCCATGACTGTAACAGTGTAACTTTTTCTTGTGAGAAGAAGCAACAAAAGGGAACCATTTCCTGGACATAAAACAGAGGCCCAGAGGCTTTTGGTTACTATTGACAGGACTTAGTTCAGTAACAGTACATTGAATGGCTTAACTTGAAAATCCTCATTTGACCTGAGAACAAGCATTCCCAATCCTGTGGGACAACTTGGTCGCAAAATGCCTGCCAAACTTTGGTCTAAATTAAGAGCGAAAGGGAAAGGACTGTAAAATAATAAATACTGCCCATCCAGTTGTTTGAGAATTAAATCACTAGGCACTGTGGGCACTGACCTACAATACACCCCAGAAGGAAATCAGGGTGGGGGGGGGCAGACGCTGTGAAAACTGGCAAAACTGGCCTTTAGACAGTCAGCTGTTTTCAGGAGAAATTTTTTATGAACCTGGATTCTTGCATCTTTTCAAACTTAGGAACTCACTAAATTCACACCTGTTCCTTGTGACTAGCGATCTTCCACCAAGTACTTGGCTGCACCTGCCTCCTTAGCCAGCATCACATGTCCACCGGCTTCCCCTGTATCTTCAGGACAGTGCTTCAGAGCTCTCTGAGAGGCTGTCTCCCAGGCTATAACTCTCAGTTTGTCTTGAATAAAATTTTCCATCTCTTTCTTAGACTACTATTTGTCACTGATAGCAACAACTAAGAGAAGTCTTAAATTAGGTTATGATACACAGAATTAATCTTTAAAATAGTTCCTATATTTCAGAGTAAGAAATACTCTAGAGAAATACTTAAAAGTAAGGAAATACGTAAAAGTAAGGAATCTCTGTTAGTATTAAGATGTCCATACGTGAAGTTTGGTAGACAAATAACCTAAATTTTTAATGGATGAGAAACAAGGTAGTGTAACAGTCTAGTAACATTAAAAATAACTATATGCACTATGCTAATATGGGAAAGTGAACAAAAAAATTGAGTGAACATACAAAAAACAAACATATATTGAATACAATTTAATTATATAAAAATATTTCCACACAAAAGGCCCCAAATTGCCATGGTCTTGTCATAACTTTTGTGAAACAGTTGTTTCTAAGTAAAAAGAGTCCCTTGGGTTTTATTAACGTCAAACTTGAAAGTTCATTTCAACTTTTTTACAAAGTGCTTAGTTAAGTATTTACTTTGGGGTCTTTCAGCTTATAGTACTTTCCTGATGTCATAATAAGAATATGACATCAAAAAACATACAAGGCATTTTCCCTGAAAACTTTGTTGGCTAAAAGTTCAATTTTAAAGTAAGAACAAAGTCGAACCAACTCAATCCTTTAATTCAGGAAGCTGCTGCTAAGTCGCTTCAGTCGTGTCCGACTCTGTGCGACCCCATAGACGGCAGCCCACCAGGCTCCCCCGTCCCTGGGATTCTCCAGGCAAGAACAGTGGAGTGGGTTGCCATTTCCTTCTCCAATGCATGAAAGTGAAAAGTGAAAGTGAAGTCGCTCAGTCGTGTCCGACTCCTAGCGACCCCATGGACTGCAGCCTACCAGGCTCCTCCGCCCATGGGGTTTTTCAGGCAAGAGTACAGGAGTGCGTTGCCATTGCCTTCATCCAATTCAGGAAGCTAGTTAAATGCTAATAAAATTCTACACCTGGTCCTTAACGTAGATCTAACTAAGTTCAGTATTTGAACAGATCAGATTTCAGGGATAAAGTTACCTTACTTTCTGGAAATGGATGACTGCCTGCAAAACAGTGCTCTCCGAAGCTGCGATAGTAATATATTTTATTTTCTCAGTCCTACCTCCACCAGTTAGCATGCTCTGAAAAACCGTGAACAACCAGAAGCCAGACATCGGTTCTGCTATGGGTTCATTACATGACATTTTTCAGGATATCAAGCCTGGAGCATCTGGGTAAAAACAGGCTACCTTAGATGGACAGGACGGTAGAAGAAAGGGTAGGGGGCTGATGGTGCGGGACCCTCTTACCTCCAGTTTCTGTAGTTCCCACACGCAGAGGGGAACCGCAACCACTATGGACAACAGGTAGAGAACCACCGCTAAAGGTCGAATCCACTGTCTCCAGTTCCTCCAGGTACAAGTGCAAGGCATGTTTCCGCATAAATCAGCTCCGAGTTGGAAGGAAAAGAAGCTCGAAGGAGATGGTAACGCGGAGCCCTGTTCTTGGGCTGTTTTTTCGTCTCGCATATTACGGAAAAAGAGCCGACGAGCGACTCTACCAGCAGCTTGAACTGCCGCCTCGGCCCACGCTGTGCTTACTGTTGCTGCTGCCACAAACGCGGCCGCTCGCGGGGCTACCGGGGAGCAGTGCGGGCAACATTCTTTCTTCCCCACAAAGCATCGACCCAGTTCTTCCGCGGTGGAATCCCCGGCAGAGCCGCTGCCCTCACCTGGGGACTGCCCAGAGCTCCGCCGGCACCATGGCCTCGAGGGGAGCGGCGCCGAACGGGACCAGCCTGTAAAGACCCTGCACTCAGTTCGTTTCTGCCCCGCGGCTGCCGGCCTGCTCGCTCTTTTCTTGGGTGGTGGCGTCCCTTCCCTGCGGCGGCTGCAGGCGTCACTGACGATTCCGCGGATAGATAATAGAGGAGAACGCCAACCCACCAGCCTCAGGATTTCTTCACTTGTTCTTTCGGGACATTCCTCCAAGGCGGAACCCAAGGCCAAACCAGGGCTTCCGTTTCCGCCCTCGCTGTCTGAGATTGGTGATTCGAGGACTGCGCAAGATAGGCCCGCCCCATCCGGCTCACTTCTCGTTCTGTGATTGGTTATTTTTCAGGGGCGGGGCTTCTAGGCACGTACCTAGCTACCCGGGTGGAAGAAGTCGAAATGTTCGGAAGTTGTGGAGTTGCTCACAGCTGGGTCAGTGGCCCAGGAAGATTCTGCAAGCTGTACAAGTCTTTTGAAAACATTTGAGGAACTCCTGCTACACTGTTCTGCTGACTGTATTCCAGCTTTAAGAAAGGCTGTGTAAGAAGCCATTACCTTAGATCTGAACCTTTCTCTGACCCAAAGATCTGCGATTCTCCCTGGGAGTAGATAGGGGAGTCCGCTGGAATAAGAGGAAATGGGAAACGTCCGCCTAGTTTTGTGTCAATTGCTAAAATCTACGGGTGGAGCACACTTAGTTATTTCGGGATCCTCCGAAAGAACACTCTAGGGATAGCTTAATTTTGGAAGCAGTACTGAATATCTTTTCCTCATTTGGAACTTGGTAAAAACTGGCATATATTTAAGTTTCAAAAGGTTTACGTTACTACTGACAAAGAAGTTTTACGTGCTCAAAGCTTTGAGGCAAACAATGGTGGGATCTTAAAGCCTTTCTAAACCAATAGAGCAAACAAATTATCTACTTCTCAATTGATACACAAATATGTCTTGTATCTGTTACTGTCTGAGGTCAGTCACTGTACCAAGCTCTTTTCTTACATTATATCAGTTGAACTGTGCAAAATTCCTAAAAGGTAGGCAGTTTTCCATGTCACAGATGAGAAAACAGATTCAAGTATTTAAGGATAAAGTTTGAGGAACTCGTTGAACTTGTTAGTGGTAGAGCCAGGATTCTAACCTTGGTATCTGACTCAAGCATTGGATCTGTCTATACCTACCACCTGAGAATTTCTGATAATGACCATCTATGGACAAGAAGGCCTACAGTATTGAATATACCCAGCCTGGAATTTTGACAGAGGCACTGACAGAATGTCGTCTTCCCTAGTGTCACCTGTTGTTTTTACAACCTGACCTCTTTTAATACAGACTGCTTTTTTAAGAGGAAATGTGCCTTTTGTTTGTTCTTCCTAAGTTAACCTATAAAATTGAAATCATTATTTTTAAATTTTCTGATCATTAAAGTAATGCATGCTCCATTGTTAAATTTTGGAAAATAGAAAAAGAAAAGTAACCTTTACAACCAAGTATAATCACTACTTACTTTTTTGGTACACAGTATGGTTGCCTTGGATACACAGATTGTCCCTGTGCCTTTCAGCTACTGTCATTGGCATCCATAGTAATCTTCCCCATTCCTTCTCTTGGACAAATCTTTTTCACATAACTTGTGGAACTTTCCTTGATTCCCCCTTGCTCCCCATATGCTTATAGCACTTGTTGTGTGTTATAAGTCATTTCCTTCTTTGTCTTTTAGATTGAATTTGTAGGAGCAAGCTGAAGTTCTAGAACTATTAGAATAAAGCAAGGAAGGGAAGGGACCGGAATGTTAGATGCACAGGTGGTTTCCCACCCCGGTATGTGAACTGAGGTTCATCCACGGTGAAGCTTCTGCAGGTCAGCAGAGAAATGAGAAAAAAAAAAAANGCGGGGCTTCTAGGCACGTACCTAGCTACCCGGGTGGAAGAAGTCGAAATGTTCGGAAGTTGTGGAGTTGCTCCCAGCTGGGTCAGTGGCCCAGGAAGATTCTGCAAGCTGTACAAGTCTTTTGAAAACATTTGAGGAACTCCTGCTACACTGTTCTGCTGACTGTATTCCAGCTTTAAGAAAGGCTGTGTAAGAAGCCATTACCTTAGATCTGAACCTTTCTCTGACCCAAAGATCTGCGATTCTCCCTGGGAGTAGATAGGGGAGTCCGCTGGAATAAGAGGAAATGGGAAACGTCCGCCTAGTTTTGTGTCAATTGCTAAAATCTACGGGTGGAGCACACTTAGTTATTTCGGGATCCTCCGAAAGAACACTCTAGGGATAGCTTAATTTTGGAAGCAGTACTGAATATCTTTTCCTCATTTGGAACTTGGTAAAAACTGGCATATATTTAAGTTTCAAAAGGTTTACGTTACTACTGACAAAGAAGTTTTACGTGCTCAAAGCTTTGAGGCAAACAATGGTGGGATCTTAAAGCCTTTCTAAACCAATAGAGCAAACAAATTATCTACTTCTCAATTGATACACAAATATGTCTTGTATCTGTTACTGTCTGAGGTCAGTCACTGTACCAAGCTCTTTTCTTACATTATATCAGTTGAACTGTGCAAAATTCCTAAAAGGTAGGCAGTTTTCCATGTCACAGATGAGAAAACAGATTCAAGTATTTAAGGATAAAGTTTGAGGAACTCGTTGAACTTGTTAGTGGTAGAGCCAGGATTCTAACCTTGGTATCTGACTCAAGCATTGGATCTGTCTATACCTACCACCTGAGAATTTCTGATAATGACCATCTATGGACAAGAAGGCCTACAGTATTGAATATACCCAGCCTGGAATTTTGACAGAGGCACTGACAGAATGTCGTCTTCCCTAGTGTCACCTGTTGTTTTTACAACCTGACCTCTTTTAATACAGACTGCTTTTTTAAGAGGAAATGTGCCTTTTGTTTGTTCTTCCTAAGTTAACCTATAAAATTGAAATCATTATTTTTAAATTTTCTGATCATTAAAGTAATGCATGCTCCATTGTTAAATTTTGGAAAATAGAAAAAGAAAAGTAACCTTTACAACCAAGTATAATCACTACTTACTTTTTTGGTACACAGTATGGTTGCCTTGGATACACAGATTGTCCCTGTGCCTTTCAGCTACTGTCATTGGCATCCATAGTAATCTTCCCCATTCCTTCTCTTGGACAAATCTTTTTCACATAACTTGTGGAACTTTCCTTGATTCCCCCTTGCTCCCCATATGCTTATAGCACTTGTTGTGTGTTATAAGTCATTTCCTTCTTTGTCTTTTAGATTGAATTTGTAGGAGCAAGCTGAAGTTCTAGAACTATTAGAATAAAGCAAGGAAGGGAAGGGACCGGAATGTTAGATGCACAGGTGGTTTCCCACCCCGGTATGTGAACTGAGGTTCATCCACGGTGAAGCTTCTGCAGGTCAGCAGAGAAATGAGAAAAAAAAAAAAATTACGTAGTTTTAAATTTATTCTTCCTAAGTGATTGTTTTATTTTGAAATTGTTCATTCTATTTTTCTTTCATGTGAGGATAATAATAGAATAGTTGCTTTCTAAGTATTTTTACTTTGGAAAAATAAGTTAGTAACTTTATTTGCTCCCATTTAGTTTACTTCTGAAATTATTCTTGGCCCATGAAGTCAGTGAGACAGGGAATGGCCTCTGATTTCAGCAACCATAGTGTTGGCCTGATCCTCATCTCCTTGCTTTACTTGCTATGTTTAGTTGCTCAGTTGTGTCCGACTCTTTGCAACCTCACGCACGGTAGGAGCCTGCCAGGCTCCTCTGTCCATGGGATTCTCTAGGCAAGAATTCTGGAGTGGGCTGGCAGTTTCTTCTCCTGACTTGCTATAGGCATTCTCTGTATTCTTTCTGGATATGATTTAGCCTAAGTTTGAGGGTGGCTCTGAACATGATTGTGTTTGAAAAGTAAATGGTTATGACTAGCAGGTGGTTCTAGGGTCAAAAGCAAGCTGTTATTCATTCTTGATGCAGTGTACATAGAGAAAATGAATTTCTGCTGATTTGTTACTGTATCATATAAGAATAAGTAGGTGAAATTTTTCCATCCACGGAGGGTATGTTTGGATTAGTCTGACTTAAAATAATAGGTTAACAAAATTCGCTTTGAGGAATTCTGAGAGGTGTACATTGTTAAGCCCTTAGCCTGTATCCTCCCATTTCTCTATGTAAATATGTCTGGAATGGTTTTAAAATGTAGCTACAATTTCTTTACTTGTCTCATAAAGATATAGACTCTATCCCCTCCTATATTTAATAGGTGAGGCATGGCTGATTGGACCACTAGAGTATAGTGAAAGGTGATCATAGTTACCATTTGACTTCAGAGGCTAGGTCACTCCACCTTGTCTGTTGGAACACTTGCTTTCCGAACTCTCAGCCATCATGTAGAAGTCTGACTGCCAGAGGCTGATGTGCTCTGAAGAGCCAAATATACATCAGAAGTTCCCTTGAAGGTATGCTGAGTGACAGTCACAGCTGAGCCCAGCCCTCCAGGTAGCCAGCCCCGGTGCCTGCCACAAGAGTGGAGAAGCTGATTCTGGCTCCCAGATCTGGAGTCACCCATCAGCGTTTTATGTCTTTCAAGCTGAGGCGCTAAACCTGTGGACCAGAGGAAGCCATTCCAGCTCCGCCTTACCCTGATTGCTGGCCTGAAGAACCCATGAGCTCAAGAGAACTAGGAGAGGGGCACACACTGGGAGAAAAATTTGGAAAAGGCACATCTGTTAAGGACTGTGATCCAAAAATGTACAAAGAACTCTTAAAATGCAGCAGTAAGGAAACAAAAGCTTAATTAAAACATGGGCCAACCGCCTTAATAGAACTCACCCAAGAAGATATCAGATGTCAAATAAGCATTGTGGGAAGATGCTCCACATGATATGTTATCTGAGAAATGCAAGTTACAACAGCAATGACATACCACCACATCTGTATTAAAGTGGCCAGAATCTGGAACTGACACCACCAAATGCTGGTGAGGTTTTCACCAATGTGTGAACTATCATGCACTGCTAGTGGGAGTGAGAAATGGTATAGCTACTTTGGAAGACAGTTTGGTGGTTTCTTACAAAATGAAATATACTCTTACTATACAGTCTACCAATCACACTCCTTGTTGGTTATCTAAAGATAGTTGAAACCTTATGTCCACACACACAAAAATCTGTACATGGATGTTTATAGCACCTTTGTTCATAATTGCCCAAATTTGGAAGCAACCAAAATGTCTTTTAGTAGATAAACAGGTTAATAAATAGTGATACATTCAGACAATGGAATATTATTGAGCACTAAAAAAAACTGAGCTATCAAGCAATGAAAAGACATGGAGGAATCTTAAATTCATATTTCCAAGTGAAAGAAGCCAATCTGAAAACCCTACGTACTATATCATTCCAAGTGTATGACATTCTGGAGAAGGCAAAACTATGGAAGCAATAAAAAGATGAATAGTTGTCAGATGGGATCAGTAATTGCCAGATGAATAGGCAGAGCCCAGAGGGTTTTTAGAGCAGGAAAATATTCTANATACTATATGATTCCAAGTGTATGACATTCTGGAGAAGGCAAAACTATGGAAGCAATAAAAAGATGAATAATTGTCAGATGGGATCAGTAATTGCCAGATGAATAGGCAGAGCCCAGAGGGTTTTTAGAGCAGTGAAAATATTCTATATGATATGATAATGATGATTATGTCATTATAATTTTGCCCAAACCAATAATGCACAAAAACCAAGAGTGAACCCTAAGATAAACTGTGGACTCTGGGTGGTTAACTATGGTCTTTGGGTGATTATGATGTATCAGTTTAGATTCATCCTTGATGAAAAATGTACCATTCAGGTGAATGATGCTGATGATGGAGAGAGGCCATGCATGTGTGGGAGTGGAGGGGATGTGGGAATTCTCTCTGTAGATTTCTTGCCATTTTGTAAACCTAAAACTGCTCTTAAAAAAATGAAGTAAAAAAAAGTCCACGAGTAAAATGAAATAGTTTTCCCTCACTGAGTTTAGGGTTCTTTGTTGGATTCGTTGGATTCGTTCCAGCGAATCAATAACTGAAACAATATCTTTTGTCGATGTATGTATGTACTCTCTACATAGTCTGAAAGTCATTATTGATTTTTTTTTTTGCTTTGAGCTGACTTGAAGACTAGAAAAATTGCCTCAGGCTTTTCTCCTTAAGGAATATGTTGCCTACACAGTCTGAGATTGTACCAACCAGTCAAAAGAATTAAGTGAGTTTTAGGTTTAAGTGTTGCAAGAATGCAGGGGGGGAGCTTGGGGGAGATCTCCAGCAGTATGCTTAATTTTGTAATGTGTCACTCCCCCAACCTCATGCCTCCGCCCCAGCCAGATGGAAGGAAAATGGTTTACTCTGCACCAGGTGAGTGGGAAAGAAGGTAAAAGTGGTATAGGCTGTAATACCAGACTTTGAAATCTGAACTTTGAGATTGGGTATTTTCACCCATTGTCTCAGCTTTACCCACCACATCTTTCAGGCTAAGTTTTACACTTTGTTGCAGACACCATAATTAATTCATCTCTACCTCTCCTGTACCTCCCTACATCTCTTAACAGGTAAAGCTGTGGATACTTGTGCGTATCACCCTGTCTTTACATACATTCTGTCTCATCTTAAAGAGACTCAAGTATTTTTTGATCCATAAATATTGTAGTTGCATTTATAAATTTTGGCAAGTACAAGTATATTAAATATGAAATTATAACATGTTCACATTGAAATAAAAATGAATTATAATTTAAAAAATTATTTTCTGTCATTTTGTTCATTTTATTGAGTGGCTTCATTTCATTCAATGACAGAGCAAACTATAGCATGCAACCCAGTTGCAGCCAGCAGTCTGCTTCTGTATGACTCTGACTTAGAACAGTTTTTACATTTCTTTTTTTTTGTGTGTGGTAAAATACACATAAAATTTACCATTTTGACTCTTTTTAAGAGGCTGCGATTCAGTAGTGATCAGTACATTCACATTGTTGCTCAACCGTCACTGCTGCCCACCTCTGGGACTTTTTCATCATGCAGCTGAAGTTCTGTGCTCATTAAACACTAAGTCTCCATTCCCCTTTGCCCTAGACCCTATGCTACTAAAAGCGACCACTATTCTACTTTCTCTCTCTTTGAATTTGACTCCTCTAGGTATTGATACTGTATAGAAGTGGAGGCAGAGAATATTTGTCCTTTTGTGTCTGACTTCACTTAGCATAATGTTTTCAGGGTTCGTCTGTGTTGTAGCACCTATCAGGATTTCCACCTTTTTTGAGGCTGAATGAGATTCCTCAGCATTCACAGAAGCATTATTCACAACAAGCAAAAAGTGGAAACCAATGTTCACAGCCGCATTATTCAAAATCGGCAAAAGTGGAAAGAATCCAATTGTCTGTCAGCAGATGAATGGATAAAGTGTGGTTTATACATACAATGGAATATTGGTTTTGTTCTCAAAGAGTTGGACACGGCTGAGCAGCTGAGTGCTATTGCAGTGTTGCACTGTATGTATAAACCACATTTTGTATATCCATTCGTTTGTTGAAGGACAATGGTGTTCTTTCCATTTTTTGCCCATTTTGAATAATGCTGCTGTGAACACTGGTGTATATACCTGGAGAAGGAGGTATGGATATGACCCTTCTCTGCTGCTTTTGACCTTGATCAGAGAATCCTCCTTCCTATCCACTAACAGTGTCCAATACTGCTGTATACATTGATGTACAAGGGAAATGGGGGATTGTCAGTTCAGTGGGGACAGAATTTCAGTTTTGCAAGATGTAAAGTGATCTGGAGATTGGCTGGATAATGTGAATATACTCACTTCTTTTTGGCTTTTACATTTTTAAAGTTGCAAAAAAAATATTTAGAAATATTTACTATCTGGCCTTTTATAGTAATAGTCTTCCAACTCCTAATTTAGAATAAATTTCAAAAAGTTTATAATGGACTGTTATGAAGTTGCTGAATGAATCTCATTGTAAAGTTCTGCCATGTCTTCATGAGTGTATTTAAATTTCAGCAGACGTTCTCACAGTTAATATTTAGGGAACCGTGCAGTTCTGTCTCCAAATCAACATTGAGAAATCATGTTTTTGTTGTTGTTATTAAGATTTGTTTTTGTGTTTAAGTAAATCTAGGTTTTTGGGTTTTTAGGTTTTTTTTGCCATACCATGTGGATTGTGAGATCTTAAGCCACAAGATCTCACAAGTAGTTGTGGTTGTGAGTTCCCCAATCAGGCATAGAATCTGGGCCCCTGCAGTGAAAGTGGAAGTCCTAACCCTGGACTGCCAGGAAGTCCCAACAGTCCTTTTCTTTAGAGTCAGGTCAGATGAATGAAAAGGCCCCACCATGTGTGATTATGTAGGAACTAACCCTGACCCTAAGCCTGAGACTGGATGGTGGGTACTTTTCTGATTCTACTGTGAGCAGGCTCTCAATGTCCTTTAAACCTCAGTTTGTCCCTAAATAATGTTGTTTCATTGCACCCGTAGAACTTAGTAATTTTTTGCATAGTGTTCTTAGGTCAGTGAAATTTCTAATAGCTCCATTTATTAAAGAATTAAAGTCCAAACAACCTAATTGTAGACATTCATATAGTGTCTGACCAGATGTCTCTCAAAAATTTAAACTCTCCCATCACTCTCCCAACTTTTTATTTTTGTATTTGTTGGTGTTTCTGATTTGCTTTGTGGTCACCCAGCATTTGGCATCTAAGTTCCCTGATCAGGGATCAAACCTGTGCCCTTGCATAGCAGGTGTGAAGTCTTAACCACTAGACTGCCAGGGAAGTCCCTAATTTTCATATTCTTGATTCAGGTTTATTCTGTCAGTACATTAACTTTTATGTTGGCTTTTCTTTATAAAGGCTCTTTATTTAAACTACTAAAATATTTAAATAGCGCATTTGCTGTCTTCAAAAGCATGTTAATGGAATTACTGGATTAATGACTGTCAGGATCTCCAATTACCTCACAAGAAAGGTGATAAAGTCTCTTAAAGTGAAAGTGAAGTTGCTCAGTCGTGTCTGACTCTTTGCGACCCGTGGACTGTAGCCCACCAGGCTCCTCTGTCCATGGGATTCTCCAGGCAAGAGTACTGGAGTGGGTGCCATTTAAGCCACCTGATAATCCTTAGTGTGCTATATGTTGCTGTTCGTTGCTCAAGCGAAGAAGACGCTGTAAATGGGGCAAATGACTTGCTTGGTAAATAATGCATTACCTTGTCTATAAATTATTACTCATGAGATGAACTTTCCAGTAGCTCTGATGGGGAAGTTTTCTTTTTTAATTGATTTTTTATTTTCAGACTGGTTTAAGTGACACTTGAATATCAAGTCACAGGCTAAAAGCAGTGTGAAAAGTTTTAATAATTTGAGATTCACAGCTAGATAATTTAGGAGATTTGGGAGGAGAAAAGGTGTGTTTGGTTAGGAAGAAGATTCTGTGGCTTAGAGAAAAACATTTTTTATGGAGACAGATTCTTTTAGGATTTAAGCGAAAATCCCCATGTCATTTAGTATACTTTAGGTGCTCGACTATGCTGATCCCCACAGAAAGAAGGCTTTCTTCGTGAGGAGAATTCATGGGAGGATTTTGCCCTAGGGTGGGAGAAGTTTCCTTTTTCACACGTGAGCAGAGCTCTCTGTGGAGCTTTAGTTTTACCTCTGACTGTTTTCATGTATTTCAGGCTATACTGGTTGCCTTGCATAAACTCATGAGCACATGTTCTGCATGATTTTATGTGGGTCGAACATAGGGGTGGGGTGAGAACTGATTCCTCTCCTGCCCTGCAGAGTGATACGCTGTGCATATTAGTCACGCAGTCGTGTCCCACTCTTTGAGACCCCATGGACTGAAGCCCGCCAGACTTACTGGAGTGGGTAGTCATTCTCTTCTCCAGAGGATCTTCCCAACCCAGGAACTGCACCTGGGTGTCCCATGGTGCAGGCCAGTTCTTTACTGTCTGAGCCACGAGGGAAGCCCTCATACAGGGCACGCGTAGCTCTGTGTGGCGTTCACCAGCTTCTATTGATATATTTGTATCCTCTTTACTTTGAGGATGTAGAACTAGACTTTTTTTTTGTTTTATTCCTAGAGTGTAAACCTTATGATCTGTACTTTTCAATTTTCTCACTTGAAGAGGAGAGGAAAACGGGGGCGCAGTGTCTGTTTTCTCCCTTCTTCCTTGACACTCTTCCTAGGATCCTTGCTAAGTCAGGATATAAGAATCAAGCAAGTGTCCCAGAACTAAACTTTTCAATTTTCTTTATTCTCAGGAACCCTGGGTGTGTGGTCAGTGCCCCCAGGAAGGAAGACTTAGTACAAAAATACTTTGCCTGACATATTTTCTGTTGCTGCCATAGCAAATGATCACAGAATTAGTGTGATGTAGAAACGTGTGGCTTCAGGATGCTGGGTCATGGGGTTAGGAGTCCTTGAACTGTTAATAACTGTGAAGGGTCTGAGATTTGTACCCATTTGCAAGGGAACAGGTCTGCCTGTTACAGTTTCATAGATACAGACAAAATCTGAGATATCTGGAACAGAGACAAAGGACTGTTCTATGAACAGCGCAGCAGGCGGTAAGAGCTTCGTGTTTCATTGGTTCCTCTCGCCTCCCAAATCACCCAGACGTGTGCTGTTCTGGAAGGAGTTTGCAGCTGAGGAACTCGGAGCTTAGTAAACCCCTGTCTTTTATAATGACCTGAAAGTAAACCCATCAACCTTTGCCCTGGAGAGAGACATTGTCTTTATCCTCCTAGTCGAGAAACACATGTGTTCTTTGCCCTAACAGGGAATGCTATCTCTGCCTCTCAAGGCTGTTTCAAAGTAGAAGTGTTAATCGCTCAGTCATGTCTGACTCTTTGCAACCCCATGCACTTACAGGAGACGGTAGCCTACCAGTCTCCACTGTCCAAGAGATTCTCCACGCAAGAATACTGGAGTGGGTTGTCATTCCCTTCTTTGGGGATCTTCCCATCCCAGGGACCAAACCTGGGTCTCCGGCATTGAAGGTAGATTCTTTACTGTTTGAACCACCAGGGAAGAAAAAAAAAGTATACATATATATATATATATTGCTAGATTTCACTGGGACCCAAAATATGGTGAACTATCCTTGGGCAGGGAGAAGCCAGAGGAAATTCTGGTAGAGGTCCATAGTATTCCTAATGTGCAAGCCTGTTTGCTATATGAATATCCTTGAAAAGATATTCCAGAACAAAGGCATACAGAAATGTCATAGAGAATTGTCCCCCGGTAAAGATTAAATTTGAAAAAGGCAATGGCACTGCACTCCAGTACTCTTGCCTGGAAAATCCTATGGATGCAGGAGCCTGGTGGGCTGAGACCATGGGGTCTCAAAGAATCGGACACAACTGAGCGACTTCACTTTCACTTTTCACTCTCCAACTTCATGCATTGGAGAAGGAAATGGCAACCCACTCCAGTGTTCTTGCCTGGAGAATCCCAGGGACGGGGGAGCCTGGTGGGCTGCCGTCTATGGGGTCGCACAGAGTCGGACACGACTGAAGCGACTCAGAAGCAGCAGCAACAGTGCGTGCTCAGTCATGTCTGACTCTCTGCAACCCCATGGACTGTACCGTTTCAGACTCCTCTGTCTATGGGATTTTCCAGGCAAGAATATTGGAGTGGGTTGCCATTTCCTCCTCCAGGGGATCTTTCTGACCCAGGGATCAAACTGGCATCTCCTGTGTCTCTTGTGTTGCAGACAGATTCTTTGCCACTTGAGCTACTGGGGAAGCCAGGCCAGAATACTTGCCATTCCCTTCTCCAGGGGGTCTTTCCAACCCAGGAATCGAACCCAGGTCTCCCATCTTGGAGGTGGATTCTTTACCAGCTGAGACACCAGGGAAGCTCAAGAATACTAGAGTGGGTAGCCTATCCCTTCTCCAGCAGATCTTCCTGACTCAGGAATCAAACCAGGGTCTCCTGCATTGCAGGCAGATTCTTTACCATGTGAGCTACTAGGGAAGCCCTTCTTTTTTTATAGCTGAGTATTATTCCATTGTATACATGTTCCGCATCTTTTCTTATCCATTCCCACTCCAGGGACTGTTTACAAAGATTTGTTCAAGGAGCATAGAAACCCCTTGAGATGGTGCAGTAATAGCAAAGAGGAGGATGCAGTTACTGGAACACAAAGGTGGGGAGGCTGTGTGGAAGGAATGGGTCATCTAAAAAGAGCTATGAGATATGTTTGATATGTATGTGCCATATGTATATGATACATATATGTATCTATGACTTTGCTGTACATCTGAAACTAACACAACATTGTAAATCAACTATAAATCACTTAAAAAAAGATTGACCAAAAAAGACATGACAATAATGAAGTGAATCAGCTGTGGGCTGCATAATATCACTTGGAGTATAAAATAATTTAATTATTTTGAAAAACTAGTTGTTCCTTCTAAAATTACAATGTTTTACTTCCTTTTAAAACTATAATCCAGCAAGTATTAGGATTTTATCCAAGAACAAAGAAGACATATTCACAAAGAAACACAAACATGTGTTGGCAGATACATAGATAAACTATTGTGATATACTACACAGGAATACTACATAGAATAA
>SJYW01001728.1:6733-18074 GCA_006410735.1 Raphicerus campestris
CTCTTTCTTCTTCTGTACTTTCCTCCCCCTCCTCTCTTCCCATTCCTTCTCACCCTCCTTTTTATCTGCCTTACGTCATTCTCTCTTCCCCTCCCTCCCTCCTCCCCTCTCTCCCTCCTCCCCTCTCTCCCTCCTCCCCTCCCTCCCTCCTCCCCTCTCTCTTCCGCAGGGAGACACTGCCGCCCTTAGCATTTCCACCCGCCTTTCTTCTGAGCCTCCCTGATCCAGAACGATGCTCTTCTGCCTCCTCAACACAGAGCACATGTGTTTCAGCGACAGGGAACGTGCAGAGCGAGGAGGAGCCACAGCCTGTTAACAAGCCCTGGATGAGCAGAATTCCACAGCCCCTTGGCTGCCTGAAGGCCCAGCCCTGGGCTTGGTGCCTGAGAAGACAGAGGGGCCTCTCAGGCTGGCCCAGAGGCATGCCCCAAAATCCCCTGGGTCCTCTTTTAAAGGGCTGACTCCCAGCCCCCAGCCCCAGAGCTCTGACTCAGTGTGTCTGGGGTGGGGCTCTGGGATCTGCCTTCTTAAAGAACAGACCAGGTGCTATGAAGCAGGTCCCAATATGCTTTGAGGAATTTTGAGCTAAGGAGTCAAGACAATTCATGGGAAAACTGTATTCAGTCAAGTGTGGATCCACCTCGGGTGAAGGGATGGAGAATTCTTGGAATAGGAGCTGGAGGTTGATCACTTGAGTTGGGCTCTGACAGTTGGAAGGGTGTGCATGGGTTGTCAAAGGAGAGAGGATTACAGAGCAAAATATTTGAGTCAGATACCAATCGCAGGCAATAAACTGGAGGGATGGACAAATGGGTGGATGAATGGATGTGTGGATGAGTGGATGGATAGATGGGTGGGTGGGTAGATGGATGGATAATTGGATGGATGGAGTGGATGGATAGGTGGATGGATGGATGGATAAGTGGGTGGATGGATGGATGGATGGATGGATGGATGGATGTGTGGATGGATGGATGGATGGATGTGTGGATGGATGGATGGGTGGATGGATGGGTTTGTGGATGGGTGGATGGATGGAGGGGTGGGTGGATGAGGGAATGAGTGGTAGAAAGATGGACCAGGATTGGTGGGGGCTGGGTGGATGGGGAGGAGGAAGTACGGATGTGTAGGTGAAACAGCAAATTGAAGGGTGGGTGGGTAGAGAGCGTAGGGAGATGGGTGGCACGCAGCTGTGCAGAACGGATGGTTAAATAGTAAAGCGAATGAGACCACCACCTTGAAAATAATAGGAGTCTACCATCAGAAGCCACAGAAGAACTCTCTCCAGAGCAGACCCTGGGAAGGTGACCAAGGTCCCCATAGAAGGCCAGCGGGCACCAGCCTTGTCCGCAGCCCCAGCAGCTGTCCCCCGTCACCCGCTGGCCCCCAAGCCTGCTTGGGGAGCAGCACCCACCTCTCCGTGGTGCGGCCTCAGGCTCTGGAGGCCGGCGGACCTCAGGCACAATGAGGGGGTCTTCGCCCTCACAGCAGGAGAGCATGACGTGGTTGCAGGGGTAGCCGAGGTTGGGGTTGGACTCGCACTCCAGGCCCCCAGCCCGCACGCGGAGCCCCAGGCCGCAGCAGTCACAGCATTGCTGGAGAGAGACGGACGGTCGCTGCCCAGCCCGCAGGCCTTCCCCACGGCCCGAGGGCCCCTGGGCTCAGAGGAGGGGCTGGTAAACGGGAGCGATTTCACCCCTCTCGTTTCCTCTGCCAGGACGTGCTCTCCAGGGACGGACGTCTCACCTGTCTCCATGTCCTGTGTCCAGCTCAGCTAGGGCAAGTGTTTTTTAATGATTCATAAATGACTTCTTATGAAAAGAACTACAAGTTAACCCCTGGCCACACCCGTTAACTGCCCTGTATTTACCAGCAGACTCCAATTCTACTCTGGCTGTCTAGAAGACCACGCTCCCCATGGCCCCTTGAAGCTGGAGATAGCAGTCGGTGGGTGAAGCTTTCGGGAGAGCTTTTAACTAGGGTCAACTCAACTTGAAAACACATCTTTTCACATTCCTACTTCCTCTTTTCCAGAACAGATGTGATGGCTGGAGCTCTAGCAGCTATCTTGTGTCATGAGGTGACCTTAGCGATGGAAACTACAAGCTAAAAAGGATCAAGCGGAAATACGCTTGGGTGCTCAGAGATATTTTTAGATTCGCTGTGCCAACCTGCCTGCCTGCAAAATCAAAGCCTGTAATTTGTTTAAACTTCTGCGGCAGACTGGCTGCAGTAACAGCACCAGCTGCTCTCTCCTCACTGTGTCCTCTGTCTGCAGAGTGACAGTGCTGATTCTCCTACTGAAAGAGAGGGTTCGTGTCCCAGTCTCTTGACTGTGCCTCGTGACTTGCTTCAGCCAACAAGAGGGGGCAGATGTGCCGGAGGGCCCTTTTCAGCCCTGGCCACAGACAGCCCTGCACACCTCTACTTTCTGTGTCGGAGACCGGCCCAGCCGCGACCGGAAGAAGCCCATGCCAGCCTGCTGGACACTGGGACCCCATGGAGCAGAGAAACCCTGTCCCAAGAGACGGCCATCCTGCATCCAGCCAGCAAAGCCACTGGCTCAGAGCAGCCACACAGAGACCAAAAGAGAAGACGAGAGCCCGTGAGAGCAGGGGGTCTCGTGTGACCCATTTCTGTGTTCTGCGTGACACAGGGCCTGGCACACACTGGTGTTCCGTCAACATTCCCGAATGAATGGGTTCATGGGGCCGCCCCCGGGAGGGAGCCTCACAGCCTGCCCGCTCCCTCTGCCCTCGAGGACCTGCGGGCTCGGGCCGTGAGCCCTGGGCAGCTTGCCTTGTACAGGGAGACGCCACAGGTGTCATTGTCCTCGTCCCCGCAGGCCTCGCCCTCCTTGGCGCCCAACACGCCGGCCATGCAGCTCTTCTCCTTCAAGTAGGACACGCAGCAGTGCTTCTGGGCTGTCCTGCAACAGAGCCACGCCTCAGCCCCACCACGCACCCTGTCCTCCAGAGACCCTGCTTTCCCAGCGGAGGACGCTTGGCTCAGGGAAGGAAAGCCCCGCCGAGGTCCTCTGTGGGTGGGGTCCCTGCTGGCGTGGGGACAGCAGCCAGACGGCACATCCCCACCAAGTGCCATGAGCTCTGTTCTCAGCTTAACCAGGGTGACTCAGGCCTGGGCCCCACGGGGCTCCAGGCTCGGTGCCCCTGACCAGTGGTGGGGGTCAGCATTCCTGGTCCTGCCTCCAGTAACTGTAGGGCTGAGAGAGTCGATGGAGCAGCACCCAAGACAGGGGGGATGAAAAAGCAGGCTTCAGCCTCGCTTGAGGAAGGCGACGTCCCAGCAAGGGCCATCCGGAGGCAGGAATGGCTGCCTATGAAGTAGTGAGGTTCCCATCACAGGAGGGCTACAAGCAAGCACCGGAGCGCTAGGTTCAAGACTCACGAAGACGGCACGCCCTAATGCCTAGGCAGCCGAGAGCAAAGGGGTGAGGCCAGCATCTGAGCACTTCTAACAGAGGCTTCCCAGGGGGCTGTGCTTAAAGAACCCGCCTGCCAGAGCAAGAGAGGCTAGAGACTCGCGTTCAATCCCTGGGTCGGGGAGACCCTCTGGAGGAGGGCATGGCAACCCACCCCAGCATTCCTGCCTGGAGAACCCGTGGACAGAGGAGTCCATGGGGTCGCACACGACTGAGCGGCTCGGCACCCAGCAGAGGCTTGGTGCGTGGAGAGCAGGGAACGGCACGTGTTAGTCAGATGAGCAGGCGGGTTCTTTACCAGCTGAGCCGCCGGGACAGTAGGAAGCACGGATCTAATCCAGGCCAGTCTCCAGGGAGCTGTGTGGCTGGGGGTGAATCACATGCCCTCTCTGAACCTTACGTAGAAAGAGGAGCAGGCTGGACGAGATGGCGCGTCCCAGGAATAAAGAGGGGGTGAATGTCTGAGAGGACGCCCCCTGGGCCTGGCACAGGGAGGGCGTGGGTAAAAAGGCTTCCTTTGCTGAGTCAACCGTCAGAGGAAGCAATCAAGACCCAAGGCTGAGCAGGGGCCCGGGGCAGCGCCTGGTCAGAGAAGCAGCCAGCTGCTCCCGGGTGACGGCGGGCCCTGTCATCTGCTCCCAGCTGCCCACTTCTGACCGGCCAGCCGCTCGTCTGCACGATAGGCTGGCTCTCAGGGCCAGTCCGGAGCTCCCCACACCTGGAGCATGCCCATGGGCACCTGATGTGTCCGGTGGGCTCCTGGGGCAGCAAAGAGTCCAGGGCTAGGGACGCGGGACCGGCTCCCGCCCTACCTGCACACGTCACCCTCGGCGCCGCTCTCGGGGATGTCCAGGCACTCGTCGCTGTCGATGGCCCACTGCTGCCCAGCTGCGCAGCACGTCTCGATCAAGTCCTTCGTGGACACTGTGGGCGGCAACACGAGCAGAGTCAGTGCCCGGATGGGGCCCGTGGTGCCCAGGCATGCAGGCCCGGCAGGTACGGAGGCTGCCGGCACCCAGCCAGATGCCCATCCATCGCTGGGCAGAGGCCTCACCCACCTGCTGCCACCCATGTGGGCCACTGCCAGCCCACAGCTCGCAAGCACGACTGTCTCTGCAGAGCTGCCTGGGCGGGTAAGTCCAGCCGGGGATAGCTGACCACCGGCTAGGCGGGGTTCATGGACCCACTCCGTCTCCAAGGGGACAGCCCAGTGGGACCAGGAGTATCATCAGCTCCTTCCCCGGTCCCCTCCTTGGGCAGTTTCACTGAACGAACCACGATGTGCCCAAGAACCTCCAACCCAGACTCTGCCTCTGAGGGACCAGATAAGACTCCAAGACGTGAGCCGCAGCATCACCATTGGGAAAGTTCTTGGGGAGGACGTGTGTGATGCTGGGGAGGGCAGGAGGAACTCGGGCTTGGGAGAAGGTCTTAAAGGCAAAGACCACAGGTTAAAACATGGATGCCTTTTCCTACCTCAGAATTCACGTTCCCTGAATAACCAGGAGCTCCGTGGACAAACACGACAGCCTGCTGACAGGTTAGGAGGTGTTTTGGGGGCGTCTACACTGACAAAGGGTTGCTGCTGAGAAATACAGTAACCTCCTGAAACAAACGTGGAAACAACCAAGCCCTGAGGCAGAGTATCCGTGAAGCCAGAAAAGGGGAAGGAGTGACGAGCGCCAGGCGCAGGCGGGAGCCCGGGGCCCGGGGCGCGGAGAGGCGGCCGGGGCGCGGAGAGGCGGCCGCAGCAGCCAGTCCGGGTGGAGGCCCGGCCCCTCGGACAGCCAGGCGCGTCGGTGCCCCGTGCCCAGCGGCCCTGCTCCCGGCGTCTCCGGCAGGCAGCCGTCATCATAGCACGGACCCGCGTTCCACCAGCTCGAGGACGCTCGCGTCAGTGAGGCTTATGCAAGTCGAGAGGAGGCAGCCTGAGCGCTCACCACTGGAGTCTGTCTTAGCAGGAGGGGGTCTTGCTAAGATGATAAGGAACCAGGAAATAAGGAAGGCAATTAATGCAGCCATCTGCCTCCGCGGTCTGAAAACAAACGACATTCAAAGACAAGCCCAGCTTGGACGCCTACGCACGTGCTGAGGAGCAGCGCACCTTCAGAAAATAGCTTTGCACCTGGGTCCACGACGCGGGGCTACCGCGTGTAGTCCTCTCTCTCCCTGAAGACTCAGCGTCCGGCTCTTAGGCAGACCCACAGCTGCACAGCTGCCAGAGCCTACAGGGCCCTCTAAATGTCCTTGAGCGGTTCACAGAACCCAGCAGCGCTGAGCAACCAAAGCACCAAGACACGCCAGCAGCCTGCAAGGTTCCGGCAACAGAGAGCTCACCAAGAGCCATCTGCGTCACTGGCGTAGCGTGCATTTCAAGTCACTGAGCTTTCCTGAGTTTCAATCTCCCTTCTGAAAGCAGGGGCAATAAGCTTTGACATCAACCTGAAGGCTGTTCTGAGGCACCAGGAGGAATGCAAAACATTCTTGAAAATCAGTGTCTACCAAAGCAAGTCACAAACATCACACCCAGTGGTGAAACATCAGACACGTGCCCCACTGCAGGCAGAAATACGGCAAAAGTATCCACTGATACTCCTGTTTAACACCGTCTGAGAGATGCCAGCAGACGCAGCAAAGCAAGAAAAAACACCAAGCGGCAGCAGAAACACATCAGAAAGAAGACACGACTGCCATTCTCTGCAGACGTTCTACCGGTTTCATTTCTCCAGAAAATCCAAAGGAATCAATGCTAACACAGTACTGAAAGGAATACTGATTATTATCATTATTTGGTAGAAAAAAAATCCACACATACCAATGGGTGGCTTTACCATACGCCTGCCATAATTAAATAGAAAAGAAAATAAAAGGAGGCCCACACTAAAGAGGAAGAAACCCGGAAATAACCCTACAGTGAACACACTAACCTACGGGAAGAAAAGAAGCTGCCTAATTGATGCTTCTGAGCTGTGGTGCTGGAGGAGACTCTTGAGAGTCTCTTGGACTGCAAGGAGATCCAACCAGTCCATTCTAAGGAGATCAGCCCTGGGTGTTCTTTGGAAGGACTGATGCTGAAGCTGAAACTCCAGTACTTTGGGCACCTCATGCGAAGAGTTGACTCATTGGAAAGACTCTGATGCTGGGAGGGATTGGGGGCAGGAGGAGAAGGGGACGACAGAGGATGAGATGGCTGGATGGCATCACCGACTTGATGGACGTGAATCTGACTGAACTCCGGGAGTTGGTGATGGGGAGGGAGGCCTGGCGTGCTGCGATTCACAGGGTCGCAAAGAGTCGGACACGACTGAGCGACTGAACTGAACTGAACTGAAGTGAATAGGTGAGAGCCAACTCATTGGAAAAGACCTTGATTGAAGGCCAAAGGAAAAGGGGGGAGCAGAGGATGAGATGGGTGGACGGCATCAGCGACTCGATGGACATGGGTTGGAGTAAACTCAGGGAGATAGTGGAGGACAGGGAAGCCTGGCGTGCTGCAGTTCGTGGGGTTGCAGAGAGTTGGACATGACTCACAGACTGAACAGCAATGAAAGGGCTCAATAAAGCTCAATAAAGGGCAGAGAGAAAGCACAGTTCACAAGCAAGAAGGGAAACCTTAACCCAAGCAACTGGACAGACGCTGAGAACAGCCGGTGGCAGAACCAGCCCCAGTCTCATCACATCACTCACTCTCCAGCCTCCTCACAGCGCCGATCACTGTGTGAAGGCCTCTTGTTATTTAAGAGCTTGCTTTTTCTCTTGTCTGTTCCGTCCCCTCAGGGTAGGGGCCTGAGTCTCTGTGGCCCCTGCGAGTGGTGCCACCATCCACACTCACCCCTCTCCCGTCACACTCCAGGCACGTGGGAGCCCTGCCCTGCTTGAACACCTCTGGTGGTGGGAAGTTCACTCTGCCCAGGCAGCTTGTCCCTTTCCGCCCAGCTCAGCAAACAATGTCCTTTCTTTCACTGGACTGAATTCTTTCTCCTAAGCCTTCTCCAAGACGGCCTTAAAGATCAGCAGATTGCAACAGACCCCTGGGGCTCAGCCAGATGGCAGGACATGGGTGCCGTATCAGGGTAACGCTAACGGCTGGAATGCGCTGAGTGCCGGCCATGAGCCAGGCGGGAGCCAGGCGCTTTGATCTCCACAGCCATTTATTACGGGTGGGAACCCCTGTCAGGCCCACTCGAGATCAGGCGGGGAGCCGGACGTCCCATGCCTCAATTTCCCCTCTCCAGCCTTAGCTTCTCCACTTGGGTGCCCGGGCGGCTTGAGGCAGCCGATCCTGGAGGCCCTGTCTGAGAATCTCAGTGCCAGCCCAGGAGGAGGCTCTCTGCCCTGTGGATGGAGCGGGCTCCCTTCCTGGCCCTGCTCCCTGCCCCCCAGCAGACGCCAGGTCGCAGCCTGCACTTGGCAAGCTTCCCACCATTCTCTCCTAGTCTTCCCCCCTTTCTCAGACAAAGGAACTCAGGGGCGTGACCCCTGAGGTTGGGAGGGCCACCCACTTGGAGCAGGTGGGGGATCAGCTAGGGAGCCAAGCCTGGCACTGCCCCGTACCGTCCACGGTGCGGGAGTGGGAGGCAGGGCCAGCAAAGCCCACCAGGCGTGGACCCCAGCTCCTTGTCCAGAGCCCAGCACCCCCAGGACCCCGGCCCACCCATCACGCCCTCTGAGGTCACAAGCTTCGTCTCTCGGGGTCTTGTTAGGCTCCCGGGCATCAAGCCCACGGAGTTCCGGCCCCAGGGCTCTTCTGCGCGTCCACACCCTCATTGGCTGAGCTCGTCCAGGCTTGGTCCTGCACACGCGGCTGAGCTACCAGCCCGGGGCACCCTCTGGCGCTGCCACGCCAGGGTCTGTCCAATAACTGACTTTCCCCAGACCACCTCTCCCTGGGTCGTCCCTGTGCCAACCTCAGGGCCCTCCTGGACCCCCCAGCCCCTGCCCCCTGCCCTCAGTGACCTCTGTTCTGCTTCCTGTCTTTGAGCTTGTGGCCAGGAGAAGGTGGACGTGCGGGCAGGTCCATGTGTTGCAAAGGGGCGCACGGCACACCACGCCCCACGAAGACCCAGCGAACCGCAGAGACACGGCCTCGAGGCGGCAGCCGTCACGGCCAGAATCTGAGCTTCTTCGCAGGGGAAGCTCCGACCCACGGAAGGGCAGAGCGCCACTGAGGCGATGATGCTGCCACGAGCACGAGGCGCTCGTGTCCACAGAAGCCAGGACGGCGGTGACCGGGCAGGCGGCCGCAGCCTCTGCCCCCTCGGCTGCCCCCGCCCAGCAAGTGCGCCATGCTCCTCTGCTCACAAACACCCCATAACAAAGGCATTAATGGAAAAGATTGTCTGGCTAGAAAATTCTCAGACTGAAGATGCAAAGCGTTCTGAAAAACTTTGTCCCCAAAAGTGCCACAAGTGAGACACCAAAGGCCAAGTGTGATTGGATTTTACTTACATAGGATTCCACTGATAGAGACAGAAAGCAGAGGAGAGGTCACTGAGGGCAGCGGGCAGCCATGAGGGGGTTAGTGTTTCACGGGGACAGAGCTTCCGTTTGGGAAGAAGAGAATCCACTCGGGAGCTGGACGGTGGGGAGGGTGGCGATGGTTACATGACAGGGTGGGCATCCCTAACACCACGGATGTGCACATTTAGAAACAGTTACAACGCCCGGTGCTATGCTATGTGTCACTTACCACAATAGGAAGAAAATAACGCATGCAGCGTAAAAACAGAGCGGTGAGGCAGCGCCGCCCCTCTGAGAAGTCTAACCGCTCCCAGGTCTACAGAGGGCACGCACATGCAAGTCCGGATACCAGCTGCCCCGGAACGTGTGACAGCAAAGATGCAGACCCAGCCAGCCCCGCCGACAGGGAAGCGATGAAACAGCTGTGTCATGCCCACCGCATCGCACACGAGTGTCAAAAAGGACACGCTCGGTGTCAGATCCGCATGCAGCTCTGTGGAACAACTTCCCAATAGATGACAGAGCGCGAAGAAGGCAGGCTTCACGCTGAGCAGCGTCCAGTAAGCCACTGCCGACCTCTTCAAACCTGGAGGAGGAAACAGCACCCTACTCCAACATTCCTGCCTGTGAGAATCCCATGGACAGAGGAGCCTGGTGGGCTACAGTCCACGGGGTCGCAGAGAGTCGGGCACGACTTAGCAGCACCTTTACACAGGAACACACATGGAGGGTTTCAGGAGGGGTAACAGTGTGTGCCCAGCGAGGGGCCTGGCGCCGGCGGGGAGGCGGCACCCTGGCACTCTCTGCTGGCCTCTTTTGTACTCTTTACGTGTTTTCCTTATCGCAGGCAGGTATTGCCTCTTGAAGAAAAGTGCTGTTATACAAAAGACCCTGAGCTTCTGGGGACTCTAACCTCCTTTGATCACAGGAAACGGGGGTGGGGGGGGCCAGAACAATCCAGCCCGGAGGTCGTGACCCCTCCAGAGGGTTCCCTCTCCCAGACATCAGAGCCCTAGAGAATGGCGGCTTTGGAAACGCTGCAGAAAAAATGTCCACCTGCAGGTGCTGGGCGGCCACCGCCACCTGCGCCCTGTTTGGACAGGATGTTTGCGGGGCCTGAGCAAACAGCCCCGGGAACGCTGCGGCGCCGATGCTCCGTGTTCTTGGGGGGAGGGGTCACCTGCAGGCCCTGGCTGCGCCTGGACGCCTTTCACAGTGACTGGAAGGAAGATGGACAGACAAGCAAGGCTGAGCGCTGTCTTCCCGCCCCAGGATCCCAGACACGATGGCTGAGAACCAGGAGTGGTTGGGCTGAGCCCAGCTGCCAGGCCCAGGCCATCCAGCCCCTCAGAGATGCCTCCATCCCTCACCCAGGGCAGGAGGTCCCCAGCACCGCCACCCCTCACAGCCCCCCTCACCGCCTAGCTTCCCTGTGGGGGGTGCCCACTGACTCCCTCCCCCAACCTGAGTCAGCACCCCGCCCACCTGCCAACTACCCCAGCCTGACCTGGGAGGTGCCCGGCCACCCTGGCTGGCTGGCTCGATCTCTGGCCTGGTGGGCACCAGCCTGCAGCCGCAGCACCTTCCAGGTATAGCAAGAGGTCCCATTCCCAGCCCCGCTTTAGAGGTGGGCAGACAGCAGTCCCGACCACACGCCCAGCCAGGGGCAGTCAGGCAGCCGGACAGCGAAAGTTCCCAAGGGACTCCAGCAACTCAGGGCAGTGTGCAAGACAGCTTGACCATGGAACAGAAAAGACAGACCAGAAAAAACCTACTCAGGCGCACCCGATCCTGACTCAGGAGACTGCAGTGGGCGGGGCGGGGGTGTGTGTGGGGAGACAGGCTTCTCAACACCCAGACCGGGGGCAACTGAATATCCATTTGAAGCAAGACAGTATGGCTGTCTTGCTGGCACAAAACCAGAAATACACATAAGGTAGAAAGCCCGGAGAGAAGCCCACTCGCCTACAGGCACCTTATCTTTGACAAAGGAGCCAAGAATATACAATGGGGCAAATAGCCTCTTCAGTAAGCTGGTGCTGGGAAAACTGGGCAGCTAAGTTAAGAGAATGAAGAGAATGTTAAGAGAATGAAATGAGAACACTCCCAATATCACACACAAAGATAAACTCAAAATGGATTAAGGCCTAAATGTAAGACCAGAAACTATAAACCTCCTCGAGGAAAACATAGGCAGCACACTCTGACGTAAATCACAGCAAGATCCTCTACGACCCACCTCCTGGAGTAATGGAAATAAAAACAAAAATAAACAAGTGAGACCTGATTACACCTAAAAGCTTTTGTACAGAAAAAGGAAGGAATTTTGACTCCTACTCACACTACCCAGAGGAAAAAAAGCGAGATCTAATGTGGAAGGTGAAATAAGTTAAAAGATCCAGAATGTAACAAAATATTTTCATGACTCCAGGGTAGACA
>SJYW01001729.1:0-63521 GCA_006410735.1 Raphicerus campestris
CTTAATCCATTATGGCTACTGGGGCCATATTCCATCTGACCATGTTTAAATGCATTGGTAGTATTATATACATTCACATTGCTGTGTAACCATCACCACCATCCATCTCCAGAACTCCTCCCATTTTCCCAAAACTGAAACTCAGTCTGTATTAAAAAATAACGCCTTTCTTCCTCTTCCATCAACCCCTAGCAACCACCATTCTGTTTTCGGTCTCCATGAATGGGACTGCTCTCTGTAAGTCACGTAAGTGGAATTATGCANTTTCCCAAAACTGAAACTCAGTCTGTATTAAAAAATAACGCCTTTCTTCCTCTTCCATCAACCCCTAGCAACCACCATTCTGTTTTCGGTCTCCATGAATGGGACTGCTCTCTGTAAGTCACGTAAGTGGAATTATGCAGTAGTTGTCTTTTTGTGAATGACTTATTTCACTGAGCGTGTCTTCAGGGTTCATCCATATTGCAGGATGTGTCAGAATTTCCTTTTTAAGACTGAATAGTATTGCATCATATGTACATAGCACGTTCTGTTCATCCATTTCAACTGTCAGTGGACATGAGGGTGACTTCTACCTTTTGGGTACTGAAAATAATGCTGGTGTGAAAAATGGGTGTCCAAATATCACCTAGAGTCTTTGCTTTTAATTCTGTTGGGTGTATACCCAGAAGTGGAATTGCTGGATCATACGGCAGTAATTCTATTTTTAAATTTGGATGAACTCCCATCCTGTTTTCCATAGCAGCTGCACCATTTTCCATTTCCACCAGCAATGCAAAATTAACTGCCACCGCAATTCTGAGTTACTGGGATTATGTAAACATGGCAGGATAGAAAGATGCTGATTTTTCCAGGTACCCTCCGCAGATTAGAGGCCAGAGAAATGAACCCATAGCCAGCTGTGACAGGCCTGGTCAGTTGAGTCAAATTTGTCCTAAGTCGCTGCAAAATCCTGGAGCCAACACAATATTGTGCCTCTAATTCTGACACCCACAGCCACTTTAGGGAGACCAGGGGGATCTATTCTTTAATAACATGATTATGGCTTTCTCTGTTTTAATTTGGCATGGCAGCAAAGTTTTTAAACTTACTTTAGACTGTGAAGAGTAAGATCTCTTTTTGTGTACATTAAAAGTGCTTCAACCTTCATGGGGGTACTCCAATTCTCAGTGGTTGCCAAAAATGTGTTCTCAATGGTCACATAATTAATGAGATTATTAAAATAGTGGTCTCTCACTGCTTCATCCTCCTGGACAGAATGTTCCCAAAATATTGTTCCTTAGAACTCTAGTTCTTCAGAATATTGGTGGATAGCCATGAGAAAAAAGGATTTGGATTTCAGACAGATTTCTGTTTAAATATAAAATGCTTATGTGACTTTCACAGGGGTCTCTAGCATGATCAGCTCTCATGCATGCTTACCTTGGGATCATTTTTTTGGAGGACTGTTTTCAAGATACTAGTATTGCATAGGACATATGTTGAGCCACTTTCCTAGGCGGATAAAGCCTCATATTTTTACGTTTTCCATATATAGTCATCTGTATTCTATCATAGGGAAGCAACATGACTGTTTTAGATTTCAAGCAGAATTAGATCCAAATCATGCTGCTTCTGCATGTTAGCTATATGAACGTGGGGGAGTTCTTTCATCTATGCAGCTTCAGTTTCCTCTTTTGTGAAACGGGGGACATTTTAACATCTTCACGGGGTTGCATGCAGTCATGAGCATGATTCTTGTCTCCTCCTAGTCCTTTTACCTGCCTAGTTGCTGGTTCTGCTAGTTACAACCTATGTATACCATTGGAAGGTAATTTTTTTTTTTCCCCTGTTGTTGTTGAAGCTGCCACGTTCCTTTCTCAGGTTGTCACAAGTCCTCCTAAGCCTGTTCTCCTTTAGATCACTAGTTTATCTGATGCTGTCAGGACACATCCACCAAGCCTGAGGAGTCGGGTTCGCTGAGGTCAGCCGTCTGGTCTGCCACAAGACCAGCACGAGAGAAGGCTGCCCAGTACATTCATCCAGATGCTGCAGGTGCGAAAGCCTGCTGCCCTGCCTCCTCTTCAGTCACTGCTGGCTCTTGTCTGGCATCGAAGGATGGAGTCTGACTCTAGTATTTGTTCTGAGGAGTATTTGTCCTGACTTCTCTCCCTTTCTTTCTGTGCTCACCTGGGATCTTTCTTCACCTCCACTGGTGCCCTGATGGCAGGCAGCTCAGGGAGACCTTGCTTCCCAATGCGGATAACCTAAGACATGTCCTGTTACTTTGATCCTTTTTCTTTCTTTTTTAAAATCAATTTTATTGAAGTATAGTTGCTTTACAATGCTGTATGTTTCTACTGGACAGCAAAGCGAGTCAGCTGTATGTATACACGCATCCCCTCTTTTTTTTGGATTTCCTTCCCATTTAGGCCACCACAGAGCACTGAGTCGAGTTACCTGAGCTACACAGTAGGTTCTTTTTAGTTATCTATAGTATCAATAGTGTATATATGTCAATTCCAAACTCCTAGGTCATCCCTCCCTTTTCTCCCCTTGGTGTTCGTATGTCTGTTCTCTTCGTCTGTGTCTCTATTCTGTTTTGCTAAGATCATCTATATCATTTTTCTAAATTCCACATTTATGCGTTAATATGTGATATTTTTTCTTTCTGACTCATTTCATTCTGTGTGACAGTCTGTAGGTCCATCCACATCTCTACAGATGATCCAATTTTGTTCCTTTTTGTGCCATTTTATGGCTTCTTCTTTATCCATCCCTCTGTTGATGGATAGTATGTTCCTTCCATACCCTGGCTGTTTTAAATAGTGCTGCAATAAGCATTGGGGTGCATGTATCTTTTTTGAATTATGGTTTTCTCTGGGTGCTTCCTTTCCTTTCTCTGTTTATGCCTGTTTAAAGCTTTCCTGCCATCATTCAGGAAATACTTACTGTGTGCTTTATATGATAGATAGCCTCCAAAGAAAACCACCACCAATTTCTGCTCTCTCTGTACATCCATATTGCTCCTCCTCACCAGGAGTGGAGAGCCCTCTGTCCTTCTATCTTGACTGACTTGTGACTTGCCCTGACCAATAGAAGGCAAAGGAAGGAATGCTGTGTAGGTTCTGGGCCTAGGTCTTAAGAGGCTTGGTAGCTTCTGCTTTTGCTCTTGCTTCTGAAGTTTCAATTAAGAAACTTGGGATGGACAAATGAATAGTCAGAGACCAGAAAGGGAGACTGCCTGGAAGAGAATCAAGATGCTCCAGCCAACAGGACTAAGGCCCCAGACATGTGAGTAGACCATCTTGGATGTTCTAGCATGAGTCAAGTTCTCAGATGAATGTAGCCTCATCAGGACAATGTAGAGGGAAAAAACCTGCTCAGCTGAGCCCAGCCAGCCATAGAACTGGGAGAAATAATGACTCATTGTTGTATAAAGCCAGGCACTGGTAGACTTTCTGTAAAGGATCAGATGGTAAATCTTTTAGGTTTCCCAGGAGGACTGGATAGTCTCTGCTGCAACTGCTTACCTGTGGCTACAGAGTGAAAGCAGCTGTGGTCAGCTGCTCAGTCTTGTGGGACTCTCTTCAACCCCATGGACTGAAGCCCGCCAGGCTCCTCTGTCCGTGGGGTTCTCCAGGCAAGAATACTGAAGTTGGATTGGCATTTCCTCCTCCAGGGGATCTTCCTGACCCAGAGATCAAACCCGAGTCTCTTGCAATTCCTGCATTGGCAGACAGATTCTTTATTTCTGAGCCACCTAGGAAAATGAAAGTGAAAGTGTTAGTTGCCCAGTTGTGTCTGACTGTTGGTGACTCTATGGACTTTAGTTTGCCAGCTCCTCTGTCCATGGAATTTTCCAGGCAAGAATACCAGAGTGGGTTGCCATGCCCTTCTCCAGGGGATCTTCCTGACCCAGAGATCGAACCCAGGTATCTTGCATTGTGGGCAGATTCTTTATCATTTGAGCCACCTAGGAAGCCCTATGTAAATGGAATAATATTCAGATAATATTCATAGTGTCGTATAACCTTTTTTAAAAATATAAATCATTCAATCTATTTAAACTAAAAGACAGAAGCTGCTGCTGCTGCTGAGTCACTTCAGTCGTGTTTGACTCTGTACAACCCCATAGACGGCAGCCCACCAGGCTTCTCCATCCCTGGGATTTTCCAGGCAAGAGTACTGGAGTGGGTTGCTATTGCCTTCTCCCAAAGACAGAAGAGGTCACCCATTTTTTCAACCCTCCCAACCCCTGCCTCTGGCAACCACCAATCTATTCTCTGTATCAGGAACTTGTTTGTTTGTTTCTTCTAATCTTTTAAAATCATGAGTATTTTGCGTCACATGCCTATTTAGAACTTTTACGAACTTCCCTGGTGGTCCAGTGGTTAAGGTTAAGAATCCATTGGCTAATGCAGGAGACACTGGTTTGATCCCTGGTCTGGGAAGATTCCACATGCCACCGGGCAACATTTGAAAAGCACAATGAAGTGAAATGTAATAATAATAATAATAAAAACGAAAAACCCTGAAAGTCTCTGACTCAGTCAACCTTGTGCATTCCCATGAGTTTTGTTCTCTGAAGGGATGTTGCATGCTGGGGTGGGACTGAGGCCGGGGCCAGCAGACGGCAGTGTGCTGACTACCATCATCTCCAATGGTAATTTTGTTGTCTACCTTTTTGTTGTTGCTTTTGCTCTAGTTTTTCAGGACAAAGAGTGATGGAAGGGCCTAATGGCCTCCCACATTCTTTCATGATGCTTGAGTTTCTCTCCTTGTGAAATAGATGAAAAGAAACTACATATGACCTTTCTCTACTCAGGTCTATTGACCCTGTAGGCAGTGGAAATTTCACTCAGATTTCTATGACATCACATACCTTTTGGGAAGAAAACACAAAAAGAAGATGTGCTACTGCCTGATGGTTTTTCATTACATTTCTTAATATCAATAACAATGTTCTGAAGTGTTCTGTAATTCTAAGGCAATGCTGTTCATTCATTTTTTATTTGCATTTGGACAGGGCTTAGAGAACAAATTTGCACATACATTTAACTTTGGCTCTTTAAGATTTGGAATTCAAATGATCTGAACTCAGTTCAATATTCATATAATGTAACCACTTTACACTCTATATTTTTCAGAGAGTTTCACAAACGTGATCTCATGAAAAAGACAGCTGGACCACGAATCTGGATTCTCATGTTTTTTCTGGTCTGGCTCTCCCACCAACCAGAGGTGGCACCTTGGGACAACATGTACTCTTCCTGGACCTCAGTTTTCCAATTTATAAAATGGGTGAGTGGACTTGATGATCTCTGAGATCCCTTCTGTATCAGAGATTTTGTGATTCTGTGTTCATCACTGATCATCATTTTGATATAGCACAGAGAGAGAATGTATCAAAAGTTTTAATATCATCACTCTATGTTTTTAGTTTTTCAAGATCAGAATTTCAAATATTCCTCTTAGGTAATTTGCTTACCACTAAAATGAAGTGCTACCAGTAGACACAGGGTACTTTTTTATGGCTCAGGTCAAAGTCAAGTTCAAGTCAGAGTGGTGCTTGTTACACTCGTGACAGAATCACCTGGAGGGCTTGTTAACACAGGTTACCAGGCCTCATTCCCAGAGTTTCTGGAATTGCTGATGCTGCTGGTCCAAGGACCACACTTTGAGAACTACTGAGCTAGAGGTCTGTCAGCCCAGTGAGATTGCTTTGTTTTGCTTCTCTTAAATATATCTTTAATTTGGATCATAAGAATCATTGGTTTCTGATGTGTTGGAGTGAGGGGGATTAAGAAGTTTAGACAAAGCTTTCTTTAGATAATACCTGGAATTGCAAGGTATTATCTGGCAAAATCCTATTTTTGAATTCCAGAAGCTGAATTTTACTTTAGTTTCTGTGGTTTCTTTCTCTAATAAATCCCTCCGGGATGAAGGTTGACTAGGATGAAGGTTATGCATAGAAAAAGGCAAAATATTATTATGTTTCTTTTGTATCAGATGATGCCATTTTGTATATCTTTATATAATATGTACAAATTTCTTGTATAAATACATGAAATTCAACAAATTATGAGTTATTATTTCTGAGTAGTAGTATAATAGGTGATTTTTCTCTATATATAAGCCTGAAAATTTATTTTTCTAAGCTCACTATAATTCTCATGCATTGCTTCTGTGATATAAAAATACCATTGTTGATGTTGTTTGCTTGCTAAATCATGTCCGACTCTTTTGTGACCCCATGGACTATTGCCCACCAGGCCCCTCTGTCCATGGCGTTTCCTAGGCAAGAATACTGGAGTGAGTTGCCATCTCCTGCTCCAGGTGATCTTCTCAACCCAGGGATCAAACTTGCATCTCCTGCATTGGTGGGCAGATTCCTTACCACTGAGCCCCCTTGAAAGCCAGATTCCCTGGTGGTTCAAATGGTAAAGAGTCTGCCTGCAGTGCGGGAGACCTGGATTCGATCCCTGGGTTGGGAAGATCCCCTGGAGAAGGAAATGGCAACCAACTCCAGTATTCTAATCTGGAAAATCCCATGGATGGAGGAGCCTGGCAGGCTGCAGTCCATGGGGTCGCAGAGTCAGACATGACTGATAGCTTCACTTCACTTAAAAATATTGTAAAAGTAAGAAATATAGGGACTTACAACAACGAAAACAGACAATATGTGGAAAAATTCAAAATGGTGATAATAAATTTTAAGACAGAAATGTAAGATTCAATCTAGTAACAAGTCTGTATACTTGTATCGAAATACAATTTTCCTTTAAAAGATAAAATGTGCTTAGTTTTTAAATAACCATAATGTTCAGTTAGAAAAACTCACTTGCTTGTTCATATGTTGCCATGGCTATTTATAGCATTACTAATTACCATACCAATATGCAAAATAATACATGTGACATATTTGATGTAAATGGGCATTGTTTTGTCAATATGCATAGTCTTCTCTGAAATTAATCTGATAGTCTCCTGCTTCTCATTCTTACTGAGGGCTAATTCTGGCAAGGAAAAGCCAGGATTCCATTCCAAAACCTGGCTTTCATCACCTTTTTCTCTCTCTCTTCAGAGAAGAGAAATGGAAAGGGCGTTACAGAACAGGAACCATAGCTTGTTGGGAAAGATGAATCACCAAGTGATGAATCAAACCAGGGCCACTGATGGCGCCCTAAATCATAAGAGCAGCCTGTCAAGGGGGAACCCCATAGGAGATTTAGAACTTGGCACCACTCATCCATCTCATCCAGGGTGCCTTCGTGGGCCCATGTGCTCATGTGACAAGTGATATTTTGGGATAAGGAACTCCTGGGGTTCTTATCAAAAGCTTCTCTGACTAATTAGAACAGAGGCTGTCCCCTGCCTTTCCTTGGCTCTGTGTTACTAGTGCGAGGTGTTAGAAATGGATGTCTACATTTATGTCATTCCAACTCCAGCCCAGCTGTTTAGAATAAGCAGCCAGCTCTTGGCGAACTTCTCCGCCCTTCTCCCGGAACTCACAAAAGGTCAGCTGAGCAGTACATCAAGAGAGCTCTTCCTGAAAACTTCTCGATTACAAAAATAGAAATGACATTCCATGTAGAGGAGCGTGCTGACATGTCACTGAGTGATAATCCCACCTTGCCAAATCCCCACGTGGAGCCCTCGGGCTGCCTCCGGGTTTCTTCTTCCTATTTTCTAGGCTTGCATCCTGACCCCTCGTGCTAGGGAAAAACTAGGCTCCTGTGATGGTATTTTCTAGAATCACCTGGTCTTCTCTCTGTCAGTTCCACTGTCTCAGTCCTTAAACTGGACTAAGCTATTGTGTACTAAGTGCACTCCTCACTGCTGGACTGTCTGTTGACACTCTCCTTTCTTAGCTCAGTTTCAACTTGAAGTTGTCACCCACTGCACCCAGCAGAGCAGTGAGCAGAGCACGCAGTGCCCTGG
Organism: Raphicerus campestris; assembly: GCA_006410735.1. Taxonomy (NCBI): domain Eukaryota; kingdom Metazoa; phylum Chordata; class Mammalia; order Artiodactyla; family Bovidae; genus Raphicerus; species Raphicerus campestris. Next base: position 7,924 of record SJYW01001729.1, read on the forward strand.
TGCAAAGGTGATGTTGTTCGGTAGAGTGTGAGTAATTCTCGAAGCACACTGGCTCTGTGTTTAGCTCCTTGGGTTATATGCAACTTCTCACTAGCTATCTACTTTTCACATGGTAAACCCTGTGCTCTGTGACAACCTAGAGGGATGGGAATGAGGTTAGGGTGGAAGGAGGTCCAAGAGGAAGCGGGTATATGTATACTTATGGCCGATTCATGTTGTTTATGGCAGAAACCAACACAACACTATAAAGCAATTACCCTCCAGTTAAAATGAAATAAAAAAAAAAAGCACACTGGCTGAATTCAGTCAAGTAACCAGGCAGTTACTAACTGGTGCTTTATAATCAGCCCTCAGAAGGGCTGATGTCTTTCAAAGCCGTCTGTTTGTACGGACACAGCAAGAATTCCTATCAGCTGACATTGCTATGATCACGCCTCTCAATCGGCCCAGCAGTACCGGGTACCCTTAGTTTCCTCCTGCTTTGCCAGTCTGTTTCCTTAAGGAATTAATTTATTCTAATTAATTTTAGGACACAATATTCCTCCATTGAACCTGATTCCACTTGTAAGAAGATATGTTCTTCCAACGTGATAGGATGGTATAGGAGCAAGCAATTTCAATGAACTTCAGGTCTGGGAACTGGAAATACAGTTTGCAGTGAACTCTTTTTTTCTATTCCTCCTCCTCTTCCTTTTTTTTCGTCTCATTCTCCTCTTTCTTCCATATCCTTCCAGGCCTTCAATATGAAACATGGTTAATTTAGATTCCAGAGGTGAAAGTCTGGCCTGGAATGGGGTAAAAACTCCCCTTCCCTCTTTTCTGCTCTAATTAGAAATATGTGAATCACAGTCCTAGGAAAACACACGGGGAAAGAAAAGAAATATATAGAGGAGGAATAATGCCTGGCCACATGTCCACCCAGCCTCCCAAGGCATCCAGCAGATAAGCTAATAATTTAAGACAATGTCTGACAGGTTGATATTTCTGGCTCACATTCCTAAAAAAAACATTTTGGGACCCAAAATATGGCAGTGCCTATGTGCTATGTGAAACTCTAAAGGAAGTTTCCATAAAGCAAATAAGAATGCTTAGAAAAAGCACTATTTCTGATTTTGTCACTACATTTCAGAGGTCACGCGTGCATGCCTGCTCAGTCATGGCCAGCTTTTTGTGAGGCCATGGACTGTAGCCCACCAGGGTCCTCTGTCCACAGGATTCTCCAGGCAAGAATACTGGAGCAGATTGCCATGCCCTCCCCCAGGGCATAGAAGCTGTCAATTTAAAGAATCTATTACAGGGACTTCCCTGGGGGTCCAGTGGTTATTACTTCACCTTCCAATGCAGGCGGTACAGGTTTGATCCCTGGTCAGGAAGCTAAGACCCCACATGTCTTCTGGCCACCCCCCCCCCAAAACAAAGAACACCTTAGAACAGAAGTAGTATTGTAACAAATTCAATAAAGACTTTAAAAATGGTCCACATGAAGAAAAAAAAAGAGAGAGAGAATCTATTATAAAACTTGTTCTCAGTTCTCAGGAGCAGTTTGCTAGCTGGACTTAGAACTGTCTTCAATTTTGGTGACTTCCCACAGTTGACACTTGTTCCTTAATTTTATTTCTCTTAAGACTCACTTGGCCCTTTATGTTCTCGTGTCTCTTTGCTGGTTGAGTTATGTTAACTACTGTGGGTTTGCTTTCTAGACTCCAACCCAGCAGGAGGAGATGTCACACCTCTGACCTCTATCTCCCCCTTTTCTTGGACCCCTTACCTTCTATATCCCCATTCCCCCCTTGGCATATCCCAGGTGTTTCAAGCATATGGTCTTCTTCCTTTTTATTTGTTGAGGTAGAGTTGATTTCCAATGTCATGCCAATCTCTGCTGTACAGCAGTGACTCAGTTATACACATATCAGTTCAGTCTCTCATTCGTGTCTGACTCTTTGTGACCCCATGGACTGCAGCATGCCAGGCCTGCCTGTCCATCACCAACTCCTGGAGTTTACTCAAACTCATGTCCATCAAATTGATGATGCCATCCAACTATCTCATCCTGTGTCATCCCCTTCTCTTCCCGCCTTCAATCTTTCCAAGCATCAGAGTCTTTTCCAATGAGTCAGTTCTTTGCATCAGATGGCCAGAGTACTGGAGTTTCAGCTTCAGCACCAGTCCTTCCAGTGAATATTCAGGACTGATTTCCTTTAGGATGGACTGGTTGGATCTCCTTGCAGTCCAAGGGACTCTCAAGAGTCTTCTCCAATACCACAGTTCAAAAGCATCAATTCTTCAGCACTCAGCTTTCTTCATAGTCCAACTGTCATATCCATACATGACTACTGGAAAAACCATAACTTTGATTAGATGGACCTTTGTCAGCAAAGTAATGTCTCTGCTTTTTAATATGCTGTTTAGGTTGGTCATAGCTTTCCTTTCAAGGAGCAAGCGTCTTTTAATTTCATGGCTGCAATCACCATCTGCAGTGATTTTGGAGCCCCCCAAAATAAAGTCTGACACTGTTTCCACTGTTTCCCCATCTATTTCCCATGAAGTGATGGGACCGGATGCCATGATCTTTGTTTTCTGAATGTTGAGCTTTAAGCCAACTTTTTCACTCTCTTCTTTCACATTTATCAAGAGGCTCTTTAGTTCTTCTTCACTTTCTGCCATAAGAGTGGTGTCATCTGCATATGTGAGGTTATTGATATTTCTTCCGGCAATCTTGACTCTGGCTTGTGCTTCATGCAGCCCAATGTTTCTCATGATGTACTCTGCATAGAAGTTAAATAAGCAGGATGACAATATACAGCCTTGACGTATTCCTTTCCCTCTTTGGAACCAGTCTGTTGTTTCATATCCAGTTCTAACTATTGCTTCCTGACCTGCATATAGATTTCTCAAGAGGCAGGTCAGGTGGTCTGGTATTCCTATCTCTTTAAGAATTTGAATAGGACAAAACGTGGTCCATTGCAGAAGGGAATGGCAAACTGCTTGAGTATTCTTGTCTTGAGAACACCACAAACAGTATGAAAAGGCAAAAATACAGGACACTGAAAGATGAACTTCTCAGGTAGGTGCCCAATATGCTACTGGAAATCAGTGGAGAAATAACTCCAGAAAGACTGAAGAGACAAAGCCAAAGCAAAAACAACACCCAGTTGTGGATGTGACTGGTGATGGAAGTAAAGTCAGATGCTGTAAAGAGCAATATTGCATAGGAACCTGGAATCTTAGGTCCATGAATCATGGCAAATTGGAAATGGTCAAACAGGAGATGGCAAGAGTGAACATCAACATTTTAGGAATCAGTGAACTAAGATGGACTGGATCTACTACTGTCAGCAAGAATCCCTTAGAAGAAATGGAGTAGCCACATAGTCAACAAAAGAGTTCAAAATACAGTACTTGGTTGCAGTCTCAAAAATGACAGAATGATCTTTGTTCGTTTCCAATGCAAAGCATTCAATATCATAGTAATCCAAGTCTATGCCCTGACCAGTAATGCTGGAGAAGTTGAATGGTTCTGTGAAGATCTACAAGACCTTCTAGAACTAATACCCCAAAAGATGTCCATTTCATTATAGGAGACTGAAATGCAAAAGAAGGAAGTCAAGAAACACCTGGAGTAACAGGCAAATTTGGCCTTGGAGTACAGAATGAAGCAGGGCAAATGCTAATAGAGTGTTGCTAAGAGAACACATTGGTCATAGCAAACACCCTCTTCCAACAACACAAGACTCTACACATCAACATCACCAGATGATCAACACAGAAATCAGATTGATTATATTCTTTGCAGCCAAAGATGGAGAAGCTCTATGCAGTCAGCAAAAACAAGACTGGGAGTTGACTGTGGCTCAGATGATGAACTCCTTATTATCAAATTCAGATTTAAATTGAAGAAAGTAGGGAAACCACCAGACCATTCAGGGATGACTGAAATCAAATCCCTTACAATTATACAGTGGAAATGAGAAATAGATTCAAGGGATTAGATCTGATAGATAGAGCGCCTGATGAACTATGGATGGAGGTTCGTGCCATTGTATAGGAGGCAGGGATCAAGACCATTCCCAAGAAAAAGAAATGTAAAAGGGCAAAATGGTTGTCTGAGAAGTCCTTAGAAATAGCTGTGAAAAGAAGAGAGGCAAAAGGCAAAGGAGAAAAGGAAAGATATACCCATTTGAAAGCAGATTTCCAAAGAATAGCAAGGAGAGATAAGAAAGCCTTCCTCAGTGATCAATGCAAAGAAATAGAGGACAACAACAGAACGGGAAAGACTAGAGATCTCTTCAAGAAAATTAGAGATACCAAGGGAATATTTCATGCAAAGTTGGGCACAATGAAGGACAGAAATGGTATGGACCTAACAGAAGCAGAAGATATTAAGAAGAGGTGGCAAAAGTACACAGAAGAACTATACAAAAAAAGATCTTCATGACCCAGATAACCAGGATGGTAGGATCACTCACCTAGAGCCAGACATCCTAGAATGCGAAGCCAAGTGGGCCTTAGGAAGCATCACCAGGAACAAAGCTAGTGGAGGTGATGGAATTCCAGCTGAGCCATTTCAAATCCTAAAATATGATGCTGTAAAATTGCTGCACTCAATATACACATACAGACATTTTTAAAATGTATTTTTAAAATTATGATTTATCTTTGAAGATTGGATATAGTTCCCTGTGCTATACAATAAGACCTTGTTGTTTATCCATTCTAAGTGTAATCGTTTGCATCTACCAACCCCGACTCCCAGTCCATTCTCCCCTTCCCCCCACTTTCCCTTGCTAACCATAGGTCTGATCTCTATGTCTGCCAGTCTGTCTCTACTTTGTAGAGAAGTTCATTTGTGCCATATTTTAGATTCCACATATCAGTGATATCATATGGTGTTTGTCTTTTAGTATGATGATTTCCAGCTGCATCTGTGTTGTGACAAATGGCATTGCTTTGTTCTTTTACAGCTGAATAGTACTCCATTGCATATATGTACCACATTTTCTTTATCCATTCATTTGCTGATGGACATTTAGGCTGTCTCTATATTTTGGCTATTGTGAATAGTGCTGCTCTGAACATAGGGGTGAATGTATGTTTTTGCAATGTAATTTTCTCTGGGTGTGTGCACAGGAGTGGGATTACTGGGCTATATGGTAGTTTTATATTTAGTTTTTTAAGGAACCTCTTTACTGTTTTCCATAATGGTTGTACCAATTTACATTTCCGCCAACAGTATGGGGGGTGGTCCCTTTTCTCTATTGATAGATTTTTTAATGATGACCGTTCTGACAGGTGTGAGGTGGTATCTCATTGTAGTTTCAATCTTCATTTGAGCATCGAATCTTTCTGATGGCCATTAACATGCTCCTGAGTCCCCAGAGCAGGAGCTGCCACAGGCCCTCTGTACCACTGACCTTGATATCACCGTTTGTTCCACGAGTGCTATAACTCTTCTGTTTGGCTCTTCACATAGTGGCCCAAGTCCTTTTGTTTTCTTATAACCCTGCTCTCATGGAATAAACTCCACTAGAGCCATTTGTGGTTGTTCAGTCTTTAAGTCGTGTCTGATTCTTTGTGACCCCATGGACTGCAGCATGCCAGGCTTCCCTGTCCTTCATCTATCTCCCAGAGTTTGCTCAAACTCATGTCTGTTGAGTCAGTGATGCCATCCAACCATCTCCTCCTCTGTCACCCCCTTCTCCTCTTGCTCTCAGTCTTTCCCAGCATTGGGGTCTTTTCCAATTAGTTGGCTCTTTGCATCAGGTTGCCAAGTATTGGAGCTTCAGCTTCAGCATCAGTCCTTCCAATGAATATTCAGGGTTGGTAGAATCACCCTCTGCCTCTTTGTAGCTCCAGGCCTTGCTGCTCCTGTTCTCCATCACAGGGAAGAAGCTCTGAGGAGAGTAAGAACACCTCCGTCCTGGTTAAAGAGACAGGATAACATTGATTTAAAGGAAAGTTGGCTACCACTCAACAATGAGAAAGATGCAGAGACAGGGGACCTGGCAACCCAGAAGGGGCATTCCTTAGAGCCAGTTATGATGAGTATGCAGGTTTCAATGACTTACTGTGTTACTTGACTGCATCTGAGAAACCGTGTTCTCCAGAGGCTGACGTGATGCTCCCAGGGCAGTGGTTTATTTTCCTGCACAACGTCTGTTTTACATCCCTGCTCTCTGTAAATGTGCGTAGTTGGCTAGTTGCCTGTACTTGCCTCTCGCCCTCCTCCCTGTCCTCTCCTCCCCAGATTCCTCCCCAGATAGCTTTTCTCTTCGGAAGAACGAGATCATTTCTGTCCATACACAGGTCTTTCCAGGGAGAAAAACACTGAGCAATACCAAATGTGGCCTTTGGTATGTGTATTTCCACCCCCCCCACCCCCCCCAGCACCCGGCCCTGGAGGGAAACTGGGCAGAGCACGGCCTCTGGAAGCTTTTCCCCTCTTGTGGACACAGCCCTGAATTCCATTCTTCCCAGAAGGGCTTGTGACTATGGTGAGTGTTATTGTGAACTCGGCTTCAGGTGTGACTCCTGCAACTGCGAGGTTTTTCCCTTCTTCCCTCCCCCAACCTCCCCACAATCCCTTTCACCTTCATTTCTAATTGGGAAAATAGGGGAGGGAGATATGGTTAGAGCAGAGATCCTAAAATAGGTCAGGCCATCACGCAGGTTCCAAAGTAAACGTCATTAATGCCAAATCACTGAACCATACAGCCCAAGCTGNTGTATAAGAGACAGTGGGAAAATAGGGGAGGGAGATATGGTTAGAGCAGAGATCCTAAAATAGGTCAGGCCATCACGCAGGTTCCAAAGTAAACGTCATTAATGCCAAATCACTGAACCATACAGCCCAAGCTGACAGTGCCTCGTATGCCTGCTGCTCCTGACTTGGGATTTTAAAGAAACAGTGAATGTCAGTGGAAAGGACTTAGAAAAGAGCCTCCCCCAAAAGAGAAGGCAGTTTTGGGGTGAGTCGGGGAGAACATGGGATAAGAAAAATGAAGAATGGTCCTACCATACCAGGATTTTAGTGCAAACCAGAATTTGGCTTTATTATTCTGGTGGTGATTTGGGGTTATTAATGTGCAGTTGTAGGGGGGCAGACCAGAATGGGGAGGAGGCATAAACCTGTTCTTGCCCCAGTAGTTTGAACTTTATGGGGATGGAAGAGTAAGCACACAGCCTCGGAATTTAGACATCAGCACAACTTCATGTTAAATTGTTCTCAGCAGGTATCTTGTAGGGGGATGTGAATATGAATGGCCCTGTTGTTCTAGAGGTTGAATTGCAATTACTGAGATGTGGTAGGAAGCAAGGTCTTAATGTTGCCCAGTAAAACAGTATTCCTCCACTTATGTATGGCACCTATGGTCCATTTAGTTTCATATAAGCAAAGTAATCTCTTTGGTAGTCAGACTCCCATGAGCCACCCAGAAAACAGGGAAGCAAGAACTCTGTTGCCTAGCAACCAATGGACCATTACAACACTAGATAAATTGAATCAATATTGCTCTAAATATTGAACCCTCAGATGATGAAAAAACACTCAGAGCCATGTCCATAACTCCTCAACTCTCTCCTTTCTTAGACTCAGCTGCTGAGTGGGACCAGCTTGCATTTTGATGATCTCCAGGGTCCCACTGGCAGAGAGAGGGCAGTGTGCTGAGACTCACAGGAGAATCCATCAGGAATGATTCCGGAAAGGGGATTCCTGAAGGCTGAATCCCTGGAGTTTGGCGCCTCTTGCCCACTTTGGCAGCACTGGGTAGCTTGGAGTGAGTTTATGGTCCTGGGTTCCTAGCCCGCTGGCATCTGGTCAGGGCTCTTTGAAGTTGATGAAATCAAAGTGACTCTGGCAACAGTTTCTTATAAAGAGGCCCCAGCAGTCAGGGCACTCCGTGGTTAGTCCTCCCCTTGCCCCCTCATCACCAAGTCCCTGTGTGGACGGGGTCTTCTCTGTCTGCCAACATTCCTTGGATTGCCACTCCAGGGTCTCTTTTCCCTTAAGGTCTCTTTTCATCTATTTTAAGCCAACTGTCACAGCAGATGTTTGCCTAGGCCCCCACTGCTTGATAGGAACCAACCCAGTTTGGGGAAACCTTGAGTAACAGCCAACTGCCTTGGTTTTCTAACTAGTGTTATTTCTTCCTGGAAATAATGCCCTACGGTAAAGAGCCTGCCTGCCAATGCATGAGACGCAAAAGTGGTGGGTTCAGTTCTTAGGTCAGAAAGGTCCCCTGGAGAAGGAAATGGCAACCCATTCTGGTATTCTTGCCTGGAGAATTCCATGGACAGAGGAGTCTGGCGGGCTACAGTCCACAGGCTGCAAAGAGTCGGACACGGCTGAGCATTCTTAGACTATTTCTGGCAGAACAGTCTTTCTGAAGAGGCCGAATTATGTATTCTTGGGAAAGCTTCACTTGGGAGCCCCAGCTTTAGGCTTCTGTCACAGTGCTGTTGGAAGCACTCATTTTTTCACATGTAAACTTGAGGGTTGACCTTGGTGAGTTACTAAGATGTAGAAGATGAAAATTAACATCAACTCTGTCACATACCACGTGCTGTCAGTTGCTTTAATTAAACTGGGGCTGTTCATTCAAGCTCTGTGATATCCACGAGGTCAGAGTTTTTATTTCCATTTTACAGACAGGTGCTGTGCTGTGTTTAGTCGCGCAATCATGTGGGACTCTTTGTGAATCCATGGACTGTAGCCCACCAGGCTCCTCTGTCGATGGGGATTCTCCAGGCAAGAATACTGGAGTGTGTTGCCATGCCCTCCTCCAGGGGATCTTCCCATCTCAGGGATGGAACTCAGGTCTCTCACACTCCAGGTGGATTCTTTACCTTCTGAGGCACCAGGGAAGCCCTGAAAGATGGGTAAAAGAGGCCTAACAAGGTTATAGGAACTTACCTGTAAGAGAAAGTTGCAATGTCCTGGCAGATAGTAATTCTAGGCTTCTCTCTGGCCTTTGTGTGGTCATTGAGAGGTATATGACTGGACAATGGGCCCTTCCTTATTTACAGTGGCCATATGGTATCATTTTTTAAAAATCGAGGTATCATTGATGTATAATATTATATGTTACAGGTATACAACATTGTGATTCACAATTTTTAAAGGTTATATTCCATTTCTAGCTATTATAAAATGGTGGCTATATTCCCCATGTTGCAGAATATATCCTTGTAGCTTATTTTTTTTAATTTAATTTTTTTATTGGCATATAGTTGCTTTACAATGTGTTCGTTTCTGCTGTACAGTAAAGTGAGTCAGCTGAATGGATACCGCCCCTCTTGCACCGTCCCCCCCATCCCACTCCTGTAGGTCACTGCAGAGCACGGAGCTGAGCTTCCTGTGCTATACAGCAGCTTCCCACTAGCTAGCTATTTTGTGTGTGGCGGTGTGCGTACGTCAATCCCAGTCTCCCAGTTCACCCTCCCTCTTTACCCCAGTGTCCACATGTCCACCATTCGCTATGTCTACATCTCTATTTCAGCCCTGCAAATAGGTCTTACAGCTTATTTTTACCTAAAGTTTGTACCTGTTAATCGCCTACCTCTGTATTGCCCCTCCTGCTTCCCTCTCCTTTCTGGTAACCACCGGTTTGTTCTCTCTATCTGTGAATCTGCTGCTTTTTTGGTTGTATTCTTCATATAATGTTGGTGACATTTGAAAAGAGGCGGTGAAGGATAGGAACTAACAGGTTTCTGTATAGTAATGTGGAAGGTAGTCTCCAGCGTACAAGACAACCTCTCAAATTATGCAGAGACAGGGTAGGACAGGAGAACAGATTAGTTTCCTTCCTGGATTTCAGCTCTGATAATTTGGGTAGGTCCTTGGGAGGTGTATGTGCCTGCAGAACCCGACATTCATCTCCAGGACAATTCAGGCAGGTCCCACCCCCCACCCCATTTCATTATTCTCCTGATGCTTTGTTCTCCATCATATTATGACTTGAGCTTGGATTAAATCGTCCTCATGGATGTGTGGATGAGTCCGGGGACTCACAACACTGGAGGAGGAAGCTTATAGTTGTCCAATATGATTTTCCAGCAGACTCTCCTCAGGGGTCCTTCTTCCCCAACTGGTCCCCTGCCTTCAGGTGCCATGTTATCAAGCGCCCCATTCTTCCAGTCTACATGGGGGCACATCTCTAATCTGCCTTCTGGGAAATCTGTCTCCCTATCCTCAGGGAAATCTCTGAATCTCAAGATCCATTACCACCCTCCCCATCTCATTTCAACAGCGCATTCATCCTCATCTGAGTCATTAAATTAATGGTAACATCCCAGGCAGGGTGGGCAAGGGTGTGTAGCCTCGAACTGAACTGCTTTTTCCAAGTCCCCAGACAGGGTTCTTGGCAGGGCTGGAAGGCATCCATATATTCTCTCTCCAAGAAGACTGAGTTCTGCTGGCCTAGGGCAGAAAAAAGACAGAAATGCACCTGGGTCTCAGGCCAGCTGCCCTGTGCACACCACCTGTGAGTCATTTAGTTGTCACCGCCGTGACTGCTCTTCGTAGTTCTGCCCCTCCCTGTCAAGCACTGTGCAGTGCGCCACTGTATTTGCTCCTCCAGTAACACTGCAAGTTAGACATCACTAGAGCCATGTTACGGAGGGGAAGTGGAAGCAGAGCGCGATCATGCAATTTGCCCAAGAACACCCAACAAATAAGTGGGAGCTGTGACTTGAAATGAGTTCAATCTGAAGTGGAAGCTCTCATTCCCCTTCTGGAGAGTTCACTGTGTGGGAGCCCGTGGGAGGAGGTGGCTTACAGGAAATGCTCAGGGAGCACAAGAGAGGCCCAGGAGGTGCTGGTAGAGTCTTGCCTTCACCTGGGAAATCGGGTGACCTCGAGTTCCTTTCCACGTACGAGTGCTCAGTCACTTCAGCCGTGTCTGACTCTTTGCGACCTATGGACTGTAGCCTGCCATGAAATTCTCCAGGTGGAAATACTGGAGTGGGTTGCCTTGCCCTCCTCCAGGGGATCTTCCAGACCCAGGGATCAAACCTGTGCCTCCTCTGTCTCCTGCATTGGGAGGAGGGTTCTTACCATTAGTGCCACCTGGGAAGCCCCAGTTTTTTTGCAGATTTATTTGAATAAGCTCTTTGCTTTTTTTTTTTTAAAGCATCTGTAACATGAAGGAAGGTTCAGTGACCTTTCAGCTCTCAGAATCCAATTCAATCCAATGGCAGAGTTCTGAATCCTGGAGGGAAAACTTAGGAGCTGGATTCAAATGAGTGCTGCATTCAAATGTCTGTTCTTCCAGACTTCGGCTGAGATGAATAAAAGACATAAAATAATGTTTTCATGCATCCACTGCCAGGGAACCATGGAACTGGGTGACTGAGGTCTCCTTCCACCTGGAATGGAATCTTTCAGTCACTGTTCCCTTGGCTGTGATTTCTTCACATGTGAAAAAACTCTCTGTAGGAAGGTATTTCTGATTTTAAAGAAACCTGAATCCATAAAATGAATTGATTGTTTAGGTACTATAAATATTTGCATTATGAAAGCATTCTAAAGAATCCCTCCTTTTGTGCCATTCTACAAATATTATCATTAACAAATCAAGTAATGGAAAGATAGTTAAAAATTAGGGATAGAGAAACAGGGCCAACATACAACCAGCCTACTTACTGTTCAACATGATCATTCATAGCTTACCTTATAAAAGTTAGGATAATGTATGTTTGAAACACGGAGAAGGGCATAGCAACCCACTCTAGTATTCTTGCCTAGAGAATCCCATGGACAGAGCAGCCTGGCGGGCTACAATCCATAGGGTCGCAGAGTGGAACAGGACTAAAGCAACTTAGTTTGCCTGCAGGCATGTTTGTAATAATGCTTATTCCCATGTAGAAACTTTGTGTCCCTCAGATGTGTTTCTTTTGAAAATGCCCTTGCTGGGACTTCCCTGGTGGCCCAGTAGTTAAGAATCCACCTCCCAATACAGGGCACATGGGTTCGATCCCTGGTTTGGGAAGATTCCACATGCTGCAAGGCAACTAAGCCTGTGTGCCACAACTCCCACGCCTGTGCTCTAGCACCCACAAGTCACAGCTGCTGAAGCCTGCATGCTCAAGAGCCCAGCGCCTCAACAAGAGAAGCCCCCACAGTGAGAAGTCAGCACACCACAACTAGAGAAAGCCTGCTGCAGCAATAAGACCCAGCTCAGCCAAAAACAATATCCAAGTAAAGAAAAGAAAATGCCCTTGCTTATATCTATCAAAATCCTACCTTACCCATCCCCATTCTTGACTTTAATCATGTATTGCTTTGTATTATCAACGAGCTATGAGTATGGTTGTACAAATTGATTCCATTACTAAATTTTTCATTAGAGCAGTAGGTACCCCTTGTTATACCCCCCAGGTAGTAGGCTATTCATAGTCATTCAGTGTCTACTTGTTGACAAAGGCTGTGCTCCAGGGAGCTGTGGTCCAAAGAGAGGTGGAGACACAGGGAGCTGACCTGAACCCCACTGAAAGTCTGCAGCCAGGCTAAGCTGACCCACATCCTGGACTGTCCTAGAAACTGCATACCTTGGAGCTAGAAAAAAACACCTTTGCTGCTGTAAAGCAATGTGTTTGAGGGAATCAGATATGCAGGTTTATTGCAGCAAGAGTTGGTTAATATCTATATATCATTTTACATGAGTTATGGACTTTCACGGTGGCTCAGTGGTAAAGAAACAGCCTGCAATGCAGGAGACACAGAAGACAGGAGTTCAGTCCCTGGGTCAGGAAGATCCCATGGAGGAAGGCATGGCAACCTACTCCAGTATTATTGCTTGAAAAATTCCATGGATAGAGGAGCCTGGCAGGCTACAGTCCATGATGTTGCAGAGTCGGACACGACTGAAGTGACGTAGGATGCATGCGAATTACCTGGGGAAGAAAAGTAGGGTGGTGGGGGAAAAGAAAGATTTCTAGGTTACCTCTCCCTGGGGGAGGGGAGGATGCTGTTATTTGTCTATAACAGGTCCTGAAGGACTTTGTAGCAAGAATTTCTCTGAACTTTCCAGACCTATCACTGAGCCAGTTGGGCCATTATGCTAAATTTTTTAAGGCAGGAATTCAGTGGTGACCCGTACCGAGCTAAAAGGGCAACACTGAAAGGGAATAGAGAATAACCTTTTACATCAGGCAAAATTGATGGCCTGATTCCACAGCCCCAAAGGCTTGTATAGCTCAGCAACTTAGAGCAACCTTCATTCTTGTTCATTTAGGCGACATCTGTTCATGATAAGAGCAAGGGTCTATTCCTCCACTCTGCCCAGTTGGAGGAGAGAGCTCTGAACATTTAAGGAAATATGGGCATAATGTAATTCAACCTTGATGACAATAGAAATTTCCAGGGGAATGGCAATAATATTCAAATCAGTATTACCATCATCATTTGGAAATATTCACATGATGCTTTAAGCCGCTGTTGTGGTGTTCTTTCGTGTGTAGAGAGATAGAACTTTTAAAAAATGGAACACTTAAAAACCACTTGATACTGGTAATGTGATCCCAGAGGGCTTTGAAGAATATTGGACTAAGCTTAGAAAAATGATAATTATCTGTTACCTAGAAAAAGCGGGTAGGTCATTTCAGAGAAAGCAGTTTAATTTCAGTCTGCGTATTTCCACACAAATTTAAGCCTCCCATGTAATTAACTAAAATAACTGAAATTGGGGAGTGTACAAAGGCCATGCCCATGTATACTAATTAATGATTCAAATTAAGCAGAATTTATAAACCTGTCGAAGTCACTTGTTTGACCTGAATTCTCATTCTATGATGACGAACTCTTCTGTTGAAATGGCCCACATGGTCATAAGTGATGCCTGCCTCTGTCAGGTCCAGAACCAGTTAGCTTCTGAACAAGTGCTTGGTTCTCAGGGTGGAAATTACTGGCTATATTTCTCTGTGTACTTGTCTTATCTTCTAATAATCTTTGAGAGTGAGCACTGAGTCTTAAACCACTCTATTTTCATTCCTTTATCATGGTGCTGACATGATAGGGTGTCTTGAATGTTGGAGTTCCAAAGATAAATTTTTATTTTTATGGCAGACCCATTTGATTGGCCAACCTAGCCTTCATTCATAATTCCTTTCTGCCTAGCCATCTTCAGTCTAGGCACATGTAGCACAAAACCAGCCAGAAACCTCCAAGTGGGGCTTTGGGCAAGTATTATGCTGCTTTAGCTATTTTACCCCTTTTTATTCTCCCTGCCTGGCATGCACATGTGAGGTTTGGAAGAGCAGCAGCCATCTTGCAACCATGAGGCAACAAGCATGCTAATGAAACTATACACTTTGAAGACGGAAGAGGAAAATGATGTAAAGTACTTGCATTCAATGGTGTGTTGGAGACAGCTGTACCAGCTTGTGAGAATTGACTATTAAATTTCCAGGAATTTTGCAAGCCTGTTTTTCAGCACAGCCATTATTATTAATTATATAAACTTACAATTAAATATATTCTATTAAAATAAACATAATGCCCTAAACTTCTAATTTCCTAATTCTTCTATTACATTTTTACTATTATCTAATCTTTCAGGTTTAGATAAAGCTATGATTTTTCCAGTAGTCATGTATGGATGTGAGAGTTGGACTGTAAAGAAAGATGAGCGCTGAAGAATTGATGCTTTAGAATTGTGGTGTTGGAGAAGACTCTTGAGNGGCACATGTAGCACAAAACCAGCCAGAAACCTCCAAGTGGGGCTTTGGGCAAGTATTATGCTGCTTTAGCTATTTTACCCCTTTTTATTCTCCCTGCCTGGCATGCACATGTGAGGTTTGGAAGAGCAGCAGCCATCTTGCAACCATGAGGCAACAAGCATGCTAATGAAACTATACACTTTGAAGACGGAAGAGGAAAATGATGTAAAGTACTTGCATTCAATGGTGTATTGGAGACAGCTGTACCAGCTTGTGAGAATTGACTATTAAATTTCCAGGAATTTTGCAAGCCTGTTTTTCAGCACAGCCATTATTATTAATTATATAAACTTACAATTAAATATATTCTATTAAAATAAACATAATGCCCTAAACTTCTAATTTCCTAATTCTTCTATTACATTTTTACTATTATCTAATCTTTCAGGGTTAGATAAAGCTATGATTTTTCCAGTAGTCATGTATGGATGTGAGAGTTGGACTGTAAAGAAAGATGAGCGCTGAAGAATTGATGCTTTAGAATTGTGGTGTTGGAGAAGACTCTTGAGAGTCCCTTGGACTGCAAGGAGATCCAACTAGTCCATCGTAAAGGAAATCAGTCCTGAATATTCATTGGAAGAACTGGTGCTGAAGCTGAAATTCCAGTACTCTGGCCATCTGATGCAAAGAACTGACTCATTGGAAAAGACCCTGATGCTGGGAAAGATTGAAGGCAGGAGGAGAAGGGGACAACAGAGGATGAGATGGTTGGATGGCATCGTCAACTCGATGGACATGAGTTTGAGTAAACTCTGGGAGTTGGTGATGGACAGGGAGGCCAGGCGTGCTGCAGTCCATGGAGTTGCAAACAGTTGGACACAAATGAGCGACTGAATTGAACTGAATCCTTTAGGATGTTTGTTAAATATTCACCAGTTGAGCTTCTGATGGCATTATTGAGTTGCCATGTCAGTTTTAGACTGTCCTTTCCCAGAATTTTTTCTGGATGAGACAAACCCCAATGTTTTTAAGCCCATTTTAGTCAAGTTATTGGTATTTGCAGCGAAAATTTAACTTACATAATTATTAAGTCATTCATCCCACTCTATCAATCACAGGTGGAAAATAGCCAATGTACTGGGTTGACCAAAAAGTTCATTCCAGTTTTCTCATAGCATCTTATGGAAAAAAATCTGAACGAACTTTTTGACCCAACCCAATAATACCATGGATGTGCAGCAGAAGAAAGAAATTCTACTTGGAACTGAAGTCAGGCAGTTGGAATTTGCAGAAGAAAATCTTGGCAGCCTGTAGTGTTTGAGATGTTACATAAACATCTGATACTTGACTCAATAACTATCAGCAGTTGGTGTCAGCATACAAATGTTGGGTTGGAAAAGCAGATCAATTGATTTTCCATTCCTCTCACTCTAGCGTCTTCCTTTTCATTAATGCAGTAGTGATGGATCCTATTACTAGCGTAACAGTCCATAATGTAAACATGTTATTTTTCTGGTCAAAGAACAGTTCCTTTCAAAGTTATATAATGTGATGAACTGTCTCTGAATTATGACCATAAAAATAATAATTCATTCTTCTCTCCAAAGATATCAAAAAATTCACAAGCTCTGTAACCTATAAAATCTCTAACCTTTAGCCATTGTTAGACAGTTTCCACATTTTATGAGTTAAAATAGACCTCAGGGTTGGGAAGAAAAGAGGCAGGTATTGATACACTTACTTTACACCTGGGGATATTAAGGTTCAGAGAGTTTAAGTCATTTGTTCAAGGAGTAAAAATAGAAAGTAGGACTAAGACTGAAATAAGTTGTATCTTCTTGTTACTTTTTTTCCCTCTTAGAATCATGTTTCTATATTCCAGTATAAATATTGAGTTTGAGTGAATGAAAATCATCTTTTTGGTATCAGTATGGGTGTTTTTTTTTTTTTTGGCATTCTTCCTGAGGCCATTAAGAAGAGCCAGAGATCAAGTATTTGGGTCTTTGAATGCAAAATAAAATATTGCAAATATTGAAACTTTATTCTTTAATGGGGATTTTTGGTGGAGAAAAATATATTTTGGTTAAAAGTGAGCAGGCTGATTGCTTCCTTCTCCTTCTGTATAATTTCCTTTAGCTTCTTACCTTTTGTTGATTCATCTTTTATTGAATACATATTTATGGAGCACCTGATACATGCTAGGCAGTCTTTTAGATCCTTGAGAACACAGTGGTGGGGAAAAATATCCTTGCTCTCATGGGATGGGTATGGTGGAGAGATGGCAGGGCTAGGACAATTAGCAGGTTACCATCTAAGGGAGTGCCATGGAGGAGACAGAATCAGGGGATGTGTTTCAGTGGGCTGTCGAAGGGACTGGGTAATTTGATAGGGTCCTTAGAGATGGTTAGGAGGAGAAATGTGAGTAACACCTGTCAGTTTTGCGAAGATTGGGATGGAGCCCAGCAGAAGTAGTAAGTACTGATTTTCTAAGTTACTGCCATCAGCTCCCCTTCCCTCTTGTTTTTTAGTCACTAAGTTGAGCCTGACTCTTTTCCCTCCTACAGGTTCTTTTATTCCTGGTGACCTCATTCGTTCCCATAGCTTCAGCTGACTATCCTGGTGACCTCCCAAGTCTGTGAGCCTGTCCTTGTCTCCCTCCCCACTCCCTTCCCACTCCTTTTCTCTACCCCAACAATAATTAAACTCATTCCATTCACATCTATTTAAGTCAGGAAGCATTTGTTGGACAGTTTCTACACAGCAGGAGCAGTGCTGAGCGGGTTCATTGGTCATTGGTGACTGTACAGGATGGATCCACTTTGGCGAATCTAAGTCCTCAGCCTTGAGGGCATAGAAGGTTGATTCTCTCGGCATATTAAGTGAGCCAGTTTCTCAGGGTGTAAATTAACTCAGCTCACAAGAAACTCATGTATATAAATCAAAATGTCAATTCACTAATTTACAATGGAAAATACAGGAGGAGCAGACGTTCACACGAACCTGATCTGTACCTTTTCTCCATCTTGGAAGACTACATATAGAGTCAAATTGTCAGAAGGTTGCACGGATTATAAGAGATCAGAGCAAGGGGCCTCAGTGGTGGATTTGAATGTTTGATATCATCAGGCTCTGATGGTCTGAAGCTTCTATGTCCACAGACAAATCAAACAAATTATGTGTTCCTGTGGGCTTCCTAGGCCACTTCCTGGGATTTATTTGTTTATTTTTTTAAAATGTAGTTTATTTGGCTGCACTGGGTCTTAGGTGGGGCACTCGGATTCTTCCATCTTCATTGTAGCATGTGGAATCTTGTTTTGGCAAGTAAAATCTTTATTTGCCGCACAGGGATGGGGGCTGCCGTCTATGGGGTCACACAGAGTTGAACACGACTGAAGCGACTTAGCAGCAGTGGCAACAGGATCTTTAGTTGCAGCATGTGAACTCTTTGTCAAGACATGTGGGATCTAGTTCCCCAACCAGGGATTGAACCTGGGGCCACTGCACTGGGAGGCTTAGCCCCTGGACCACCGGGGAAGTCCCAGGAGGAGTGCTTTGATGAGCACTGCCAGAATGGATCTCTCTCATTTTCCCTCTTCACTGTTCTCTGATCATATCTCTCTTTATTCTGGTATAGTCTGTCTCTGGATAAGTTAATAAAATCAGTTAACTTACCACCGAGTCTTGGTGTCACCTAGGAACCGTTCTATTTCAGTAAGAGTAATGCACATATTTAGGACTTACTTCTTTATGTATGGAAGGTTTTGCTTAGCTATTAGAGAGATTTATTTTCTTCATTTCAAATTCTGTAGCCTCAAATTCCTAGAATAATGTTTTGCAAATAAACATCTCGGGAAATGTTTGTTGAGTGAATGAATGCATGATTAGGTTCACTTCTGTCTCTGTAGCTTGAATGGATAACTAAGAGGAGTAGGTTTTATTTAACATATTTAGTTGATTTTAATTGGATGGCTGAAAAACCAATTTTCTAGCCCACCTCCTAGGACCCAGGGGTCTATCAATATTGTACTGACCAGGGTGACCTATCTGTCAAGATGGAGTGCAGGACAGTTTCACGGCTCCATTCCACATAGACTCCAAGGAAGACAACTTTTTGCTTCACTTTTTAATTTTGATTCAACTTTCCCTCTCCTAAGGCTCTCCTAAGAAATCACTTTCAGGCTGCCATCTGCTCTATCATTTCTCCTCAACCCCAATATTCTTTTTCTCATGTTAGCAGCATGGCCAGGGTCAGAGGAGACCCAGGTCACACCCAGTGGGTGGTCTTATAGCTGAGTACTTTCCTGCAAGTTCAATGTAAAAAGCCTGTGATCCAATCATTACATTTTTAGAAATTCATCCTGAGGAAATAAAGAAGCAGTTAAAGATTTATATGCAAAGATATTCCTTATAGCATTGTGTTATTAATAGAACGGGCTTCTCTGGTGGCCCAGATGGTAAAAGAATCTGTCTGCAACACAGGAGACCTGGGTTCAATCCCTGAGTTGGGAAGGTCCTCAGGAGGAGAAAATGGCAACCCTATCCAATATCCTTGCCTGGAGAATCTCATGGACAGAGGAGCCTGGCAGTCTATAGTCCACTAGATTACAAAGAAGCGGACACAACTGAGATACACACACACACACATTAATAGCACAGTGCAAAGCAAACACAAAACTAGAAAGCATCCAACAATGACTGGCTAATACTCTACATTCATACAATAGAGTTTTATGCAACCATTAAAATCGTATTTTCAAAGGATGTTTACAGGCATGGTAAAGTGCTTTCTGTGCACATGGTTATTTTTGTTCCCTATTATCCTTTTCTTTTCCTTTGATTGTTATGCTGAAAGCCCTCCCATGTTCTACATGGCAGAAGCACTCACATGCTAAAACCTATAAATTAAAAAACCTAATGTGCTCAGCCTCCCAAATCCCAAACTCTCAAGCATCTTTTTCTACAGACTTCTCTGTGCTCCCACTAAAAGGATACATAAAGGAAAACAATAAAGGAAGAATTATGTAATGACCAACTGGGGACTGTCTTGGGCTAAGTCTCCTTTTAGGAGCCCATGGCTGTGGCGAGAGGTGGGTTTAGAGTATGGATCTCATAAATTCTCACAGAGCAGGTGGAATTAAGCAGAACATTTAGCCTGTCTTTGGGGATTTGGGGCTAGGGGTAAGAGGCTCAGTTACTACTCTGTAAGTCTTGTACCACAAATAGTCAGTTAAACAGATAAAAAATAAAAAATCAGATTTAGCTAAAGATAGAAGGTCAGTCAGTTCAGTCGCTCAGTCGTGTCTGACCCTTTGCGACCCCATGGACCGCAGCACACCAGGCCTCCCTGTCCATCACCAACTCCCAGAGTCCACCCAGACTCATGTCCATCGTCACATGGTGTGTTTCTCTCCTCCTACTCATGTCTGCATTGGCACCAATGGAGACATGAGTCAACCATGTCTGCCACTTTAAAACACATGGCGGCAGCCACAGCAGCAGTGGATAGTGTCAATGACACTGATTCCACCAGAACATGGTGACGTTGGCATTGATGCCCAAATTCATTGCATGGAATCATCTCTGCCTTTCAGTCCATCAAGTTGGGAGGCAGAGGCTCCCAACTTATTGGCTCCAGGAGTGGTCATGTGACACACTCCTGGCCAATCAGAGAATAGTATCATCCCAGACACTGAGATGGGTTCAGAGCTAGGGGACCACATCAGAGCTAATGATGGGACACTTCTGCTGAAACTTGCTACGAAACTATGAGGAGAACCCCAGAGTCATGAACTGCCATTCTGCAAGCCTGAGGAAGAAGCCAGGCTGACGTAGAGACCACACAGGAAAGCAGAGCAGAGGTGACAAGAGGTCAGGCCGCAGGGACGTGTCTTAAAGATCCAGATTCTACCATGTCTGACACATGCTTCTCCCTGAACTCTCGTGTAGGTGAGCCCATAAATTCCCTTCTCTGCTTCAGGCACTTTAAGTTATATTTTCTGTCACAACCAAAAGATGACTAACTGATGGGTTGCCTATGAAAACTAGCTGATAAAAATAACAGGAAAAAGTCATAAATTGCAAATTATATATGTGTGTGAAAAGAACTGTACCATAATGTTAACAAGGATTATCTCTGAATTGTGGTATTATGAGGGTGTTTTTTAAAAATTTAATTTTTAATACTTTACGGAATATTTCAAGTTTTCCCTCCAACCCCCACATATTCATTTTAATAATAACAGAAAGCAAACAAAACCCTCCAGGCTTCCCTTCTTTGTCAGTGACACAGGATATCAACACTTTTCACAGCCACCCCTGGCACTGTTTAGATGAAGACCAGTGAGCTAAAGTTGTAGGTTAACCTTGTATTTAGTTAGGTAATTGGAAAGGCACTGTAGCGATTGAATAACTTAAAGACTAGCATTTATGTTTTTGATTCAGTGTCTTGGAACCCTATGGACTGTATCTCTCCAGGCTCTCTGTCCATGGAATTTTTCCAGACAAGAATACTGGAGTGGGTAGCCATTCCCTTTTCCAGGGGATCTTCCTGACCCAGGGATCAAACCCGAGTCTCCTGCATTGCTGGCAGATTCTTTACTGTCTGAGCCACTAGGAAAGCCCAGTAAAAAGGCTCAAAAGCAGTCAAAAGTCTGCCCAAAAGGCCCAGTGATGAGACTGACTGATTGATTGCTAATTCCAAGAGGGGAACAAGATGGCAGCTGATGGAGTCTTTTCAGGGAGGCTGAAGGGAGGTTGGTGGTATAAAGCTTCCTTGGGACATGCTTCCCTGGTGGCTCAGTGGTAAAAAAAAAAAAAAAAGTTCACCTGCAATGCAGGAGACACTGAGATTCAAGTTCAGTCCCTGGGTCGGGAAGATCCCCTGGAGAAGGAAATACTACAGCACACCCCAGTATTCTTACTTGGGAAATCCCATAGACAGAGGAGCCCTGTGCGCCCCAGTCCATGGGGTCAAATAATAGTTGGATATGACTTAGTGACTAAACAACAACTGATGGGAGAAAATCAGAAGGACTTCCACTAAACCATTCTATGCATTCCAAAGGTCAAACGTGTCTTCGATGACTAGCTTTGCCAGCTAGTCTTCAGGAGGGGAGAGGGGAGGGGAAGAGAGGAAGGGAGCTGTGAGGAAGCCCCTTGGGAAGCTTGGCTACAAACACTACCTCCTTCATCACCTGTATCAACCATGCAGGTTGATGAGTTGAGGGTTTCATGCTTCCTGGGAGGCCATGAAGTGAAATAACAGCCTGAGTTTTTAAAGGTACTGCAAAACTTGACAGCAGAGACTATGATAACATTTATAGGTCTCCACCAAAAAGAAGTTAAATAAATCTCCTGCCTGGGGACACAAAATAATCACTTGCCACTTTTCTGTGGTTGGGAGGAAATTGCCAGCTCTGGGGGCCCATCTGCTGCCAGCTACTCTCACATCAGCTGAGGCCAAAGGGATGGGATGTGGTCCTCACCCTTAAGTGCCAGGTTCCTGGCACCTCTTTTGTCCTTTAGAACTAATTGCCCCTGGTGGACTCACCCATATTTTAAGCACATGTCTAGTGATGAGAATGCAGCAAGGCTCTTAGGCTTACAGGAATTACATGTCTGTGAGTCTGTCTCCTTATTTCCTCAAAGACATCCTGTCTTTCTATTCTTTGAAAATTTCTCCCTCTTTCTCCTGCTCCTACCCCGTTAATATATGTGTGGGACTGATTTTGAATTTTCAGAGCTGGCTCTTTTCAGCCTGTCCTCCCAACCAGAGAAATACGGGTTGGTCAATTGTCCCCCCTAGCTTTCCAGATGGTGCTAGTGGTAAAGAATCCGCCTGCCAGTGCAGGAGATATAAGAGATGCAGTTCCATCCCTGGGTTGGGATGATCCCCTGGAGAAGGAAACGGCACCCTACTCCAGTATTCTTGCCTGGAGAATCCCATGGACGGAGGAGCCTGGTGGACTATAGTTCATGGGGTCACGAAGAGTCAGACACGACTGAAGCGACTTAGGGGACCAGGGGATGTGAACTTCCCTAGCTTAGCAGCTCAAGGGGGCCTTGGCCCTTGACCCCCACTACTGTCGACTTTCCTCGGAACCCTGGGGTTTTGTGCTGCCCAAACACTGGTAACATGTGCTCTAAGTACTGCCTCTTTCTTTACAGGTTTTTCCCAAATTAAAATGCATAGTACATAGACAAGACTCAAAACCTTTTACTTCAAGCCCTGCTAGAAGGTCTCACTTGGGAAAAGGATTGGAGAATGATGTAATTAAAGACTTTAGAGTTAGGTAGCCATGGTTTTGACTCCCATACAAAATTAGACAAATAACCCCATCCACATAAGCCTCAGTTTTCTCATCTGTAAATGAGCACAATAATACTTGTGTCATAAAGTGGATGTGGGCATTAAATGGAATATTTAATCCCAGGCACATTGTAAGTCTGACTCTTTGCAACCCCAGGTGGCTCAAAAGTAAAGAATCTGCCTGCAAGAGACACAGGTTCGATCCCTGAGTCAGAAAGATATCCTGGAGAAGTAAATGGCAACCCACTCCAGTCTTCTTGCCTGGGAAATCCCATGGACAGAAGAGCTTGGTGGGCTACAGTCCATGGGTTTTCGAAAAGCCGGACATGACTGAAGTGATTGAGCTTACTTGCACATAGTAAAGGTTCAATAAAGGTTCACTTCTTTCCCTGTTTTTCTCATTTTCTGGGTTTGTCTAGATTTTTCTAGGTTTTCTTAGTATTTTATCAACTGGAGTATAATGATGACTTATCTGAGAGTGTTAGTTACTCAGTTGTGACCCCTTGGACTGTAGCCTGCCAGGCTCCTCTGTCCATGGGATTCCCCAGTCAAGAATACTACAGTGGGTTGCCTTCTTGAGGGGATCTGCCTGACCCAGGGATCAAACCCAGGTCTTCTGCATTGCAGGTAGATTCTTTAGTCTGAGCCACCAAGAATCCAGTTCCTAAAAGCNTGAATCGTGAACTTCCAAATGTTCAAGCTGGTTTTAGAAAAGGCAGAGGAACCAGAGATAAAATCACCAACATCTGCTGGATCATCAAAAAAGCAAGAGAGTTCTGGTCCCATCACTTCATGGCAAATAGATGGAGAAACAGTGGAAATAGTGTCAGACTTTATTTTGGGGGGCTCCAAAATCACTGCAGATGGTGATTCCAGCCGTGAAATTAAAAGACACTTGCTCCTTGGAAGAAAAGGTATGACTGACTTAGACGGCATATTAAAAAGCAGAGACGTTACTTTGCCAACAAAGGTCCGTCTAGTCAAAGCTGTGGTTTTTCCAGTAGTCATGTATGGATATAAGAGTTGGACTACAAAGAAAGCTGAGCACCGAAGAATTTATGCTTTTGAACTGTGATGTTGGAGAAGACTCTTGAGAATCTCTTGAACTTCAGGGAGATCCAACTAGTCCATCCTATAGGAGATCAATCCTGGGTGTTCATTGGAAGGACTTGTGCTGAAGCTGAAACTGCAATACTTCGGCGGCCTGATGCAAAGAACTGACTCACTGGGAAAGACCCTGTTGTTGGGAAAGACTGAAGGCAGGAGATGGGGACGACAGAGAATGAGATGGTTAGATGGCATCACCAATTCGATGGACATGAGTTTGAGCAAGCTTTGGNCCTGTTGTTGGGAAAGACTGAAGGCAGGAGATGGGGACGACAGAGAATGAGATGGTTAGATGGCATCACCAATTCGATGGACATGAGTTTGAGCAAGCTTTGGGAGTTGGTGATGGACAGGGAAGCCTGGTGTGCTGCACTCTGTGGGGTTGCAAGGTGTTGGACATGACTGAACAATTGAACTGAACTAAGAGAGTAAAAGGCATTTTGGGCAGAGGAAGTATCCTGGGTGCCAGGGAGAGCTTGTTTGGCTGAGGAACTGTGAGTACTGTGAGATATTTAAGTGGCTGGTGCATGGATCCAGTCACTTAAATATCTTGGGGTGAGGGAGTAGGTAGCTAGAGTTGAAGCTGGCCCTGTGCAGGCAAAGGGTGTATGCAAAGCGAGATGGGAGTTTATACCTTCTTCCATGGGCCACCAGGCACCACTGATGTAAGGGGCATCAAGATCAGATTTATACTTTAGGAAGACCACTCTGGCAGCCCATATGGAGGGGTGGAAAGAGATAAGGAAGAACAACCGAGTGTCTTATTTCACCTGGGTTGTTGAGGCTGTTGGCCCTGAAGGCCACCCCATGGGAATGGCTGTGGGGGAGAGCACGTACAGGGATTTGTATCTCTCTGGTCATCCTAGGCACGTGTCAGGTACTCACGTGCTGCCCCTCCACCACCTCCACTCTGCATATGGCTGGGCATGACCTCCAAATGGGCCATGATTGCTAAATTAAGTAGCACAAACCACTGTCATCATTAATGCAAACACACAGGGCAGTTTTAGAAATCCTGGCAATGCTTCCTGGCAAGTGTAATGAAAAAATTAATTGAATAATCATCCCATGTAAATAGATTTCATGTGAGCTCTCCTTTTGGCGGGAGGGAAAGGGGAGACTCCTGTGATTTATGGCTTTGAGTGGTGTAATGAATTAGGCCAGGCACCCTGTGGTGAGCCTGAGTTTGCCTGGCCGATGTTATGAGGTGGTTAGATCATTTTGAGCAGTGTGGCTCAGGTGACCCAATGCAGGCATGAGAGATGGGGGTCATTAAATCTGCCACACGGTAGGAACTCGCTTTAAAAAGAGACTCAAAGGCTGGCTTTGCAGAGGAGCAGCATTTCTCTTTGGGCTACAAGGTGTTCTGTCACTTAGAGACAGAGGGTGCAGATCCAAGCCAAAATGATAATGATGGAAAATAAATGGAATGGCTCAAAGGGAGGGGTAGGGAAGAGGGAAGGAGAAGAGNACTTAGAGACAGAGGGTGCAGATCCAAGCCAAAATGATAATGATGGAAAATAAATGGAATGGCTCAAAGGGAGGGGTAGGGAAGAGGGAGGGAGAAGAGAGATGGGGAGCTCCCTACGTCTGTGGCCGAGGCTCCTCCAAAGGAAATGATGAACGGGTTAATATCAAGTGGGAAATACTGACTTATGTGCTCGGAACTCAAAAGCAGAATTTCTGAAGCTGCCCAGCCAGTGTGGGCTGAAGGAAAGAACAACTGGGAGCTGGAAGCTGATTTATTAATCCTGGTTTAAGACACTCGAGCATGCCCTTTAACTTCTGCTAAGCCTTAGTTTCTGCAAATGCAAAATGGGGATATTAATGTCTGTTCCAACAGGTAATTTTGAGTATCAAATACGATTATGTATTTGGAGGCTGTGTGTGCATGTATTTTCATGCCTTTGTTCACAGGAAATAGGGAACTAGCAACTTACAGGAAACAGTCTCATCTTTCTCCTGGAAGGTAACACAAACGGCCTGAATAGAATGGCTAANCTTCTGCTAAGCCTTAGTTTCTGCAAATGCAAAATGGGGATATTAATGTCTGTTCCAACAGGTAATTTTGAGTATCAAATGCGATTATGTATTGGAGGCTGTGTGTGCATGTATTTTCATGCCTTTGTTCACAGGAAATAGGGAACTAAACTCGCAACTTACAGGAAACAGTCTCATCTTTCTCCTGGAAGGTAACACAAACGGCCTGAATAGAATGGCTAAAACCCAACCTGGACTATTCATTGGAGACCCTGCACCTGATGAATTCAGTATTAAATGCCCGATGCTCTGGGAAATAAGTGAACGTCAAGTTGAAGGGCAAGGTCATACATTTGAAGAGATGTTTCCATTATCAAGAAGCCTAGAGTGAGGAGGGCAGATTTTAGAGGATGATAGCAGGCTTTATCTGAGCCTTGGAGAACTGTGTTCTGGACCTTGGGTGGAGGAGACATATGCCTGGGCATTTGTGCTGTAGGAAGAGAAGTGGAGTCTTACAGCCTGGCAGCAGTCCAAGAGCTTGGGACCAAAGGACCTGCTCTGCAGGGGACCGGTCTGAGCATCTGACAACAGCTACGTTTAGTCTAGAGAACTAAGTTCTCTCTATTGTCATNCTATTCATTGGAGACCCTGCACCTGATGAATTCAGTATTAAATGCCCGATGCTCTGGGAAATAAGTGAACGTCAAGTTGACGGGCAAGGTCATACATTTGAAGAGATGTTTCCATTATCAAGAAGCCTAGAGTGAGGAGGGCAGATTTTAGAGGATGACAGCAGGCTTTATCTGAGCCTTGGAGAACTGTGTTCTGGACCTTGGGTGGAGGAGACATATGCCTGGGCATTTGTGCTGTAGGAAGAGAAGTGGAGTCTTACAGCCTGGCAGCAGTCCAAGAGCTTGGGACCAAAGGACCTGCTCTGCAGGGGACCGGTCTGAGCATCTGACAACAGCTACGTTTAGTCTAGAGAACTAAGTTCTCTCTATTGTCATTCTTCTTGGTTAATTCCAAGCCTTTCTGAAAGTCCAGTAAGCACTGCAGTCTGGTATGGCCTCCACTGACTCTCTCTGGCCACACGTGTGATTCTGTGAGCCCCAGCAGCCTGTGAGAAAGAGTGGCTAGCCATCTGCCGTGTTACTGGGCATGTCTCCTGAAGCCCCTGTGGCTGATTATATTTTCCAAAGATGATCGCAATGATATCTCCCACCCCATACCTTCTGATCATGTGATCTTGACAACCTTCTTGTGGAGTGATGGCCTCCATGCCCCCCAGCTCTTGAACGTGGGCAGATCTCTGTGACTGCCTCAGCCATAGAGCAAGCCAAAAATGATGCCACATAATTTCTCAGGTGCATCTTGAACATGTTACATGTTTCTGTCTTGTTCTTCTGGGATACTTGCTCTTGGAACCCAGCTATGTAGGCCACAAAGGGAGGGAAAAGGTAGATTTAGATACAGACGTCCTGGCCACCAGTCATCCAAGGTCCTGGTCAGTGTCCGTCACTAGACATGAGAGTGAGGCACCTTCAGATGGTTCCAGTCTCCAGCGATTGTCTGCCCTCTGCCTGCCAGCTGTCCCTGTAAGGGTCTTTCTCAAATTTCAGGCCCACAGAGCTATGAGCTTAACAAAATGGCTGTTTTGTGTCACTAAGTTTTAGGTTGGTTTGTTATATAGAGATAAATCACCCTTCTTGCTTGCTTTCCACTTGAGGGTCAATGAAAACTTGAACTCAGAGACAACATTTTAATTACCAGGACAGTCAATATAATAAAGCATAGAAGACAAACTAGAGATGAAATGGATTGGTGGTCAGAGTCAGAGGGAGGAACATGATGGGAAAGTAAAAGGGATATTCATCTTCTCCAAGATTTATTGCCTCAAAGAAGGAGTTAATAACTCTATATGGAAAGTCTTTAAAAAAACATGTACCAAGCTAGTTTTATTTGAAATAAGACTCTGTTTTTACTAGGAACCAGAATTCAACTTAGCTATAAAACAGAACTTACCACATTAATTTACTGAGGCCGGGCAGAACTAGTTCTAGGTATCATTTTTATTTTTAGTGAACCGCAAACCAGAATTGTTTAAAGAAATTATAAATAAAAGCCTTCTATTCAAATTAAAACCAAACCTATATATCTTAGAAAACAATTTTTTGCTGTGTTAAAAATTATTGTGCTTTGAAAATACCATGCTATTCTCTAAAATGAACCTGAAAAAAAACCCCTTCATAAATAAATAAATATATCATTGTTCAAAGTCCCTTAGGGTACATGTTAATTCATTTAACATTGATTGAATAAAATTGTGAGAAATACATTATTGATATGAATTGAGGAGGGGCATGCTGCTTCACACACCAGTTCCCAGCAAGCCCCAAGTGCTTTGTGGATTGAAAGAGCTGTACAAAATACTTGTTATATGTCACATGATATATGGGAAAGATCCAGGGTTTTAGAGTCTTATAGACCTGGGTTATTATTACACCTTAGGAAATTTGCAAAACCTCTGTTAGCCTACTTCATCATTAGCCAAATGGAAAAGCTGCCTGCTTCATTGGATCTGTGTGCACGCCGTGTATATGTGTGTGTGTGTGTATAGTGGGGACAGAAAAGAAACCCCTAAAAAGTGTGCTCCCTTTGTGCGTATAGATTATCTCTGAGAACTGGCTTTCCAGCCAGTTTCTACATTTGCTGACTGGCACCCCCCGACCATCCCTGATCACAACCACCTCCCAAGCAGCTTACCTCTAGGTGAGGACTTACCTCTGGTCTCACCATCTCACCAGGTGACAAGAAGTGAATCGGAACTTGGTGTGCCTTTCTCCCCTCTTCTATCCTTGCCTGCCAGCGAGATGAGACTCCAGAGAGCGTGATAAGAGATGTGGGGTCTTACTTGTTACAACAGCTACTGTTGCCCTAACTATCACATTATCAGAGGAGATACTGTATGCCAGTGGTAAGCTCAGTGCCTGACAGCAGTGCTCAGTAAATGTTATTTTGTCCCTTTGATGAAAGAAGCATCTGTATCTACCTGCTTATTCAGAATCAAATAAGAGGCAGCATGTTCCTTGAATTGTAATCCTTCAGGTTATCTTTGTGAATCCTGATATGCCAAATGAAATCTGTTTGGACAGTCTGGAATTACAGCCAAGACAGGTGTCTTCAGTGGGAAGATAGCCAATGAGTGAGCACATCTGCTTACGTAAAGTGTGTGGTTCTTTTGAAATTTCACTTTGCTATTGATATTTGTGCTATACATTTAGCCTCACTGGAAGATGATAACAGATTTAGAAGAAGGCTGGAATGCTCAGATAGCAAAACTCACATCTCAAGATGTGGCTTATCAAAAGACTGCCAGGCATTTCAAGGTTTTCTGGCTTCCAGTCATGAAGGGGTAAAATTTGATATAGCAGAGAGTAGCCCCTGGGCCACCTGAAATCCTCCTGTTGCCTCTACTAATTAAAACCCTAAACATTAGAAACATAAAACGAACATTTCAAGTAAAAATGTTTCATTTTAACATAGCAGTAGCAAGTCAAATCCTAACAATAATATTGTTTGCTTTTTTTTTTAAAATCTAATGATTCAGAAGCATGAAATGTAACATAATACCTAATGGATTAGCAAAGTNCTAAAAAGTGTGCTCCCTTTGTGCGTATAGATTATCTCTGAGAACTGGCTTTCCAGCCAGTTTCTACATTTGCTGACTGGCACCCCCCGACCATCCCCAATCACAACCACCTCCCAAGCAGCTTACCTCTAGGTGAGGACTTACCTCTGGTCTCACCATCTCACCAGGTGACAAGAAGTGAATCGGAACTTGGTGTGCCTTTCTCCCCTCTTCTATCCTTGCCTGCCAGCGAGATGAGACTCCAGAGAGCGTGATAAGAGATGTGGGGTCTTACTTGTTACAACAGCTACTGTTGCCCTAACTATCACATTATCAGAGGAGATACTGTATGCCAGTGGTAAGCTCAGTGCCTGACAGCAGTGCTCAGTAAATGTTATTTTGTCCCTTTGATGAAAGAAGCATCTGTATCTACCTGCTTATTCAGAATCAAATAAGAGGCAGCATGTTCCTTGAATTGTAATCCTTCAGGTTATCTTTGTGAATCCTGATATGCCAAATGAAATCTGTTTGGACAGTCTGGAATTACAGCCAAGACAGGTGTCTTCAGTGGGAAGATAGCCAATGAGTGAGCACATCTGCTTACGTAAAGTGTGTGGTTCTTTTGAAATTTCACTTTGCTATTGATATTTGTGCTATACATTTAGCCTCACTGGAAGATGATAACAGATTTAGAAGAAGGCTGGAATGCTCAGATAGCAAAACTCACATCTCAAGATGTGGCTTATCAAAAGACTGCCAGGCATTTCAAGGTTTTCTGGCTTCCAGTCATGAAGGGGTAAAATTTGATATAGCAGAGAGTAGCCCCTGGGCCACCTGAAATCCTCCTGTTGCCTCTACTAATTAAAACCCTAAACATTAGAAACATAAAACGAACATTTCAAGTAAAAATGTTTCATTTTAACATAGCAGTAGCAAGTCAAATCCTAACAATAATATTGTTTGCTTTTTTTTTTTTTAAATCTAATGATTCAGAAGCATGAAATGTAACATAATACCTAATGGATTAGCAAAGTGAAAATTTTCTGTTATGTCTCCTTTTTACATCACTCATGCATGATTAGAGAAACTACTTCTAAACATTCTGATTTTTTAAATTAATTTTTTCTTGTCAATAAAATTTAAGGAAGCTGCTCAATTGCCTAAAAATAAGCTTTTATATTTGAATGTTAAAATGCTTTAATTTGTGATGACAGTTGATCTTGGGTAATGATTCTCTCCCCTCTTATTTGCCTCACATATTTTTGAACCAACATTTGCTTGAAAGAAGGATTCTTCAGTGTTTGCTTTCTGACTATGTGTATAAAAAATATAGCTGTGAAATGCTTCAGCAGAAAGTTTCTTTCAGGAAGTTGAAGGTGAGCCTTTGTTTTGTGCGTGATCTACTGCTCATGCTTTGATGGATTTAGTGTGGGTGTGGGAACTAGTCAAGGCCCAGGCTGGAGTGTGTGTGAGCGGTCAGTTTTGGCTTGAGTTCATGGCCAATAAGTAGGAGTCCAGTTCCTGAAGGAGGGAGCCCAGAGAGACAAAGATTGAACCCATTTTAAAGCATTTTTTAACTGGAGTATAATTGCTTTAAAGTGTTGTGCTGATTCTGCTGTAAATGAAGGAGGTCAGCTGTGTGTTGTGTTTGCCCTCTCACTCGTGTCTGACTATTTGTGGCCCCACGGATTGTAGCCCACCAGACTCCTCTGTCCAAAGAATTTTCCAGGCAAGAATACTGGAGTGCGTGGGTGGCCACTTTCTACTCCAGGAAATCTTTCTGACCCAGGGATCAAACCCCTACCCCTTTCACCTCCTGCTTCGGCAGGTAGATTCTTTTCCCATCTGCATCATCACAGAGTGCCAACTTGAGCTGTGCAGCAGCTTCCCGCCAGCAAAGAATGGGGTCTCATTCCAGGCTCCCTCAAAGCAGAGCCTGAGGTGTCATGGTGTAAGACCTAACACTTGACTGGGGAGTGTAATCTCAGGGTGGCCAGAGTGAGGCTGAAAGCAGGGGAGCAAACAGAGGAGGCATTTGCAGCTGTTACCAGCATCACCCCAAGGCAACATCTCCCTCCCCCGTATTGCAGAGAGGGAAGGGTGGGGAGAGAATTTATCTGTTGACATCCATCTCCCATTGGTCCAAGTCTGTCCTGCATTTCTGGGTTAGTTGTGAGTGCCTTGCGGGTCCTGAGGCATTTTGCACTTTAGGAGCTATGAGAAAACCCCAGAGTGGTGACTGTGATGTGGAGGTGCGTGGCACCCGTGTGAGGTAAGACGCCATCCGGGCGTATTCCCTGCTGACGTCGGGGACCAGGGGCAGCTGTCGCTGTGGGCCCTGGCTCTGAATTGGCAGTGACGGCAGCAGCAGAGACCTTGCTCCAGGGTCACCTCAGCCAGAAAGCAGGGCAATTATGTAGATCTGGGATAGGGCATAACTGAATCTGGGACAAATAGCGAGTCCAAAGGGAATGGGGCTTTTAATTAAAGCTTTGGTAACGGTAGGTTAAAGTTAAATTTTGCTGAAGCACATCCTAAATTGTGAGGTGGGAGACCACCAGGACGAAGAATGTAAACTCAGGTTCATCTCCCTTCCAGGCCGTGTTTTTCTGCAGTTCCCTTCTGGTTGTTAGTGCAGTGCTGGCTTAAACAGGCACAGTAATGGCCGAGGAAGGCAGGTAATTTGTAAGCAGCATTTCAGGTTCCCAGTGGATCACACATGGAGTTGCATTTAATTGCATTCACTGGAGAAGCAAATGATGGTAATAAGCTTGTGCTAAATGTGGATGGGGTGGAGTCAGGTGGGAAAAGTCCACTGCTCTATTGCTTCCCTTTCCTTCTGTGTCTGCCCCCCTCAACTGTTGGATCTTATAGGATGAAGCAGCACCCAGAGGTGCCTTTGGGTAATTGGGGGAGTGTTCTTTCCAGCTGTGTATGACAGAAGAGCTGTCATGTGTGTGTGTGAGAGAGAGAGAGCATACACACGCACGTGTGTATGAACCAGGTGCTTCCTACAATCTTCAATGCAAGCTTCAAGTGAGTTTCTGTTCTGACAGTCCAAAGCCCCCTGTTCTTGGCTCTTCCAGGTTTCCTAGGGAAAAAAGCAAATAGCTGAGGGAAGGGACAGTGAGATGGGAATTGCAGTTCACCATGAAAGCCCTGGGAAACAGTCGAGGGGAAATTTAACCTAAGGAAAGTTGACATCTGCAGCTTAAAGAACTATCAACAGAGCAACCTGGGACCTATTGCACATTCACTCTGGAAAACTTTCAAGCACTTTTTGGATCCACTTTAGGATTTCAAGGGAAAACTCAGGGAATGGAATGTCTTAATTCCTAACATGGATGATGTGACAGATCACCTGCCTTTTTAATTAAAAATCGAGTTACCATTAACATACAATATTTTATTAGTTTCAGGTGCACAACATAGTGACTCGGTATTTTTATACATTATGAAGTGATCACTGCAATAAGACCAGCAACCATCCGTCACCATTCCAAGTAGTCACAGTGTTATTGACTATATTCCCTACGTGTACATTATATCCCTGTGGCTTATTTGTCTTACAGTTGAAAGTTTGTATTTCTTAATCCCCTTCACCTGTTCTTAAGCGTGAAACTCAACCTTCATAAAGAATTTGTTTGAAGCTCCTTAAATATCAAGGCCTTGCTCTGTGGTTTTGGAGAACATACGTGTTGAGTTTAGTTCTATGATGTATTTCCTCAGTGTTTGGAGTATCTGGTTATATAGTTTTCCCTGAATCTCCAAGTTTGTATAACACTTGGCAGCCAAAAGGCCATGGCTTTAAATGATATGGATGACCTTAGTAGTGTTGTCCCATCACTGAGTTGTACTCTGTGTGACCCCATGGATTGCAGAACACCAAGCCTCCCCATCCTTCACTATCTCCCAGAGCTTGCTCAAACTCATGTCCATTGAGTCGGTGATGCCATCCAACCATCTCATCCTCTGTCACCCCCTTCTCCTGCCCTCAATCTTTCCCAGCATCAGGGTCTTTTCCAATGAGTTGGTTCTTTGCATCAGGTGGCCAAAGTATTGGAGCTGCAGCTTCAGCATCAGTCCTTCCAATGAATATTCAGGGTTGATTTCTTTTAGGATTGACTGGTTTGACCTTCTTGCAGTCCAAGAGTCTTCTCCAGCACCACAGTTCATAAGCATGAATTCTTTGGTGCTCAGCCTTCTTTATCGTCCTTAGTGTAAGTAATGCAAAAGAAGAAAAAACCTATAGAATTGAAAGCCTACTTATTTGGGGGCGTTTCTTTGAGTTTGCTGTTTTTTATCAGATAAGGTACTGATTCAGTCTCTTTCTTTGTTTTAGGAACATTCAGGTCTGTTGTTTCTTCCTGAGTAACTTTCATATGCTTTTTCCCTTAAGACAATGCCAACTTATTCTGTTTTCAAATTTATCGGTATAAGGGTGCTTACAATGTTCTCTTATTGTGTATATCATGTTTCATTGTCTATTGTAATCTGTTTTTTTTCAGTTATGCCTTTTCAATCATGATACTGTGTTTGTTCTCTTTTTCTTAAGTATTTTCAGTGTAAGAAGCTTTACTTTTTAAGCCTTTTCAAAGAACCTACTTTAATCTTTGATGATCCTTTGTATTTTATCTTTATTTTAGATTTCATTAATTTAAGCCAGTATTTTTTTTTAAATTATTTTCTTCCTACTTCCCTTGAGTTTATTCTGTGTTCTGTCACCAACTTCTTAAATTAGATGCCTTGATCATTAATTTTTAGTCTTTATTTTTAATAAGTTAAGATTATAAATTAACCTTATGAGCCTTGCTTTAATGTGTGCCAAGAAATTTGTTGTATAAGACTTTACTATGGTTTAGTCTCAAGTACTTAAATATTTTCATGATGATTTCTTTGACCCATGAGTGGTTTTAAAAGTGCGTGTTTGAATGTTGATACAAACACAGGATTGATTACATATATGTTTGGAAATATCCACAATAAAAAAGTTCTTTTAAAAGTGTGTTTCTAGAGTGTCCAAACACATTTGACTTAGTTATCTTATTGCTGATTTCTGACTTGATCAATGTGGTTGAATGTGGTCTATTAGATGTTGGTTCTATGAAAAGCTTTAAGAACTCTCTGACCTGTAATGATGTCAGTTTTTATAAATGCTTTATGAGTGGTTGTATAGAATGTGATTTCCATAATTGTTTGATGCCAGGACACATATACATGTTCATTAGGTCAAGCTTGATAATTGTGTAGTTTAAACTTTTGCTAGCTTTCTGATTGCTTTATTTATTCTTAGGAAAGATTTATTTTACAATCTGTGTTGATGGATTTGATAATTTCTCTGAAAGTTATGTAATATTTATCTTGTAAATGAGACTATGCAATTAATCATGAACAATTAAAGAATTGCTGTATCTTCCTGTTGAGGCAAACATTTGACTGCAATGCAACGCTCTTTATTCACAAAGGCACTTTTTTTGGCCATAAAGTCTAGTTTATCTGATATCAGGAAGCTACACCGGTTATTTTTATGTGTTTTTAATATTCATTTTGTACATTAGCATGCCTTTTTAAAAAAAAAACACCTCAGTTTGACGTTCTCTGTCTATTTACTGGTGAATATTAGTCAGTCTATACATTTATGACTGATATGGTTAAATGTCTTTTTGAAATCATAGTTCTTCTATTCAATTTGTCTTTTCTCTTCTTTGCCATTTTCTTTTTCTGTCTAGGATTGATGACATTTTTAAATTTCATGTTTCCCCTCTATTGTTTTGGAGTGGAAACTTCCACTATTCTTAAAATTGCAATATGCTTAAAAAACATAAAATCCGAAGTTAAATAATGTCTTTTTTCTCCAAATAATAATAGTAGAACTTAGAAAACTTTAAATTCAATCACTTACCCTGTTTTATGTATTATTGTATATCAATATTTTCTGCTTTTTTTGTCATTTAACCCATTAACTATTATTTTTGTTGTTTTATTTTGCAAATGCTTTAAACCAGGGGTCAGCAACCTTTTTGTGTAAAGGGCTAGATAACAGGCTCTGG
Source organism: Raphicerus campestris (assembly GCA_006410735.1). Taxonomy (NCBI): domain Eukaryota; kingdom Metazoa; phylum Chordata; class Mammalia; order Artiodactyla; family Bovidae; genus Raphicerus; species Raphicerus campestris. Next base: position 43,649 of record SJYW01001729.1, read on the forward strand.
GGTCTTTGTTGCAGTTATTCAGTTCTACTGTTGTTTGTAGAAACTGCCATAGGCAATGAGAAGCTGTGTTTTAATAAAGTTTTATTTTCAAAAATAGACTGTGAGCTGAATTTGACCCATGATCTATTTATAGTTTGCCAACAACTGCCTTGGATTTTTCTGTGATGCCTATTGCTGAATTTGGCTAACATTATTTTTTGAACCTTAGACTTCTGTTGTAGGTCATCTCCTTTTCTCTGAAGTATATCCTTTGGATGGCCCTTTAGTGAGACCCGTGGGTCATAGATGCAGTATTTCTTCAACTCTGTATTTAATTTAGTACTCCTTCTGAGATGGGATCAGTTTATCTGGATGTATTTTCTTGCAACACTTTATTTTTGGGGTATGAAACAGCACATCCTATTATTTCAATATTTATTTTCCAGTCTTAAGTTTCCACCTTGATGAGCTAATAAAAAATTCCACCTTAGTTATTATTGTTGGGCCACCAAAGTGCTTAGACTCACTTAGTGGTGAAGCATTAAAAAAAAAGACAGTCTCTTAGTACTTTCAAGTTAATATTCTATGCTTTCTGGATTTCATAGTTGCTGTTAAGGAAATAAAGAGGCAGCTTGATTGGCATTGTTTTATATGCGATTTAACATTTCTCCTTGGCTACTTGAGATTTTCTTTCTTTTTCTTTGCTGTTGGTTTTCTGTGGTTGTACCATGATGTACTGTGGATACATCATAGTATCCTTTCTAGGTACCCTGCTTTATATATCTTGTGTTTCCTGAATCTGAAGATTCACATCTTTTAGTGTTTTGGGAAAATTTTTACCCTTTAGCACTTTTAATACTTCCTATTTGGTATATTTTTCTTTTGGAATTTTGGTTTGGGTGTATGTTAGACAATATTATTCTTTCCCTCCTACTGTTTCAAATTAAAAAAAAATGGCAAGTAGACCAATTTCTGCTTTCTTTTCTGCAGCTTAGTTTTTAAAAAGTCTTTTCTTGGGTTATCATTGAGGTCACTCTGGGCTTTGGGTTTTCCTAATTCCAAGCAGAGTCCCAGAACTTCACCTTGAACAGACTTTTAGTCTCAGTGCTTCTCTTTCAAACTTCATCCACCTGTCTCTGTATGGTCACTGTATGGACTTTGCTTCCAGCCCCTGGAAACTACAGGTGAAACTCAGGATTTTGTCCCCAGTGTTTTGATCTGCAGGAAGAGGGAGGCAAAACTGGGTCTCTCTGTGTTTCCTTCCCTTCCAACTCTCTCCCTCCCTCAGGGTATCTTGTCTTATTTAGTTTCTTTACTGCATTGCTAAATCCCTGTTATTGCTGGAGGTAATTAGCTTTGAGCAATTATAATCATTCTCTATTCCCTCTCTAGCTTTCCTTCCAGCCAGGGAAAAGTGAAGGTGAGACACTGAGATTGTGGGGGAGGGCTCTTGTTTTCAAAGCGTTTCTACATCTTTTACCCTGACTGCCTCACATCTCCTCAGCGTTCTTGTCTAGAAATTACTAGGTATTTATGAAATATTTTAGAATTGTGTCCATGGGCCATCTTTATTCTGTTCTGCTTTTTTGGTGGGATATGCATATAAGAAGCACTGATTCCTAGTAAGAAGCACTAATTCCTAGTCCTTTTTCTCTAGACTTTCCAAAAGGATGATGCCATACGCTTACAGCCCTTTATTTTATGATTATTGCCTGTTTTTTATGCTGGTTTTACATTTATCTTTCAAATTTATTTTGCTAGTTTTGAGAACTGAAGAAACCATTTATCTCTTCATATTACTTGTGCTAGTGGTACATTTAAGAGCCTTATAGATCACTTTCTGAGGGGAATGAGAGCTTTAGAACCAGGAAGATGCAGATTAAAATTTAGCCTGGCCATTTATGGTAACATTCAGTTACTTATTCTTGGTATGTCACAGTTTTATCCTTTAATATAGTGATAACTATTATTGTTGTGAGGTTCTAAGTTCATATATATATATATATATATATAAATATATATAAATAAATAGATTTGCTCTCTCCAGGAGGTCATTTTCAAAGACAAACTAAAAAATAAATTGTTCCTTAAATTGTTCGATGGAAGGCTCCTCTGGATGATGTAGAGAAGTATCCTAACCCCAGTTGTAGCAGAGGAGCAGTGGCGAGGATGACCACTCACCCTTCCTGGGTGAGGGTGCTCTTGGTCAGGTACATGACATGATCTTTTTGAGATAGCCAGAAGAGCTTGACTTGGCGGACCAGGTGAGCAGGGCCACAGGGAAGGACTCAGGGACCAGGCCCTGGCCATGCAAGCCTTCTACACCCTCCATGCTTCTCTGTCCCTCTACCAGGAGTAGGGAGTTTATCCTTTTAGTAAAGGGGAACGCTGGATGCTTTTAAGATGAGAGGTACCACAGTCAGCTTTGTGTTTCAGCAAATCCAGAAGCCGTGATCAAGATGGTTAGAGAGAATGTGGCAGATTGTATAAACAGCTGCAACAATGTCAGACATGCCGCATGCTCTTCCTATAATGTGAGGTTGACACTCCTATTGTGGAGGAGTATCTGGGCAGACGTATGATGCTGTGTGTCTTCCGAGTCACATCATAGGGGGAAATGCAGCTTCCACCTAGCTCTCTTGGTAGACTTGCTCTTGGAATTCAGCCCTCACACCACGAGGATGCCCAAGCATCTACAGAGAGAGGTCCACAAGGAGAGGAATTCCAGACTTCAGTTGACATGGCTGAGCTCCCAGCTGACAGTCTGCACCCTGTGAGTGCGCCATCTTGGAAGTCAACCTTCCAGGCCCCAGCTGAGCCCATTCTGTTGAATGCCACATGGAACAGAGAAGGGCCAATCCTGCTGAGCCTTGCCAAAATTCCACACTCGAGGGCGAAATAAAGGATTGCTGCTGTTTTAGGACACTCTGTTTTGTGAGGGTTTGCTACATGGCAATAGATAACTGATACCAGGGAAGAGAATAAAAGCAGGGGCAACTCTTAGGCAACATAATTGTTCAGGCAAGAGATGATAAGAGCCTCAGCTAAAGCACTAATTAATTAATTAATTAGATAATTATGACACGCCAGCCACTGTGCTATGTCATGAGAATACAGTATGAACTAGATGGAGAGGTCCCTTCACTCAAGAAGCTGGCTCGTTAGTGGGCAGGGAGGATGGAGTATAGAAAGGATCCGCTGAGCTATTTAATCATATTTACCTGTGGATGTCTGCTCTTCCAGGTGGTGCTAGTGGTAAAGAACCTGCCTGCTAATGCAGGAAACGTTAAGAGACATGGCTTCAGTCCTTGGGGCGGGAAGATCCCCTGGAGGATGGCACGGCAACCCACGCCAGTATTCTTGCCTGGAGAATCCCATGGACAGAGGAGCCTGGTGGGCTACAGTCCACAGGGTCGCACAAAGTCAGGCACAACTGAAGCGACTTAGCACACTTGCTCTCCACATCCAACATTAGGAGGAAACTCTTACACCTAGAAAAAAATGCGTTATTTCAGGGATAAAAGTTTTGGCATCCAGCTACCATGAAAATGACTTTGACTTTTCTTTCTCAGACCCACTGACCATGTTAGAAAGTGGTTTTTTGGTCTTTGTCTTCATCAGAGAAAACCTTCGCATGGACGCTTTCCTGCTTCTGTGGTACTGGGTGAGTTTTAGTTCAAAGCACATACCCACACACAAAAGGCACTTGTATTTGCATCGGTGCTTCTTACTTTTTTTTTTTAAGAGGTGGAGAGTGGGAGGATTACCACAGTATTCTTTTCAAGTGCTCTCAGTCGCTGATCAAAGGAAGGGTTTTAGAGTCTTAGTTCATCTCAGATTAAATATAAGACTATTCTTGGTTTGGGGTTTTGAGTAAATCAGTTTTGGTTAAACACCAGAGAGTGGGCATGGACTCATGTATTGTAGACCACACAGTTCTACACAAAATAATTTCACCAATTATTTTTATTTTAAAACGGCATTTGGGGTGTTCAGTTTGGTCGCTCAGTTGTGTCTGACTCTTTGCGTCCCCATGGACTGCAGCATGCCAGGCTTCCCTGTCCTTCACTAACTCCCAGAGCCTGCTCAAAGTCATGTCCACGGCTTCTGTGATGCCATCCAACCATCTCATCCTCTGTCATCCCCTTCTCCCCCTGCCTTCGATCTTTCCCAGCATCAGGGTTTTGTCCAATGGTCAGTTATTTGCATCAGGTGGCCAAAGTATTTATTGGAGTTTCAGCTTCAACATCAGTTCTTCCAATGAATATTTAGGATTGATTTCTTTTAGATTTGAATGGTTTGATCTCCTTGCAGTCCAACAGATTTGGGGTGTAGTGGTAGTCAGAGAACTAAGCATCAGCTTGGATGTTTCATTTTAAAAATAATTGCTCATTTTATGATTTTTTTTTTTTTACAAAGAGCAGACACTTTGCATCTTATTTTTGTCCCAGACTATGACTCATTCTTTCTTTTCATCTTTTATCACCACAGTAAAAAGTTATGCCCTGAGTTGGCTCCCCAACCAGTACAACCTGGTTTTGGTTGCCATTGCTCTGCTGGGAATGACCTTTGAATCATTGATGATGATTGTTGCCTAAACCTTTGAGTTTTTCTTGGTATTCAGTTGGCTTAAACTCTCCGCAGCGTTTGGTACTGTTGACTGTTGTCCAGTTTTCAAAACTCTAGTCTCCTCTGGCTTCTGTGTTAACAGACTTCATTCTTGCATCTCTGGTTGCTTCCTTTGCTTCTATTACTGGCTTTTCTTTCTCTCTCTCTCTTCTTCTTAAATGTCATTGTTCCCAAGGATTTAGATCTCAAATCCTCTCCAATCTCCAGAGACACTGTCTTCTATTTCCAAGACTCTCATCCATCCAGTGGTCTTATATATTCTACTGAGTCTTGAAAACCATGTCTACTGTTCTTAAAGCACATATGCCCAGCAATCAAACATTTTTTTTTAATTGGAATATAGTTGCTGTACAGTGTTGTATTAGTTTCTGCCGCTGCTGCTGCTGAGTCGCTTCAGTTGTGTCCAACTCTGTGTGACCCCATAGACGGCAGCCCACGAGGCTCCACTGTCCCTGGGATTCTCCAGGCAAGAATGCTGGAGTGGGTTACCACTTCCTTCTCCAATGCATAAAAGTGAAAAGTGAAAGTGAAGTCTCTCAGTCGTGTCTAACTCTGTGCGACCCCAGGGACTGCAGACCACCAGGCTCCATGGGGTTTTCCAGGCAAGAGCACTGGAGTGGGGGTGCCATCGCCTTCTCCGGTGTTAGTCTCCACTGTACAGCAAAGTGAGTCAGCTGTATGTATACATGTGTCCAGTGCCCAGTCATCTCTGACTCTCTTCTACCCCCATGGACTGGAGACTGCCAGGCTTCTNATGCTCTTCCTATAATGTGAGGTTGACACTCCTATTGTGGAGGAGTATCTGGGCAGACGTATGATGCTGTGTGTCTTCCGAGTCACATCATAGGGGGAAATGCAGCTTCCACCTAGCTCTCTTGGTAGACTTGCTCTTGGAATTCAGCCCTCACACCACGAGGATGCCCAAGCATCTACAGAGAGAGGTCCACAAGGAGAGGAATTCCAGACTTCAGTTGACATGGCTGAGCTCCCAGCTGACAGTCTGCACCCTGTGAGTGCGCCATCTTGGAAGTCAACCTTCCAGGCCCCAGCTGAGCCCATTCTGTTGAATGCCACATGGAACAGAGAAGGGCCAATCCTGCTGAGCCTTGCCAAAATTCCACACTCGAGGGCGAAATAAAGGATTGCTGCTGTTTTAGGACACTCTGTTTTGTGAGGGTTTGCTACATGGCAATAGATAACTGATACCAGGGAAGAGAATAAAAGCAGGGGCAACTCTTAGGCAACATAATTGTTCAGGCAAGAGATGATAAGAGCCTCAGCTAAAGCACTAATTAATTAATTAATTAGATAATTATGACACGCCAGCCACTGTGCTATGTCATGAGAATACAGTATGAACTAGATGGAGAGGTCCCTTCACTCAAGAAGCTGGCTCGTTAGTGGGCAGGGAGGATGGAGTATAGAAAGGATCCGCTGAGCTATTTAATCATATTTACCTGTGGATGTCTGCTCTTCCAGGTGGTGCTACTGGTAAAGAACCTGCCTGCTAATGCAGGAAACGTTAAGAGACATGGCTTCAGTCCTTGGGGCGGGAAGATCCCCTGGAGGATGGCACGGCAACCCACGCCAGTATTCTTGCCTGGAGAATCCCATGGACAGAGGAGCCTGGTGGGCTACAGTCCACAGNTCTTGTGTTTCCTGAATCTGAAGATTCACATCTTTTAGTGTTTTGGGAAAATTTTTACCCTTTAGCACTTTTAATACTTCCTATTCGGTATATTTTTCTTTTGGAATTTTGGTTTGGGTGTATGTTAGACAATATTATTCTTTCCCTCCTACTGTTTCAAATAAAAAAAAAATGGCAAGTAGACCAATTTCTGCTTTCTTTTCTGCAGCTTAGTTTTTAAAAAGTCTTTTCTTGGGTTATCATTGAGGTCACTCTGGGCTTTGGGTTTTCCTAATTCCAAGCAGAGTCCCAGAACTTCACCTTGAACAGACTTTTAGTCTCAGTGCTTCTCTTTCAAACTTCATCCACCTGTCTCTGTATGGTCACTGTATGGACTTTGCTTCCAGCCCCTGGAAACTACAGGTGAAACTCAGGATTTTGTCCCCAGTGTTTTGATCTGCAGGAAGAGGGAGGCAAAACTGGGTCTCTCTGTGTTTCCTTCCCTTCCAACTCTCTCCCTCCCTCAGGGTATCTTGTCTTATTTAGTTTCTTTACTGCATTGCTAAATCCCTGTTATTGCTGGAGGTAATTAGCTTTGAGCAATTATAATCATTCTCTATTCCCTCTCTAGCTTTCCTTCCAGCCAGGGAAAAGTGAAGGTGAGACACTGAGATTGTGGGGGAGGGCTCTTGTTTTCAAAGCGTTTCTACATCTTTTACCCTGACTGCCTCACATCTCCTCAGCGTTCTTGTCTAGAAATTACTAGGTATTTATGAAATATTTTAGAATTGTGTCCATGGGCCATCTTTATTCTGTTCTGCTTTTTTGGTGGGATATGCATATAAGAAGCACTGATTCCTAGTAAGAAGCACTAATTCCTAGTCCTTTTTCTCTAGACTTTCCAAAAGGATGATGCCATACGCTTACAGCCCTTTATTTTATGATTATTGCCTGTTTTTATGCTGGTTTTACATTTATCTTTCAAATTTATTTTGCTAGTTTTGAGAACTGAAGAAACCATTTATCTCTTCATATTACTTGTGCTAGTGGTACATTTAAGAGCCTTATAGATCACTTTCTGAGGGGAATGAGAGCTTTAGAACCAGGAAGATGCAGATTAAAATTTAGCCTGGCCATTTATGGTAACATTCAGTTACTTATTCTTGGTATGTCACAGTTTTATCCTTTAATATAGTGATAACTATTATTGTTGTGAGGTTCTAAGTTCATATATATATATAGGTTTACTCTCTCCAGGAGGTCATTTTCAAAGACAAACTAAAAAATAAATTATTCCTTAAATTGTTCCTTAAATTGTTCGATGGAAGGCTCCTCTGGATGATGTAGAGAAGTATCCTAACCCTGATTGTAGCAGAGGAGCAGTGGCGAGGATGACCACTCACCCTTCCTGGGTGAGGGTGCTCTTGGTCAGGTACATGACATGATCTTTTTGAGATAGCCAGAAGAGCTTGATTTGGCGGACCAGGTGAGCAGGGCCACAGGGAAGGACTCAGGGACCAGGCCCTGGCCATGCAAGCCTTCTACACCCTCCATGCTTCTCTGTCCCTCTACCAGGAGTAGGGAGTTTATCCTTTTAGTAAAGGGGAACGCTGGATGCTTTTAAGATGAGAGGTACCACAGTCAGCTTTGTGTTTCAGCAAATCCAGAAGCCGTGATCAAGATGGTTAGAGAGAATGTGGCAGATTGTATAAACAGCTGCAACAATGTCAGACATGCCACATGCTCTTCCTATAATGTGAGGTTGACACTCCTATTGTGGAGGAGTATCTGGGCAGACGTATGATGCTATGTGTCTTCCGAGTCACATCATAGGGGGATATGCAGCTTCCACCTAGCTCTCTTGGTAGACTTGCTCTTGGAATTCAGCCATCACACCACGAGGATGCCCAAGCATCTACAGAGAGGTCCACAAGGAGAGGAATTCCAGACTTCAGTTGACATGGCTGAGCTCCCAGCTGACAGTCTGCACCCTGTGAGTGCGCCATCTTGGAAGTCAACCTTCCAGGCCCCAGCTGAGCCCATTCTGTTGAATGCCACATGGAACAGAGAAGGGCCGATCCTGCTGAGCCTTGCCAAAATTCCACACTCGAGGGCGAAATAAAGGATTGCTGCTGTTTTAGGACACTGTTTTGTGAGGGTTTGCTACATGGCAATAGATAACTGATACCAGGGAAGAGAATAAAAGCAGGGGCAACTCTTAGGCAACATAATTGTTCAGGCAAGAGATGATAAGAGCCTCAGCTAAAGCACTAATTAATTAATTAGATAATTATGACACGCCAGCCACTGTGCTATGTCATGAGAATACAGTATGAACTAGATGGAGAGGTCCCTTCACTCAAGAAGCTGGCTCGTTAGTGGGCAGGGAGGATGGAGTATAGAAAGGATCCGCTGAGCTATTTAATCATATTTACCTGTGGATGTCTGCTCTTCCAGGTGGTGCTAGTGGTAAAGAACCTGCCTGCTAATGCAGGAAACGTTAAGAGACATGGCTTCAGTCCTTGGGGCAGGAAGATCCCCTGGAAGAGGGCACGGCAACCCACGCCAGTATTCTTGCCTGGAGAATCCCATGGACAGAGGAGCCTGGTGGGCTACAATCCACGGGGTCGCACAAAGTCAGGCACAACTGAAGCGACTTAGCACACTTGCTCTCCACATCCAACATTAGGAGGAAACTCTTACACCTAGAAAAAAATGCGTTATTTCAGGGATAAAATTTTTGGCATCCAGCTACCATGAAAATGACTTTGACTTTTCTTTCTCAGACCCACTGACCATGTTAGAAAGTGGTTTTTTGGTCTTTGTCTTCATCAGAGAAAACCTTCGCATGGACGCTTTCCTGCTTCTGTGGTACTGGGTGAGTTTTAGTTCAAAGCACATACCCACACACAAAAGGCACTTGTATTTGCATCGGTGCTTCTTACTTTTTTTTTTTAAGAGGTGGAGAGTGGGAGGATTACCACAGTATTCTTTTCAAGTGCTCTCAGTCGCTGATCAAAGGAAGGGTTTTAGAGTCTTAGTTCATCTCAGATTAAATATAAGACTATTCTTGGTTTGGGGTTTTGAGTAAATCAGTTTTGGTTAAACACCAGAGAGTGGGCATGGACTCATGTATTGTAGACCACACAGTTCTACACAAAATAATTTCACCAATTATTTTTATTTTAAAACGGCATTTGGGGTGTTCAGTTTGGTCGCTCAGTTGTGTCTGACTCTTTGCGTCCCCATGGACTGCAGCATGCCAGGCTTCCCTGTCCTTCACTAACTCCCAGAGCCTGCTCAAAGTCATGTCCACGGCTTCTGTGATGCCATCCAACCATCTCATCCTCTGTCATCCCCTTCTCCTCCTGCCTTCTATCTTTCCCAGCATCAGGGTTTTGTCCAATGGTCAGTTATTTGCATCAGGTGGCCAAAGTATTTATTGGAGTTTCAGCTTCAACATCAGTTCTTCCAATGAATATTTAGGATTGATTTCTTTTAGATTTGAATGGTTTGATCTCCTTGCAGTCCAACAGATTTGGGGTGTAGTGGTAGTCAGAGAACTAAGCATCAGCTTGGATGTTTCATTTTAAAAATAATTGCTCATTTTATGATTTTTTTTTTTTACAAAGAGCAGACACTTTGCATCTTATTTTTGTCCCAGACTATGACTCATTCTTTCTTTTCATCTTTTATCACCACAGTAAAAAGTTATGCCCTGAGTTGGCTCCCCAACCAGTACAACCTGGTTTTGGTTGCCATTGCTCTGCTGGGAATGACCTTTGAATCACTGATGATGATTGTTGCCTAAACCTTTGAGTTTTTCTTGGTATTCAATTGGCTTAAACTCTCTGCAGCGTTTGGTACTGTTGACTGTTGTCCAGTTTTCAAAACTCTAGTCTCCTCTGGCTTCTGTGTTAACAGACTTCATTCTTGCATCTCTGGTTGCTTCCTTTGCTTCTATTACTGGCTTTTCTTTCTCTCTCTCTCTTCTTCTTAAATGTCATTGTTCCCAAGGATTTAGTTCTCAAATCCTCTCCAATCTCCAGAGACACTGTCTTCTATTTCCAAGACTCTCATCCATCCAGTGGTCTTATATATTCTACTGAGTCTTGAAAACCATGTCTACTGTTCTTAAAGCACATATGCCCAGCAATCAAACATTTTTTTAAAATTGGAATATAGTTGCTGTACAGTGTTGTATTAGTTTCTGCCGCTGCTGCTGCTAAGTCGCTTCAGTCGTGTCCAACTCTGTGTGACCCCATAGACGGCAGCCCACGAGGCTCCACTGTCCCTGGGATTCTCCAGGCAAGAACGCTGGAGTGGGTTGCCACTTCCTTCTCCAATGCATGAAAGTGAAAAGTGAAAGTGAAGTCGCTCAGTCGTGTCTGACTCTGTGCGACTCCATGGACTGCAGACCACCAGGCTCCATGGGGTTTTCCAGGCAAGAGCACTGGAGTGGGGGTGCCATCGCCTTCTCCGGTGTTAGTCTCCACTGTACAGCAAAGTGAGTCAGCTGTATGTATACATGTATCCAGTGCCCAGTCGTCTCTGACTCTCTTCTACCCCCATGGACTGAAGACTGCCAGGCTTCTCTGTCCATGGAATTTTCCAGGCAAGAATACTGGAGTGGGTTACCATTTCTTCCCCTAGGGGCTCTCCTGTCCTAGGGATTGAACCCATGTATCTTGCATCTCCTGCAAGAGAGATGCAATTGGTAGGTGGATTCTTTACCACTGTACCATATAGGAAGATATGTATACATATATCACCTCTATTTTTGAATTTCCTTCCCATTTAGGTCACCACAGAGCATTGAGTGGAGTTCCCTGTGCTAGACAGTAGGTTCTCATTGGTTATCTATTTTATAGGTATATATCTGGAGAAGGCAATGGCACCCCACTCCAGTACTCTTGCCTGGAAAATATGGGTGGAGGAGCCTAGTAGGCTGCAGTCTATGGGGTCTTGAAGAGTTGGACTCGACTGAGCAACTTCACTTTCACTTTTCACTTTCATGCATCGGAGAAGGAAATGGCAACCCACTCCAGTGTTCTTGCCTGGAGAATCCCAGGGACGGGGGAGCCTGGTGGGCTGCCGTCCATGGGGTCACACAGAGTCGGACATGACTGAAGCGACTTAGCAGTGGCAGCAGCAGTGTATATATGGCAATCTCAGTCTCCCATTTCATCCCGTTTGCGTTCTCCTCTTGGTGTTCATATCTTTGTTCTCTGTGTCTGTGTGTCTATTTCTGCTTTGCAAATAGGTTCGTCTGTACCATTTTTCTAGATTTCACATATATTCATTAAATATATGATACGTATCTTTCTCTCTCTGACCTACTTCACTCTGTGTGACAGTCTCTAGGTCCATTCATGTCTCTGCAAATGGCACAATTTCATTCCTTTTCTATGGCTGATTAATATTCCATCTTTTTTTAATCCATTCCTCTGTCAGTGGACATCTAGGTTGCTTTCACATGCTTATGCATAGGAATTTTTGAGGATACAAGAACAAACACACCATAATATCCCACAGAAAGTTGCTTACAGTCTAGTAAGGGGGATGAGATGTTTCCGCCCAGCTTTGAGAGTTGTGCCTTTGCAGTTTGGACTTCCCCATTATGTCTGGCACAGAGCAGCTTCTCAAGGTAATATGATCAAAAGTTACTGCTTCCACTGCATCCAAGAGACATTAAAACACGAAGGGTTTAAGACTGACACAAAGCAGGGCTTTCTGTTTTATTTGAAGCTGGAGAGAAGTCTTGAGAAAAATAAAATTCCTTGCCTGCTGATGTGTAAGAAGGAATGGGTCAGGTGGCATTCCTCAGTTGGAAGCAATAAAAACCGACTCCAGCTTCTTTAAGCAAAGTAGAAGGAGTTTATGGGAAGGACAGGCAGTGCTTCTTGGAAGTGAAGAGAGAACCGAATAAGCAGTCCTCCTGCGGGGGAGGTGCCAGCACCACTCTGGAAATCTGACTGATAGGAAAACACAGACCGTCACGGCCCAAACCTGGGTTCAGAGCTAGCTCCATCAGAACTCCCAAGTAAATGAAACTCTTCAGGCTTAGACCACAGCCATCCACCACAGAGGAGACAGATGGATTGGGAAAGCACAGAACCTGGCTCACAGGAGACAGGGAAAGAAATATTTTTGAGTGGAGAAGTAAATGTCTAAGGTCGTTAGCTAGATTAGATGACATCCACCATCTCTACCAATAATACTAGATTTCCCCAGACCAAGGTGAAACTTCCTGGGCATTCTGTTATTTTGTTATTATTTTTTAAATTACGTGTTTATTTGACTGTGCCAGCTCTTAGATGTGGCATGTGGGATTTTCAGTCTGTTGCTCCATGTGGAATCTTTAGTTGCAGCATGTGAACTGTTCCTGGCAGCATGTGGTATTCAGTTCCCTGACAAGAGACTGAACCCAGGCCCCGGGCAGTGGAAGTTCGGAGTCCTAGCCACTGGACCACCAAGGAAGTCCCTTCCTGGGCATTTTAATTTGGCTGGTATAATGAATAAAATATATTTCTGCCCAACTGGGAAGGCAAGAATACTATGTGTAACTGTCTTATTGGAATTCAAAAATCACCCTGGTCATCCCCAAACCAGATGAAAATAAACCCAGAAGAAGCATCTACATATCATGGTGTTGCTTTTTTTTCCCCCTCACTGATAGGAGCATTATGGGATGTTGAGGGATGCCAGAGAGAATGCAATAATGTTCCTCTGGATATAGAACGCTTGAGATTTGACAGTTTCACATTTTTCTTTATTTCTGTTAAGGCAGGATTCTGACAGGGTTATATTTTGCCACCCACTTTTGCTGTTTTCTTGTAAATGGCAGTGAACGAAAGAGGGGAAATAGAGACACCTTATTAATCAACTCGGTTACAGTGTTACAGCACTATGCCCAGAAGGACACATTGAACTATCAGTGTCTGTCACGATAGCACATGATGCAAATCAAGGACTGTAGAAATTCAACAGGTAGACAGGAGCTGACTTCTGTCCAGCAGAAGCGGTTCCCTTAAGCCTGTCTGGGCAGCACTAGCTACTCAGGACGTGAAATGCACAACTCTATTGATCTACTGGAAAACTTTCTTGTGTGTGTGTGTGTGTGTGTGTTTTTAATAAATGTAACTAAATGTCTTTCCAATTGTGTAAACTGAGAATTCAGTGTTATTATTTTTTTAATATCTATTTATCTGTCTGTACCTGATCGTAATTGCAGCACACGGGATCTTTGATCTTGGTTGAGGCATGTGAGGTCTTTGGTCAAGGTATGAAAACTCTTAGTTGTGGCATGTGGAATCTAGTTCCCCGACCAGGGATTGAACCTGGGCCCTCTGCACTGGGAGCAAGGAATCTTAGCCAGTGGACCACAAGGGAAGTTCCACATTTTCAGGTCTTGTGCTTTGTTTTATCTAATCTTTTTGTTTGTTTCTCTTGTTTTTTTTTGGCAGCACCAATGCCCAGGCACAGATTTTTCTATTTCTGCAGAACAAGCCACCCCAATAGTTAGTGACTCAAAACCAGAGTTTATTCTACTCTTTCAGTTCTGTGGATAGACTGGGCTCCGCTGGGTGGTTCTCACTCAGTTGTAGTCAGTCATTGGGTGGGGCTGGAGTCTTCTGGAGGTTCAGCTGGGATGAATGTCTAACATGAGGTCTTCACTCATGTGTCTGTTCCTCCGCTGGGTTCCTGGTCCAAGTGCTGGCTGGGTGTCTCTCTGTTTTCATGTGGTCTCTCTGTGTGGTTAACTTGGGCTTTCTCATGGCATGGCAGTTTTAAAGCAGTGCCAGCTTTCCAAGATCTCCAGATGGAAGTTATAAAGCTTCTTATGACCTTGCCTCAGAAGTAAGCAAAGTCACTTTTACCACAGTGTGTTGGTCAAAATTAAGATGCAGCACAGGGGTTAATGGTCAGCCGCCTGTTGCCCTAAGTCATGAGAAAATCACCATGGGAAAAGAATAAAAGCAAATATAGCAATAGAGCATAACCCAAATAAAAGTACATCGGGTTGATCAGTTGGGGTTGTCATGCCCTGCTAAGCTAGGGAAAAACAGTGTGGACCTTGGAACGCTGGGTCTGCACAAGTTCAGAATGCTGCTTGTGCACACACTAAGATGTTTTCCCAAGGCATATGAGGGTCTATGACCTCCAGCTAGGTGAGAGCCCTTGTACAAGCAAATAACAAAGATAGTTTAAAGTCATCAGTAAAATAGGAGATGTGACCGGGGACACAGGAGACTGACTTCCTCGTAACACAACAGATACCTTCTGCTTGCCAAGACACTAAATAGAAGCGATGTGGCTCTGAGGAACAGAGCTCTTGATCCAAGAGGTCTTGAGTCCCCCAGTCCCATCCTTAAAACTTCAATTCTGTCTCTAGTTTATTTTTCCCAAACTATGTGGTGACCACTTTGAACTCCTACCAGCTTCGCTGGCTGCAGTCATGCAGGTCCTGCTGAGGTTCAGGGGGTGGGGATTCCATAAGGTCTTGAGTGCTGGGGGCTGGGCCCCTTTCTGGAGCTGCTCTTGGAGTGGGGCTGGGAGTGGCCTCTTCTCCTGGATGGGGCTCTGTAGTAGCTGAGTGTGGGCTTGTCTTGCTCTGTGCTTACTTACTCTGAAGGAGTCCTTTCAGCTCCTCAGATTTGCTCTGTTCCCTTGATCCACATGCACCTGCCAGCCTCCCCCAGCCACATTGCTTTCCCATTGCTGCCCCTTTGCCTAATTAACTATTGGTGGCTTATTGCCAGATTTCACACTTTGGCTGCGCAGGCTCAGCCACCTCTTCTAAAACCTAGAGGGTTGGGATGGGGGTGGGAGGTGGGAGGGAGNACCTGGGTTCAGAGCTAGCTCCATCAGAACTCCCAAGTAAATGAAACTCTTCAGGCTTAGACCACAGCCATCCACCACAGAGGAGACAAATGGATTGGGAAAGCACAGAACCTGGCTCACAGGAGACAGGGAAAGAAATATTTTTGAGTGGAGAAGTAAATGTCTAAGGTCGTTAGCTAGATTAGATGACATCCACCATCTCTACCAATAATACTAGATTTCCCCAGACCAAGGTGAAACTTCCTGGGCATTCTGTTATTTTGTTATTATTTTTTAAATTACGTGTTTATTTGACTGTGCCAGCTCTTAGATGTGGCATGTGGGATTTTCAGTCTGTTGCTCCATGTGGAATCTTTAGTTGCAGCATGTGAACTGTTCCTGGCAGCATGTGGTATTCAGTTCCCTGACAAGAGACTGAACCCAGGCCCCGGGCAGTGGAAGTTCGGAGTCCTAGCCACTGGACCACCAAGGAAGTCCCTTCCTGGGCATTTTAATTTGGCTGGTATAATGAATAAAATATATTTCTGCCCAACTGGGAAGGCAAGAATACTATGTGTAACTGTCTTATTGGAATTCAAAAATCACCCTGGTCATCCCCAAACCAGATGAAAATAAACCCAGAAGAAGCATCTACATATCATGGTGTTGCTTTTTTTTCCCCCTCACTGATAGGAGCATTATGGGATGTTGAGGGATGCCAGAGAGAATGCAATAATGTTCCTCTGGATATAGAACGCTTGAGATTTGACAGTTTCACATTTTTCTTTATTTCTGTTAAGGCAGGATTCTGACAGGGTTATATTTTGCCACCCACTTTTGCTGTTTTCTTGTAAATGGCAGTGAACGAAAGAGGGGAAAAAGAGACACCTTATTAATCAACTCGGTTACAGTTTTACAGCACTATGCCCAGAAGGACACATTGAACTATCAATGTCTGTCACGATAGCACATGATGCAAATCAAGGACTGTAGAAATTCAACAGGTAGACAGGAGCTGACTTCTGTCCAGCAGAAGCGGTTCCCTTAAGCCTGTCTGGGCAGCACTAGCTACTCAGGACGTGAAATGCACAACTCTATTGATCTACTGGAAAACTTTCTTGTGTGTGTGTGTGTGTGTGTGTTTTTAATAAATGTAACTAAATGTCTTTCCAATTGTGTAAACTGAGAATTCAGTGTTATTATTTTTTTAATATCTATTTATCTGTCTGTACCTGATCGTAATTGCAGCACACGGGATCTTTGATCTTGGTTGAGGCATGTGAGGTCTTTGGTCAAGGTATGAAAACTCTTAGTTGTGGCATGTGGAATCTAGTTCCCCGACCAGGGATTGAACCTGGGCCCTCTGCACTGGGAGCAAGGAATCTTAGCCAGTGGACCACAAGGGAAGTTCCACATTTTCAGGTCTTGTGCTTTGTTTTATCTAATCTTTTTGTTTGTTTCTCTTGTTTTTTTTTGGCAGCACCAATGCCCAGGCACAGATTTTTCTATTTCTGCAGAACAAGCCACCCCAATAGTTAGTGACTCAAAACCAGAGTTTATTCTACTCTTTCAGTTCTGTGGATAGACTGGGCTCCGCTGGGTGGTTCTCACTCAGTTGTAGTCAGTCATTGGGTGGGGCTGGAGTCTTCTGGAGGTTCAGCTGGGATGAATGTCTAACATGAGGTCTTCACTCATGTGTCTGTTCCTCCGCTGGGTTCCTGGTCCAAGTGCTGGCTGGGTGTCTCTCTGTTTTCATGTGGTCTCTCTGTGTGGTTAACTTGGGCTTTCTCATGGCATGGCAGTTTTAAAGCAGTGCCAGCTTTCCAAGATCTCCAGATGGAAGTTATAAAGCTTCTTATGACCTTGCCTCAGAAGTAAGCAAAGTCACTTTTACCACAGTGTGTTGGTCAAAATTAAGATGCAGCGCAGGGGTTAATGGTCAGCCGCCTGTTGCCCTAAGTCATGAGAAAATCACCATGGGAAAAGAATAAAAGCAAATATAGCAATAGAGCATAACCCAAATAAAAGTACGTCGGGTTGATCAGTTGGGGTTGTCATGCCCTGCTAAGCTAGGGAAAACATTGTGGACCTTGGAACGCTGGGTCTGCACAAGTTCAGAATGCTGCTTGTGCGCACACTAAGATGTTTTCCCAAGGCATATGAGGGTCTATGACCTCCAGCTAGGTGAGAGCCCTTGTACAAGCAAATAACAAAGGTAGTTTAAAGTCATCAGTAAAATGGGAGATGTGACCGGGGACACAGGAGACTGACTTCCTCGTAACACAACAGATACCTTCTGCTTGCCAAGACACTAAATAGAAGCGATGTGGCTCTGAGGAACAGAGCTCTTGATCCAAGAGGTCTTGAGTCCCCCAGTCCCATCCTTAAAACTTCAATTCTGTCTCTAGTTTATTTTTCCCAAACTATGTGGTGACCACTTTGAACTCCTACCAGCTTCGCTGGCTGCAGTCATGCAGGTCCTGCTGAGGTTCAGGGGGTGGGGATTCCATAAGGTCTTGAGTGCTGGGGGCTGGGCCCCTTTCTGGAGCTGCTCTTGGAGTGGGGCTGGGAGTGGCCTCTTCTCCTGGATGGGGCTCTGTAGTAGCTGAGTGTGGGCTTGTCTTGCTCTGTGCTTACTTACTCTGAAGGAGTCCTTTCAGCTCCTCAGATTTGCTCTGTTCCCTTGATCCACATGCACCTGCCAGCCTCCCCCAGCCACATTGCTTTCCCATTGCTGCCCCTTTGCCTAATTAACTATTGGTGGCTTATTGCCAGATTTCACACTTTGGCTGCGCAGGCTCAGCCACCTCTTCTAAAACCTAGAGGGTTGGGATGGGGGTGGGAGGTGGGAGGGAGGTTCAAGAGGGAGGGGACATACATATACCGTCGGCTGATTCATGTTGATGTATGGCAGAAACCAACACAATTTTGTAAAGTAATTATCATCCAATTAAAAATAAATAAATTTTTAAAAAAGCTCTCAAAGAAATGAGTTCCTTCCTTTCATGGCCCCACCTGTGGTTAGTGCTCAAATCAACCACAGGGCGTCTTGGATAAGACTGAGCTCCAGAGAACAGCGACTATATTCTGTGTATCTTATTAAAAAAACAACAACAACTCCATATCGTGTTCCCTACACTTAGCACATAGCTCAGGAATCTTTGTTAAATGAGTGAATGGACCTTCCTTTTTGGATTGCCATGCTCTTTTAAGGGTTTCTCTATCAAGATCATTTCCTTTTCTTCTTGGTAACAAACTTTCTGATGGAGAAGACAATTGGTTGAATGCAGAGGATCAGTAATTTCTCAAGGGAATGAGAAAAGAGAACAACCTGCTAGAATTTCCAGAGATGTTGCCTCCATAAGGGTGATGTATTATTTTACTTTTGTACCTGGATTCTTTCATTCTATTTTGTTTTTATTGGAGTATAATTGCTTTCAGAATGCTGTGTTAGTTTCTGTTGTACGATGAAGTGAGTCAGCTATATTGTATACATACATTCCCTCCCACTTAAGCCTCCCTCCCACCCCTTCATCCCACTCTTGTGGTCATCACAGAGTACCCAGCTGACCTGTGCTATATAGCAGCTTCCCACTAGCTATCTCTTTTGCACATGGTAGTACACACACACACACCCACACCCACACACACACACACACACCCAAGTACTACTCTCCCAGTTCGGGATGACCTGTATTTTGGTGGTGAGACCAATTAGTGAGATCTTACTGGAGCCAAGAACTGAGAACAATTGTTGCTTTTGCTACCTGTAGCAGGGGATTGGCCTGACTGTGCCGAGCATTCAGAAAAGAGGCAGTTGGTCTTGGCAGGTGGCAGGTAGGATATTTAAGCAGCAGCAAAGCTGGTGTGAGTCTGGTAAGACCTGCACGTAGGTAGATTCATGGAACCAACATAGAGGCTCAATTGAAACATGGCTGCTGCCTCCCACAATGATCTAAAAGCTGGGAAGCCTTCTGGAGGGAGCACAGCAAGTAACCTGAGTGTCTGGCTCACCAGCCTTCCTTTATTAACCAGGTTGTATGACTGGAGGCTCTGTCCTGCTTCATGGGTCTAAGTCTGGAGTTTCTCCCACTCTTCTTTCAGCGTGTGCTAAGTAGTTCCAATGACCCCATATTCCGGAACTCTCTGGTTGTCTTTGTTGTTCACTTGCTAAGTCATGTCTGACTCTTTGCAACACCATGCACTGTAGCACACCAGGCTTCCCTGTCCTTCACTATCTCCCAGAGTTTGCTCAAACTCATATGCATTGAGTCAGTGATGCCATCCAACCATCTCATTCTCTGTCACCCCCTTCTCCCCCTGCCCTCAATCTTTCCCAGCATCAGGGTCTTTTCCTGTGGGGCGGCCTAAGTATTGGAGTTGGCTCTTTGCATCAAGTGGCCAAAGTATTGGAGTTTCAGCATCAGTGCTTTCATTGAATATTCAGGGTTGGTTTCCTTTAGGATTGCCTTGTTTGATCTCCTTGCTATCCAGGGGTCTCTCAAGAGTCCTCCAGCACCATAGTTTGAAAGCATCAATTCCTTGGCGGTCAGCATTTTTTTATGGACCATCCCTCATATCCATAGATGACTACTGGAAAAGCCATAGCTTTGACTATATGGACTTTTATCAGCAAAGTGATGTCTCTGCTTTTTAATATGCTGTCTAGGTTTGTCACAGCTTTTCTTCGAAGACTTTTATTTTCTGGATGTCTGTGCCTTGGTGCCTTCCTTACTATTTCACACCAAACGTGAATAGAGGCACCTCACCTTCAAGCCCCCACCCCCACCCACCCCCACCCCCCTCCCCCACCCC
>SJYW01001729.1:63612-79120 GCA_006410735.1 Raphicerus campestris
AAGCCCCACCCACCCACACTGACTTCTCTAGAGAATCTGGATTGAGGAATAGCGGGAAATGACAGCCTGGGGCAGGAAACAAGTTAAAAATGGACACCAGATATTGCTGTTCCTAAAATTTATTGGCTAGCTCTCGCCACAGGAAGTCCCTTAAAAGCTATATTTTTCCTCGGTTTTGGCTGAATGTTATTTCATGGAGGCCCAGTCCTCCTTAGAGCAAAGACCTAGTAATATCTTTTGCAGCTGCCTCAGCCCCCAGTAAAACTCTTTGAGCCTGCCAAGTGAAAACTTTAAGTCTCTCAACAGGAAAAATATATAATGGAAAAAACTTAGCCAAAATGCCTTTATCAAAGAAGATGCCTTTCAGTAAAGAAGAGAGATTTAAACTCTTTGTTTCTGCCCCTTCCATTTAGATTTTCCCTTGCACAATGAAAGGCTCTTTTGAAGGGTACTGGTGCTAAGTCTACATGCCCTGATGGGCTGCCAACCATCTATTAGGAGCTGCGTGGCCTCCTGGGGGGCAGAGCAGCAGAAAAAACATGCATGGTCTTTATTGTATTCAGGCTTAGGCCTTCTAATCCTGTCCTCTCTCCCATGATTCTCTCTCTTGAGCAAAGCTTGGGTGCAGTGATCATTAGCTAAGGCCAACCTTCACCTCTACGTGAGGGATCTAAAGCATCTCCCTTGACTGAGAAGAAAGTAGGTTTTCAGGAATGACCGTGGCTGCCTGCCTTAGAGGGGCCATCTGTAGCCATTCCTACCAGGCCTGCGCTCACGTGCATATGGAGCCAGCTGCCCAGAACCTCCCTCACCTTCCTCCACCGTCTGCGCCCTGCTTCTGTGGCTCCACCTGATGGGCACTTCGCCCTTGCAGTGGGTCTGAAGCTGCCTCATCTTCCCTGTAACTTTCCCTTACATCCCCTGGCAGGAGGGTGACCTCCTTGTCAAGCTCCTGCAGAGCTTCACAGGCTTTCATTTGCGTACACGTCCATCTGGTCACGGTGAGCTCCATGGCTGGTAGTTACATCTCTGTGTCCCGGGCTCACAGCGTCGTGCCTGCTGCAATAGGCGCTCAGCAGACAAGCACTTGGAATAAACTGGACTCTCACATTTTTTATTTATTTTTATTGAAGTGCAGTTGATTTACGCTGTTGTGCCAATCTCTGCTGTACAGCAAAGTGACTCAGTTATATACCTATAGACATTCTTTTTTTTTAAAGCATTATTTCCCATTGTTTATCCCAGGGTATTGAATATAGTTCCCTGTGTTATACAGTAAGACCTTGTTTATCCACTCTGTATATAATCGTTTACATCTGCTAATCCCAAATACCCAGTCCTTCCCTCCCCCATCCCTCTCCCCTTTGGCAGCTGGGCTTTTCATCCTCAGTCTTTGCGTTGTCAGCTGACGTCTACAGGGTCTGTAAGAGCCTCTTGTTTGTTGCCCTTCCCCACGGTATAAAGTATGAGGTGTCAGGGATTTTAAAGACAGCATCCTGATCTGATCTGCAACTCAGGACAGTGAGTAGGCTGGGCTTGAACAGAGTGACAGCCTCATCTCGAGTCATTGTGTGTATGGGTGTGTGCGTGCTAAGCTGCTTCAGCTGTGTCCTACTCTGTGCGACCTTATGGACTGTAGCTGGCCAGGCTCCTCTGCCCCTGGGATTCTCCAGGCAAGAATAGTGGAGTGAGTTGCTGTTTCCTCCTCCAGGGGATCTTCCTGACTCAGGGATAGAACGTACATATCCTACACTGCAGGTGGATTCTTTCCCACTGAGCCACCAGGGAAGCTCTGTTGGGTGTATATTTTTAAAAATTAATTCACAATAAATCGACCAGCACTTAGCTTAGCTGCCTAGGTTGGTTAAATGCCATGTAGGCTACAGGAGAGGGCTATTGCAATGAAGCCCAGCCTCCAAGAGGGGTGGCCTGGCTGGAAGAGCAAGGCTCTGACTTCCTAGGAATGGAGACACCTTGGAGTGTCACAAGTCTTTAACTGTCAGAGGCAGCTCTGAGCCTCTACCCACTTCTGTTCGCAGCCCTGACAGATTTTATAAGTTTCTCTCTTTTCTAAATGTAAACAGTTAAAATTTTTTTCCCTTTTACTGAAAATGTCAGAGCTATGAATTTTTGTTAAAGAAAGGTCCAAATCTCACACAAAATTTAATTCTGGAACTTGACTGGTATATGTTGCTTGTTTTATAGGAATGCACATTTTCTTTTCATGGAAAGGTAAAATAAATATAATTTTTACTGCATTGTTACTTTGTTTTGCTAACTTACCAATCTTGTTTAATAATACTGTTTTATCATTGCCAATACAGATGATCCTAGATGCTTCTCATAATGGTGGGAACCATAAATTGACCCCATAAGCTTAAACTGTGCAGAGTGATCTTAATAATCAATGGGAAAATTATGAGTGTTCAACGACCTTTAATTTTTTTGTCAAAACATTAAGAAAATTCTTGCTGTCAGTTACAAATGTGTAGGAAAATTAAAACATAGGAAAAATGATGTTTCTTTGGTAAAGTAATTGAAAGCATTTGAAACACTGAGCACAAAGACATCTTACTTCTTTGTAAAAAATTTATCAAGAGTAGTCTGAACAGATTGACTTCTCTTTGTTTAATTTATGATACAGAGTGAGCATTTTGGTGAACTGTCATACCCCTTTCTGAGTCTGAATCAGCTTTTCAACATTTCATTCTGTGTGCTTTCAAAATCATCAAATATCTCTGAGTTGCCTTTCATGTGAAGTCCCTTGCAAGCATCACTTCCTCTGGGACATATCTCCTTTTTCAAAACTGCTTCCTCATTGATGTCAATACATTTGCCTTCACTAACTTCTTCTGGCTGCAACAAACTAAGGTGACTGCAGGAGTGTCCACATTCCCATGATCTTCTATGACTTGACTCCACGAACATTAGGATCCGGAGAAGGTTGATGGCACCCCACTCCAGTATTCTTGCCTGGAAAATCCCATGGACAGAGGAGCCTGGTAGGCTGCAGTCCATGGGGTCGAGAAGAGTCAGACACGACTGAGCGACTTCACTTTCACTTTTCACTTTCATGCATTGGAGAATGAAATGGCATCCCACTCCAGTGTTCTTCCCTGGAGAATCCCAGGGACATGGGAGCCTGTTGGGCTGCCATCTATGGGGTCGCACAGAGTCGGACATGACTGAAGCGACTTAGCGGCAGCAGCAGCAACATTAGAATCAGGTTCTACTTCCGGAAGTATCTCTTTTTGTTTCCTGCTGCACTGTGATCTTTTTAAGCCAGTTCCCACTCCCACTTACCCGTTTTTATAACGTGTCACAGGTTTATCCCTGGGAGATAAGCAACGCAAGTGCACATGTTGCTGTCTGCGTGTCATCTGAATCATAGACTGTTATTCATTGTTATCCAGATGGTACAGTGACGAGTCACCAACAGACTTTGGAAGAAGGGATGTGATCATTCACTGATCATGAGGTTTGTGGACCGAAGAGCTGGCACTAACGTTTATACTTTATGCCTTTACTCATANGTTATCCAGATGGTACAGTGACGAGTCACCAACAGACTTTGGAAGAAGGGATGTGATCATTCACTGATCATGAGGTTTGTGGACCGAAGAGCTGGCACTAACGTTTGTACTTTATGCCTTTACTCATAGTTAATATACTGCAGTCACAAATGCATTCTGTTTATTCTTGGTTTTTTTGTGGACTGGGAGTCATGAGTCATTAAGCACAGTCAAGGACCTTTAGTTCTTTCTCAAGGGTTATGGAGAATTGCTTAGTCCCTAAGTCGTGTTCAACTTTTTTTGTGACCACATGGACTGTATCCCACCAGGCTGCTCTGTCCATGGCATTCTCTAGACAAGAACACTGGAGTGGGTTGCCAGTTCTTTCTCTAGGGGATCTTCCCGACCCATGGATCTAACCCATGTCTCTTATGTCTTCTGTGTTGGCAGGTGGGTTCTGTACCACTAGCAGCCACCTCGGAAGCCTGTGGACTGGGAACTTAGCACTATTGAGAACATCTTGTCTTTATTTTTAAAGAATGGGTTCTTGTTTTGATAGATATACAATCTATTTTGTAGGTGCATTCTTGCCTACCCTTCCCCCGTAAGTCTGGAGGCAGTGTCCTGAGCTTTAACTTTCCCCCAAATTGTTTGCTCATCTTAAATATGAATGATTGAAGAATTATAAGTAATCTTTGTCTGGTCTTGCTTGTCTTAGTCCTGAGTTACCTTACTGATGAAGCACCACCTATTGGGTTTAGAATATTAACTTTACATTTATTCATTCAGTTATTTATCAAAGATATACCAGGCACCTTCACTGGGGTAAGCACTGTTGGACAAACAGAAATGAATTTAACATGGGTACTGCCCATTACAATTCAGTAGAAAGTTTCACAATTGTAAATTACCATCGATCTGCATTGTTTGCAGATTCTATATGAATTTGCTAACATTTATTTATCGCCCTCACATAGATACTTCCTGTGTTTTCTGGTCATTCACAGGCATGCACAGAACAGTGAGAATTTAAAATCATCCATCAGGCAACTTCTTAGCAGAGGCCAAGTAAGGCTACTCTCCATCTTCTTGTTTCAGCCAGTGCAGGAGACATAGGAGACACAGGTTCAGTCCTTGGGTCAGAAAGATCCCCAGGAGGAGGCCATGGTGACCCAATCCAGTATTCTTGCCTGGAGAATCTCATGGAGCTTGGCAGGCTATAGTCCATGGGGTTGCAAAGAGCTGGACATGACTGAGAGATGGAGCATGCATGCACAGAGAGATGACCAGGTGATGGAGAGGGTAGGGGCAGCACAGAGCAGGTAAGAAACTCACTTGGGCCAGTTGGGTAGGAGTTTGAATCCCAACTCTAGCACTTGTATGTGGAATGGACTCAGATTTAGCACTCTGAACCTTTTTAAGACTCTGAACATTTAACACTCTAAACATTTAACACTCTGAACCTCATTTTCTCTTCGGAAAAATAAGGATGAGGACAATAGAATCTAGAGAATGTGTTGTTTAGTGGATTTAAGAATATAATTCATGTAAGATATGTATCTATATATATATCCACATTTCCTCCAGGAGTAATGATTCAACATTTGTTAATTTAGTGTTCCTGGCAACATTATAGAACTTAACAACCAGGGAAAAGGAGAATTGACTGTATGTCTTAGCATGAAAATTACATGTTGTTATAAGATTATTAACTTTGTAGTGTTTTTCTCTACTTTTGTCAGGCTATGTGGAAATGGGTTTCTATAATATTAATAAAAGTATCTAAATTTGTATTGCTATAACAAAGAAGGTTTAAAGTATTCAAATATATTTGCATAAATACTAGTTTATTCACTTGAACAATATTTAAATCTAAAAAGGCTTCTAGTTTAAATGCAGTTCTTTTCACTTATGTGACCCTAAAATTACCAGGGCTTCCCAGTGGCACTAGTGGTAAAGATCCTGTGTGTTAATGCAGGAGGTGTGGGTTCCATCTCTGGGTCNTCACTTGAACAATATTTAAATCTAAAAAGGCTTCTAGTTTAAATGTAGTTCTTTTCACTTATGTGACCCTAAAATTACCAGGGCTTCCCAGTGGCACTAGTGGTAAAGATCCTGCGTGTTAATGCAGGAGGTGTGGGTTCCATCTCTGGGTCAAGAAGATCCCTTGGAGAAGGAAATGGCACCCACTCCAGTATTCTTGCCTGGAGAATCCCATGCACAGAGGAGCCTGGTGGGCTGCAGTTCACAGGGTCGCAAAGAGCTGGATATGACTGAAGCGACTTAGCATGCGCACATGCATGACTCCCAAACTGTACATATGGTTGATGTAAGAAAGGAAAATTCATAGGCCAGTGGAGGTAGTTCTACAGCCATTCCTTGTCCCTTTGTCAATTATTTTTCTTCCATTTTAGAGTCTAATATTNCTCTGCCAAACCCAAAACAGATTTTATCAGTTTCCTTCCCCTGCCTTGATTTTCAGAGTTGTATGTATTTTTAGAGAAATATAATACATTTTTTAAAGTTAATTTACACCTAGCATGACAAAATATTGTTTTCTCAGAGCTTGCTGACGTCTTGCAAACCTTTTCTGCCTTCTTCATAAGCTCTTTCTTCTTTAGCGCACAGTTGTATTTGCCCCAGTAAACCCCTGAAATCCTACATCTAGGGAAATAAAGAAGAGTCCTTGAATTCATTTGAACTCCTAAACCTGCAAGGTTGGATTAGATCCATCAGCTCTTGTCTTTCCAGTGTCTCCTCACAGAAGTGTCTCACACTTTTTCTATCCAAGTGAGGCTCACCAGCTCCCGACCCAGCCCTAACTGGGACAGGATGCACAGTCCAGATGCTGGGTAGAAGACTTCCATCTTCCTCTGTGTCCTGTCCTGAGGCTGAACTGCTGTCTCTGCTACCCTGCCTGGCATTTCCAATGCTTGGAGCCCTGTCCCAGGCACCTGGAAAGGGTGCTGCCCAATGTCTCCTGTAAGTGCCTGGGTGCACCCACCTCTGGCAGACTGCCAGGTGCATGATGGCCCAGCCAAGAATGCTGAATCACACCTGGGCTCTCAACCGAGCAGCTCTTAGATTCCCTCACATGGCTGCTTCCCCAGGAGGCTCACCTGTTTCCAGGGTTGCCAGATAAGAGGTGATTTTAGTTGCTTCCCCGTTACAACCTCCAGTTACTATTCTTTTGGAAGCTCTGACTCTGGGAAGGAGTTAGTCTATTAAATCCTTGTCTTCTGATTCTTCTGTTCCACGTTTGTGGAACTTTTATTAAAGCGTTAACTTTGTTTTCCAAAATCCACCAGCTCCTCCCGGCTAGAAATGCCCCTCAGGGGGTGACAGTGGTGAGATGGCTCTCCTCTTCCTTCCCTCCACTGGTTAAATGTCCTTGGGTTGGATGCAGATAAGGCTCGAAAGATAAGCAAAGCCACTATTAGAGAAATGGTTCTCACACTTTGTATCAGAATCCTCTGGAAAACTTGTCAAAACTCAGGTTGCTGGATCCCATCCCAGAGTGTCTGATCCCAGGTCTGGGATGAGGCCTTGCTGCTGTTCAGTTGCTAAGTCACATCCGACTCTGCAATGGGATGAAGGCTGGGAGTTTGCAAGTTCCCAGGTGATGCTGATACTTCTTGTCTTGAGACCACATTTTCAGAACCACCATATGTAAGCAAGGTAAGTGGTGAGCAGGAGTAAGGGAAAGGATTGGAAGGACTGAAGCCATGAGTTTTGAGCCTGCTCTGGACTTCCTGGGTGGCACAGTGGTAAAGACCAATGCAGGAAATGCAAGAGATGCAGGTTCGATCCCTGGATCAGGAAGATCCCCTGGAGTAGGAAGTGGCAACCCACTCCAGTATTCTTGCCTGGAAAATGCTATGGACAGAGGAGCTGGTGGGTTACAGTCCATGAGGTCACAAAGAGTCGGACACGACTGGGCCAGTGAGTATCACATCAGGCCTTGCATGGGTCCTACTGAGCTGACTTACCTTGCCCTTCTGACTTCACTCTTAGCTGGAGTGAGAGCAGAGCAGCGTTCTGTAATCTCCACTGTTGCCACCTCCTATCACCAGTCATCCTCGTTGTCCTTCTCTCTGGCTCCCCTAAGGCAGCTGAGGAATGCGTGGAACTGAGCAATGGGGATGATGGCCTACTCAGGGGAATTTATCAAAGGAAATCCAAGAGCTGACCACATGGCAACTTTTCATCTCTTCTTTTTCCCCCTCCTTCCTTCCTTCTCTCTCCCTCCCTCCTTTTGTAGTAGTATTTTCATTTAATTTTTCAAGCACTCTTAGAGATAGATTTTATACAGGTGCATTTGCAATGTATGCCATGCTCCCCATTGTAATGAACACATTCTCTCACTTAACACACGTCCTTATTCACATGTACACCTAGTATTCTTAGCATCATCATTTATACATGAGTTTGTTTTTCTTAATGGCTTTATTGACATAATTGATATACAAAAAGTAGTACACTAGTTGCTGAGGACGCATGATTTCATAATTTCATAATCATAAAACCTGTACCACTGTCAAGTAATAAATGTATCTGTTATCTATCTCCTCTAAGAATTTCTTCATGCCTCTGTGTGTGTGTCTATTATAAGGACACAAAGTTACATGTATAGAAAATGGACTGGGGAAGAGGGTGATGGGGAGTTTTTGTTTGGTGGGTATAGAGTTGCANTCTCCTCTAAGAATTTCTTCATGCCTCTGTGTGTGTGTCTATTATAAGGACACAAAGTTACATGTATAGAAAATGGACTGGGGAAGAGGGTGATGGGGAGTTTTTGTTTGGTGGGTATAGAGTTGCAGGTATGTGAGATGAATACCATCTAGAGAGCTCCTGCTCATGGGGGTGTAGTTAACATATGGTATTATATACTTAAAAAATTGTTGAGTGCATTTTGGGGTTGGTTAAAAAGTTCATTTGGGTTTTTCCATAAGATGTTATGGAAATCCGTGAACAAAACTTTTTAGCCAAACCAACATGTGGCCTCTAGAAAAATGGTATAGATGAACCTACTTGCAGGGCAGGAACAGAGACAGATGTAGGGAAGGGACATGTGGACACGGGGGTGGGCAGGGTGAATTGGGAGGTTGGGACTGACATACATGTACTGCCAGGTGTAAAACAGCTCGCAGGAACCTGCTGTATAGCAAGAGTTCAGCTTAGTGCTCTGTGGTGACCTAGAGGGGTGATCCCACCCCTAAGGGAGGGAGGGGATATATGTGCACATACAGCTGACTCACGTGTCCTACAGCAGAAACTAATACAACCTTGTAAAGTAACTATATCCCCAGCTTAAAAAAAAAAAGAAACCAAATAAAATGATAAGCAGCAACAGAGATGAAAACAAAACTTTGCTAAACAGAGTAGATCCTTTTTCTTTGAACTTCATGTTGCCTCTTGCGCTTTCAGTGGCCTCTGGGCTCAGCTCCTCTCCCCGCCCTGGGAGGTGAGCGCACTGCATCTTCACTGGCCGGGTGGCTCTCTGAGCAGACACATGTGGCCTCCTGCACCTGGGCGGAAGGCTGGCCATGCTAATAAAGAATTACAATTTACATGAGAATGACAAGGCGAAACGTGAAGAGACTGATAGGGTTTGCCCACAGCCAAATCCTTTCTGCCTGAGTACATTCGATTTGAATTCCTCTAGAAACACGGGCTCCACAGCGCGTGGGCAATATTGAAAAGGTCAGCGGAGGCGATGTCAGACACGGTCCACGGTTGCTCTACAAGTGCTCACTGGCGATGCATCACAATGTATTACAGTCACCACCGCCGCCTGCCAGCCCCGGGCTTTCTCCATTTATCTGGTGGCTACAGATTATTTTTTTTAATTTCCCGCCTTTTCCCCTGCTCCTCCCAAATATAGTATACAGTCAGCTAATAAGTTTTTCTAAGACACTGTGAGGATGAATGCTTTGATCTGGCTTCCGGGCGCAGGCCTCCTTGGAGCATTTGCACATTAAATATAAATCGAGGTAACTCTGGGGGCTTAGATGTCTGTACGCAGCACACACCTTGGAGAGGTTCTGGCTTAACACAAACCTTCTGATCCGCTGCCCTGTTTGCCTCAGGCATTGCTGTGCTGAGGGGCTGTTCTTCAGGCTTTAAAGAAGCATTATCTGTGATTCTTATGAAAATAAACAGTGGATCTATAGTCAAGAGATCGGGGTGTTGCAGGTCGGGCACTGAGGGAGGAGATGCTGGGACAAAGCTTGCTATTCAGTCATGTTTGACTCTTTGTGACCCCATGAACTGTAGCATGCCAGGCTTCCCTGTCCTTCACTACAGCTTGGGGTACAAGACATTTATTAGGGATCCCTTGTGAAGGGAAGGGGCTGGGAAAGAAGTGAAATCAAGGAGCAGCCCCTATAAACCTTTGGCCAGCGTGGCCACTGCTCTGGAATCTGCCCATCAGAATCCTATGTCAGATGGAAATGTCCCAGCCTTTCTGCTCTCGTTGGATCAGGATGTGAGCTGCCTACGTGGTATAACCAGGAGCTCATGGCTCTCTGCGACCTGAAGTACTGACAGCTGGAGGCTGTTTTCTACCCGGTTCTCCCTGCTGCAGACTGCAAGCGGAACCCGGGCAACGCATAACAGTATCCACTATAGGGGATCAGATACTATATTTCTGGTCCAGATACTGTGTGAACTTGAAGGGCTTTGACCTTGTGATCTAATCAGTGCCCAAAAGGCCCCTCACTTCCCAATACCATCACGCCGTNGCTCATGGCTCTCTGCGACCTGAAGTACTGACAGCTGGAGGCTGTTTTCTACCCGGTTCTCCCTGCTGCAGACTGCAAGCAGAACCCGGGCAACGCATAACAGTATCCACTATAGGGGATCAGATACTATATTTCTGGTCCAGCTACTGTGTGAACTTGAAGGGCTTTGACCTTGTGATCTAATCAGTGCCCCAAAGGCCCCTCACTTCCCAATACCATCACGCCGTTTGGGATCAGGTTTCCACAGTAGAGGGGCACAAGCATTCAGTCTATGGCACTCCCCTTACTCAGCCTGGGTGTTTAGGTGGCCAGTCTTCAAATTGACTGGTAAGCACAGTTGGTTAGAGCATGGTGCTAACAACACTAAGGGTGTGGGTTTGATCCTCATAAGGGTCACCACGAGCCTCTTTTTTCTGGCTTCCCTGGTGACTCAGATGGTAAAGAATCTGCCTGCAATGCAGGAGACCTGGGTTCGATCCCGGAGTTGGGAAGATCCCCTGGAGAAGGAAATGGCAACCCACTCCAGTATTCTTGCCGGAGAATTCCATGGACAGAGGAGCTGGTGGGCTATTATAGCTCTTAGGGTAGTAAAGAGTCAGACACGACTGAGTGACTAGTACTTTCACTTTGAGAACAAAGAGAACAGCAACAACAAAAAAGACTGATTTTTGTCCATCTCAGTTCCCCTAAATTATCTCAATCCATCTGTGCAATGAGATCTACAAAAATGCACCAAGAATCAAATTGGGTTAAATTGGCACTGTTTATTTCAGAGCTCAGAGTAGGAGGAAAAAGAGGTTCTTCAAATGTGATGGCCACTCCACCAAAACTGGCCAGTGGAACTAATTCAGTGTTCCCACATAGACCCAGGCTGCCAAAAATAACCACTTGACATTAGTCCTAACGACTTGCAGTTTCTTCTGGATGCTGAGGGTCAGCAGATTAAATGCTCTGCCCTTCACATGTCAGGCACCAGGAGTTGCATGCAGGTTTGGCCTTTAGTGGTTTTGTGTATATCCCCCTTAAATTTTGTTGCCTTCTCAGCTGTGGATTTGAGTGATGAGTTTCTCTTATGAAGTCAGGGCATATACCTTATTACAAGGACTTCAGACCTGGTATTCAATTTGTCAACCCAAATGATACAGCCCCTGAACTTGTTTAGAAAACATTTTGCAGAAATTAAATTACACTCTTGCTATGTTCTTCCCAGTCTCTAGGGGAAATAAAACCAACCTAGTTTAGCAGTCTTTGTGTGTTCATTTTTGGTTGTACTCGTCAATGTTGAAATAGGCTCCAGCTGGGAAACTGCACTCATTGCAATGAGAATTTATTGTTTATTTTGTTTTATTATTTTTTTTTGCTGTCTCTATTATTGTATAGTAAACATTCTTCTCCCAGCATTGCTCCCAGCCTGGAGAAGGCACCATTGAAGTTTCAGTCACACCTGTTTTCTGTCAGTTCTTGTCCATTATTTTAATTCTCCGCCTATTGTGTGTGTTCTGAAAAATGTAAGTAAATCAATGTCTTCATTCAAAAAGGAGACCCCAAGTAGCATTTCACCAGTAAAATTTGTATTATCCATATCAAACGTAATGAAGACTTCCAATGAATAACTCTTGATTATCAGGTGCACACATCCTAGGAATCTAAGAAGTGGAATAATTAGGAGCAACAAGAAGGTTTCCAAACCACAGATTTCACAGAGCAACCATGCTAAGTGATTGAGTTAAAGAATAAAAATGCTTCCAAAGTGCTCTCTGGAGAGTGAATGTGAATGACGCATTTAATGGAAAATAATCAGAGAACATGCTTTTGACAGAAAAAGAGGAAAGGAAAGGCGAGAAGAAAGGAAGAGGGGGATCACACGACCCTGGTTTCAGTCCATCTCTGCGAGTAACCGGTGTGATGAGTTTAGCTACTGCCCCTTCTGGGACACTTCCCCTCTCTATTCTTTTTCAGTAAAAATGAGAATCCCATTTGCCCATATCAGATAAAAGAAAACATCTGCAAGAAATGTCAAACCATTGAGAGTAATAGCATTCATGTGATTCCCCGCATACATCTATACTGGTTCGGTGTTTATTTTGTTATATTAGATATTTGAACTAAGTGGTGTCTATTTGACAAACAGCTAGTTTTTCTTTCCCCCTAAAGAGTGTTAGAATCCATTGACGTAAACAGCAATTAATCATGTAGTTATTCTCCACTGGGCTTTTCACTGGAACCACAGAAACTGATTTGACTGATCATTTTTTTGATCAGTTCTTCCAAGAGCAGAATATGACTAGTACTTTTCTAGATCGCAGAGAGAGAGCTTGATTTGTTGTGTGCAGTGGATGCCTGAGGGTAGGGGTCTCTAACCTCCGGGATCTAATAATGTCTGATGATCTGAGGTGAAGCTGATGTAGTAATAATAGAGATAAAGTGCATAGTAAATGCAATGTGCTTGAGTAATCCTGAAACCATCCCTTCTCTACCAATCTGTGGAAAAATTGTCTTCCATGAAACTGGTCCCTGGTGTCAAAAAGGTTGGGGACCTCTGCCTTAGGTATTAGGGATTAATTCTCTCATGGAACCATGCTTGAGAATTCTGCTAGTTCTTCATCCAATGTTAGACTATACCTTTGAAGTTCTTAACCCCCTCTTTTAAAAAATGTGTCTTTTAAGATAAGAGTGAAATTGTTCATCACTTAGTCATGTCAGACTCTTTGCAACCCCATGTACTGTAGCCCTCCAATCTCCTCTGCCCATGGAATTCTCCTTCTCCGAGAGATCTTCCTGACCCAGGGATTGAACCAGAGTCTCTTACATCTTCTGCACTGGCAGGTGGAATCTTTACCACTGAGCCAATGGGGAAGCTATAGCTTCCTTTTTTATTTTCTACTGCCATTGATTTCGTGATTCTTTGTCAGTTTGGGGTCATAGTTATCTTTGAGTTTCTGATGAAATCTATGGATTCCTTCTATATAAAAAGCTTACTATTGGCAAACAAAAACTTGAATACTTTTTCAGAGAAAGTCAGTTCATAGTTAAGAATCCTTTTGCTTTTCTATGACAACTAACAACTGCTTAAATTTGTTCTTTATCTCTGTCATGGTCTCCCTCCCATGCCTAGGCTAAATATGGCTATTTTTTTCAGGGATCAGCCCATTTCCATCTTCTCTCATATCATAAACTACCCGTGGAGTTCCCTCCTCCACTCTCAGGTTCTGTATGTTGAAAATACCCCAGTCTACATTTGTTGTAATTTCTTAAATGGTGGCCAGTCATCTCCTTGGTATCTCTCTGTAATACAGTGATTTATACTAGGAAATATATAATCTATTGTTTCTGGCATAGAGCTCCTAAAATTCTTGGAATTTCCTATGAAAAGAGAAATAAAGGTATTTTTTGTTATATTAAGGAGGTGACATTTGGACCACATCTGAGAATAGGGCCGGTTGCCAGGGCAACCAACAAAGCATTTAGAAGGTTAGAGCTTTTAGTCCCACTCCCTGACTTCTGGGGAGAGGAGAGGAATTGGAGGTTGAATTGATCACCACTGGCGAAGGATTTAATCAATGGTGCCTATATAATGGAGTCTCCATAAAAACCTAAAAAGATGGGAGTTCAGTGAACTTCCTGGTTGGTGAACACATGAAATTTCTAGGAGAGTAGTGTGCTCAAAAAGCAAGGAAACCCTATCTCCCTTTTGCAGACTTTGCCCTGTGCATCTCTTCTATCTGGCTGTTCCTGAGTTATATCCTTTCATAATAAACCTATAATCTAGTAAATTATGTTACTCTGAATTCTGTGAGCTTCTCTAGCAAACTGATCAAACATAAGAAGAAGGCGGGCTTTCCCAGTGGCTCACTGCCAAAGAATCTGCCTGCAATGCAGGAGCCTCAGAAGATGACAGTTTGATCCCTGGGTTGGGAAGATTCCCTGGAGAAGGGCAGGGTGACCCACTCCAGTATTCTTGACTGGAAAATCCCATGGACAGAGGAGCCTGGCAGGCTACACTCCATGGGTGTGCAAAGAGTCAGACACGACTGAAGTGACTTAGCATGCACACATGGAGGAAGTCATGGGAAACTTCAATCTATAGCTGGTTGGTCAGAAGCACTGGTGAGCCCTGAGCTTGTAACTGGCATCTGAAGTAGGAGGGGGGTGGAGGGACAGTCTTAGAGCACTGAGACCTTAGCCTGTAGAATCTGATGCTGTCTCTGGGTAGATAGTATTGAATTGAGTTGAACTGTAAGACACCCATCTGTTAGAGACTTGTTTGAATGTATGGGGAAAATCCCCCACACATTGAAATTGGGACCAGAATCTTACTCTCTCCATCCTGTGTGAATCTCCTCTGTTAACTGAGGCTACATACGTCTTTGTCTTTTTTTTTTTTTTTTTTTCTCAAACACTTATACATTTGTTTATTTGGTTGTACTGGGTCTTAGTTGCCTCACGTGAGATCTTCAGACTTTGTTGCAGCTTGTGGAATCTTTAGTTACCACATGTGAACTCTTGGCTGCGGCATGTGGGATCTAGTTCCCTGCATGCATGCTAAATTGCTTCACGCAACTCTTTGTGACCCTGTAGACTATAGCCCGCCAGGCTCCTCTGTCCATGGGGTTCTCCAGGCAAGGATACTGAGATACTGCCATGCCATCCTCCAGGGCATCTTCCCAACCCAGGGATTGAAACCGAGTCTCTTAAGTCTCCTGCATTGGCAGGTGGGTTCTTTACTACTAGCACCACCTGGGAAGCCTTCTAACTCCCTGACCAGGAAGCAAATCTAGGTCCCCTGCTTTGGGAGCATGGAGTCTTAGCCACTGGACCGCCAGGGAAGTCTCTACTTCTTGGTCTTTCTGTATTGCTTCCTTCCCTTTCTATATTGCTCTCTCTGAGCGCTGAACGGTCAGTGATCCTCCACCATGACACACAAATAGAATCTCTTTGTGTTTGTGTTTCCTCTTCCACGCCACCTCCAAGACTAATTTTAGCTAGTTCTTTAAGGATTCAGACACACCTCCTGACCCCTCTAAGGAGGAGAACTGAGTGCTATGCCCAGTCTGGGGATGTTCCTCCTTCTGTGGCCTCCGGTGTTCTATGCATACCTCTCATTATGCATGCGTAATGAGCTGAACAGTAGGTGGTGAGGGGGTAGACACAGCATGCACAGATGTTCTGTCTCCCTCAATGGGCAGGGAGTTTTTTCATCTTTGTAACCTCAGTTTTGAACTAAGTGACAGTGAGTCACGGCTGTACCATTGA
>SJYW01001729.1:93805-109427 GCA_006410735.1 Raphicerus campestris
AGATTTTAAGAGAAATGACCTCACACTTCTCTTTTAGAGTTTGGGTCTTGGCAGGAGATCTAGTCTGGAGCAGGGACCAGCCAGGAAGTTCATGTAGTTTAAAGCCTGGAGATGAGATGGGACATCATGAAAACTATCCAAGTTACTAAGAAAAGAGATGGAGATGAGGAGGGAATCTGAGGTGTGTTTTAGAGGTGGAGATGATAACTTTTGGTGGTCTACTGGACGGCAGAGGTGAATCAATTGATGAAATGATTTTGAGATGTTTAACCTGGGTGGCATAGTGACTAATGACGCCGTTGACGAGATAGGGAACCTGGGATGTATGGTGGGTTGTATTATGATGGGGAAAGATAAACTTTTTATTTAGTCTAAAAGTACTTGTGGAACTCATTTCCTTTCTTTCTTCCACTCTTCTTTCCAGACTTTCCTTCTTTCATTTGCTTCAAAATCTCTTTAACACAGCCTGTAAGTTATGCCAGAAGTTTGGTGTACATTGCAGAATAAAACAGACTTAGAAACTATGATTGGGGCATTTATCATTTAGTGGAGAGGAGAGTTATGTGGTACCAAGAGGAAATGGAGCTAGACAACAAATAAGAATATAAACAAAATAATCACTAAATGTGATAAATGATGAAATAGAATAAGCATGGGAAGCTGTGTAGCCCCTTTTAGCAAGGAAAGACTTTCAAGGAGGTGATGCTTGAGGACAGGATTATAAGAGGAGGGAACTCAAACTTGAAAAGCCAGGAGCTGGGGAAGGGCTTGGCACGCTCAAGGAACTCTGAGAAGTCCTTGCTGCTGGATCAGTAGAGCTGAAGGAGAGTGAGCAGCCCTAAGCTGAACATTGGCTGCTTCCAACATTTAACTTCCAACAGTTAGAAGGGGAGGTTGATCAGATAGCTAGATGATGCCAGCTAGCTGACACCTGGTGGACAACTCCAAGCCTGGAAACTGGGAATCAAGTTTGTGTCAGAGATGAAGATTTGGGAGTCAAACTTCCCTGGTGGCTCAGATGGTAAAGAGTCTGCCTGCAATGCAGGAGACCTGGGTTTGATCCCTGGGTCAGGAAGATTCCCTGGAAAAGGAAATAGCAATCCACTCCAATGTTCTTGCCTGGGAAATTCCATGGACAGAGGAACCTGGTGGGCTACGGTCCATGGGGTCAGAGTTGGAAGGACTTGGCGTTAAACAACAAATGCAAATGGGGCACTGAAATCCATGGGGAAACAGAGAGGCTTGCCCTGAGAGAGAGCATGAAGCAGAGAGAGAGCAGCGAACCAAGCAAGCACAGTACTTTGGGAGAAAATGAACAAGTCCCAGAGGGGACCTAGAAGCAGTTTCAGAGGAAAGAAGGAGGCAGATTGTAGGAAGTGACCTTATCACGAAGGATGAGGTGGTTCACATCTCAGGAGCGGCTCAGAGGTCGGGTGTGAGGGAGCAGGGGAGATGAAGCAGTAGTTGGAAATGCACTGGAATGCATTTCGAATGGGCTCAGGACCCAAATCTGGGCTTTTGTGCTGGGGCAGCAGGTTTTCTTGACTTTCTGGAACGTCAGGCTGCAGGAGCTGAGGCAGCCACCTCCCCTCTGGCCCCTAAACCCTTGCTTTTGGCTCCTGTGAAGAACAAAGAAATCAGCGGGGCAAGCAAGTCTGGTGCTTTGATCCAGCTCATTCTCCAAGCTTTAAACCACACTTGCTGTAAGCTGGCTGGTAGTTTCCATTATACCCCGTCTGACTTCCTGTTCTCATGCCAGCTCCTTCATCTGAACATCTTCCTCATAGTAGGTGCACAATAAAGAGTTGTGCTTTGGTTGGATGGGTGTGACATACAAAGAACCTTGCGGCTCCCACAGAGGAGCAAGCACAGTCTCATCACGTGATGTGAAATGTGCACTAACCATCCATGTCATACGTGTGGGTATGTGGTATCCCCACCAGAGAGACTCCACCTAGGACTGTTAATGTCACTGACGGTTCTTATCAAGTCTGAGGAATTTCCTTTGCCAATGCCTCAGCCTGCTAATTGCATTTAGGCACAGATAATGCTTTAAAAAGTCGAATAGTATTAAGTAGCAGCTACCGGGAAGTAGAAATCCAGCATAGCCAGCGTGGGCCTGCCTCCTCTGAGATTCAAGATGTCAAACTGTGTTACTTTGGTTATTGCTTTACAGTATTTCAAATCGTGTTACATTATATCACGCCACTCTGGAATATGAAGTGAGCCCCAAACTGTCGGATAATGGGCAAACACAAGGGTTGCCTGACAGTATGAATTATCCTTGAGTGGCTTGGCATAAAGTAATCACACCACTCTTTAGGGAGAGGGAAAAAAAATAGAGCTAGACACTCCGGACAGAGCAGCAGGGTAATCAGATTCACTGACCCACTCCAGCAGCTGCCTGCAGGCTGGCGGGCCCCAGAGCCCTTGCCGCGCTCCACAAGCCATGCCGGGCACACCTGAGGCTGGAGACAGAGAAGCTGCACCAATCAAGGTCTCTCCTGATTAATAGAGCTGTTGCTCACCCAGCAAGGGAAATTAGTGACAGTTAGAAATGACCATTTAATTCATCCCGCAAGGCTGCACTCTCTCAACAGGCTTGTAGCAGCCTGACTCAGGGACCCTGTCACGCTGTCACAGAAAATGGCATCACTTTCTGGGGATGGTATGATTCACAGCCTGGAGGATGCAGCTTTATTTTGCAAACAGGCATTTTACAAACCCTCTGTGTGTGTGCATGCGATGCTTTCTTCTATGGGTAAAGACATTCTATTTTTAAAAGTGCTTTTTATAATCTGGATTTGCATCTCTATTAAAACCGCAAATGATCCACTGTTGGTAGTGGAGGCTTGGAGCAAAATGTCCAGTGGAGAAGTCAGGTAAACTGCCCCTGGCGTCTGCCCCTCGCTCATGAGTGGACTGAGGGGTCCTGGTTGTGGGGTCAGGTCAAACCAGGAGGGCCATTTTGAAAGCAGATGGAGGCTAACTAGCAGCATGAAGAGCCATGGTTTTCATGGAGAGCAGCTGAGTTTGGGTGGGGATAATATTCCAAACATCACAAGGAGGCTGCAGCCAGGGCAGAGTCAGCAAGGTCACTCTGAGAGTGACCAGCATCAGGCCTAAGTGAGGGTCAGGGAGGGAGGTTCAGGATGAAGGTAGTGATGGTAGATTAGTGAAAAGCTGAGACAGAGCTCTCACTCACCCCACATTGTTTTCTGACAACGTCCTGACTTGCATTCTGTGATCTAGCAGGCGGGTTTTCTCTCTGCCCCATCTTTCCCTACAAGCTGCCGTTTGCCTCTTTAACAGACATCAGTGATCCCATTCTTCGGCTGCTCCAATTGAAGTCTTCAAAGTGTGACTTGGGAAGGCTTGCTTGACTTCTCAGCCGGCCCTGATTTCTCGATCTTGTGGGCTCTTCTAGTAAATAGCTCTTGACTTCATACAGCATTTCTGGGAAGCTGAGTCAACTCCCAAGTGTCCTGGGAGACCCTTCTGAGGATCTGGAGCCATTTAAGCCTCTTTTAAGGAATCAAGATTCTGGAATCAGGACCATCCAACAACATAGGCAGACTCGAATCAAACAAGCATCCCGTTTTGGAGGGATGATGAGAGCATAGAAGAGGATCATGGGGGACCCACCCAGAGGCTGGCAGAACTGTGTGTTTCAGATTCCATCTGGGGCCAGAGTGTAGCAAAAAGCATGCATGAAAAATCAGAGAGACCACCTCCCTGCAGTGAGATATTTTTTCTTGCTCCGTATGTGAACTGTGTGGCTTCTCTTCCTTCCCTCCACCACCCTTTCACGGGCTCCTAAGTGCTCTCGCTCACTGGAGTTCCAAGTCCCTGAAGCTCCTTCAGTCCTTTGAACAAGGGAAGCTCTCCGGGGAGCTGCCTCTGAGCGCCTTCCCAGGGGTGATGGCACTTAGCAACGCATCTTTGGGTCCCTGAGAGGCCTGCCTCAGGGGACTTCCTGCTCTTCAAGAGAGGCCTATTCACGTTGCCTGAGCAGCAACTCCCTTGGTGTTTGTGCAGCCACTCACAGAGGGCCTGACACTGGGGGTTCTTCACCTGTCCCCAGCTGTCCTTCATAATGTGGTTGCTGCTGCTGGTCTTGAATTAGCTCTGCCAAAACCCACTCACCCCAGAACTTTGTGATTTAGAAGGTGTATTAGTCAGATCTCTTCAGAGAACCAGAGGGAATATCTATCTATCTGTTTTTAATCTATTAATCATCTCTCTGTCATATATCTTTACCTATCGGTCCATCAGTCTAGTGATCATCTTATCTTTATCTGTCATCAATAACCTCAGATGTGTAGATGACACCACCCTTATGGCAGAAAGTGAAGAGGACCTAAAAAGCCTCTTGATGAAAGTGAAAGTGGAGAGTGAAAAAGTTGGCTTAAAGCTCAACATTCAGAAAACGAAGATCATGGCATCTAGTCCCATCACTTCATGGGAAATAGATGGGGAAACAGTGTCAGACTTTATTTTTTAGGGCTCCAAAATCACTGCAGATGGTGACTGCAGCCATGAAATTAAAAGACACTTACTCCTTGGAAGAAAAGTTACGACCAACCTAGATAGCATATTCAAAAGCAGAGACATTACTTTGCCGACTAAGGTCCGTCTAGTCAAGGCTATGGTTTTTCCAGTGGTCGTGTATGGATGTGAGAGTTGGACTGTGAAGAAGGCGGCTGAGCGCCGAAGAATTGATGCTTTTGAACTGTGGTGTTGGAGAAGACTCTTGAGAGTCCCTTGGACTGCAAGGAGATCCAACCAGTCCATTCTGAAGGAGATCAGTTCAGTTCAGTTGCTCAGTCGTGTCCGACTCTTTGCGACCCCATGAAGCAAAGCACGGCAGGCCTCCCTGTTCATAACCATCTCTCGGAGTTCACTCAGACTCACATCCATCGAGTCTGTGATGCCATCCAGCCACCTCATCCTCAGTCGTCCCCTTCTCCTCCTGCCCCCCATCCCTCCCAGCATCATAGTCTTTTCCAATGAGTCAACACTTCGCATGAGGTGGCCAAAGTACTGGAGTTTCAGCTTTAGCATCATTCCTTCCAAAGAAATCCCAGGGTAGATCTCCTTCAGAACNGATCCCATATGATTATCTGGGTCATGAAGATCTTTTTTGTACAGTTCTTCCATGTATTCTTGCCACCTCTTCTTAATACCTTCTGCTTCTGTTAGGTCCATACCATTTCTGTCCTTTATCGAGGCCATCTTTGCATGAAATATTGCCTTGGCATCTCTAATTTTCTTGAACGAGATCAGCCTTGGGATTTCTTTGGAAGGAATGATGCTAAAGCTGAAACTCCAGTACTTTGGCCACCTCATGCGAAGTGTTGACTCACTGGAAAAGACTCTGATGCTGGGAGGGATTGGGGGCAGGAGGAGAAGGGGACGACAGAGGATGAGATGGCTGGATGGCATCATGGACTCGATGAACGTGAGTCTGAGTGAACTCCGAGAGATGGTGATAGACAGGGAGGCCTGGCGTGCTGCAATTCCTGGGGTCGCAAAGAATCGGACACAACTGAACAACTGAACTGAAATGAACTGAACTGATCATTCATTTATCTGTATCTATCTCTATCTCATCTCTNTCTGATGCTGGGAGGGATTGGGGGCAGGAGGAGAAGGGGACGACAGAGGATGAGATGGCTGGATGGCATCATGGACTCGATGAACGTGAGTCTGAGTGAACTCCGAGAGATGGTGATAGACAGGGAGGCCTGGCGTGCTGCAATTCCTGGGGTCGCAAAGAATCGGACACAACTGAACAACTGAACTGAAATGAACTGAACTGATCACTCGTTTATCTGTATCTGTCTCTATCTCATCTCTCTATTTATCCATAGTATCTCTCTATTATAATATTTAAATCAATAGACTTTCAGTAAAGCCCTCCAAAAAGTGAGTGGGCCTCATCCACTCAGTTTGTCTTAACAGAAAAGAGTTAAGTAAAATGGATTCTGCTTCAAGACTGTGATATAGAAACCACACCTGAGTTTCCAGGCCTGCTGCCCTCTGGAATACACAGTCAAGACGGTGACATTAACTCTTAGCAAGTTTCCAGGCTGCTGGCCTGCCCTGCGGATTTTGTACTTGCCAGCCCCTACAATTACGTGAGCTAATTCTTTAAGATAGATAGACTTTTGCATTATGGTTTTCTCAGGATATACACCCAGTGTGAAGTGAGTCAGAAAAAGAGAAACAAATATTGTGTATTAATGCATATATGTGGTATCTAGAAAAATGGCACAGATGAACCCTTTCAGGGCAGGAATAGAGACGCAGATGTAGAGAACCGCCATGTGGACACAGAGGGGATGGGGAAGACGTGACACTGGAGAAGAGGCACTGACATACATANTATATATGGTATCTAGAAAAATGGCACAGATGAACCCTTTCAGGGCAGGAATAGAGACGCAGATGTAGAGAACCGCCATGTGGACAAAGAGGGGATGGGGAAGACGGGACACTGGAGGAGAGCCACTGACATACATATACTATTGTGTGTCAACAGACAGCTGGTGGGAAGCTGCTGTCCAGCACAGGGAGCTCAGGTCGGCACACTGCGATGACCTAGAGGACTGGGTTGGGACTGGGGTGGGAGGGAGATGCAAGAGGGAGGGGATATATGTATACTTATAGCTGATTCACCTGGTAGTATAGCAGAAACTAACACAAAGTGATTTTATTAACAAAGCAATTGTTGCTTTTTAGTTGGTAAGTCACGTCTGACTTTTGTAACCCCAAGGACTATAGCCTGCCAGGTTCCTCTGTCCATGGGATTTCCCAGGCAAGAATACTGGAGTGGGTTTCCATTTTCTTCCCCAGGGTATCTTCCTGACTGAGGGATTGAACTCGTGTCTCCTGCTTGGCAGGCAGAATTTTCATCACTGAACTGCCTGGGAAGCCCAAAGCAATTGTAAAAAGAATTAGAAATGACCAGTTAAAAAAAGAAAAGGAAATGATCTTTTAAAGAGGAAGTAAAAAGACTTCCTACTATCCTATCTTTGTCTCATGGTCTTTTGTGTATATTGACACCTCAGAAATGGATGGTGAGTCTTGTATCTTCACCCCCATATTTATCTGTGTTGAAGTTAGGATTTCTAGAATTCTTGTGATGATGTTGAAATAAGATAGAAGAAAGGAGGGAAGGACAGAGTGGGGAGGGGAGCAGATGGGCAAGTAGCAGTAGGCAATTATGGAGCTGAACTTAACCGGAAAGCCTCAGGAAAACTGGAAACGGGACTCCTTATTAGCATTCTTGCCTCGAGTTCTATCACGTTGACTTTCTAGACTTTGAAGCCACAAAGAGTCGTAGTCTACTTTTCCTAACAGGAGTCTTGCATGTTAGTTAGGGACTGCAAGTGATCTTATCTTTTTTATTGACTGATCAGAAAACTGTGTGCTTCTCTTCCTGGGCTGCCGTGTATAACCTGGGCCTGCCCTGTGTGAGTAAGAATTATGAATTCTCAGTCATTTCTGTGATGTCTCACCTCTGGATAATGTCATGACTGAAGATGTGGCTGAGCAGGGCTTACATGCATGTACTTGTGGCAGCCCAGGTAGGTCAGAATCTAGAAGTGCATCCACCTATTGGGTGGTAACCAATCGATGAACTAATCCAATGACTGTGTATGAAATACCTGCTCTGTACTGGCTTGAGAGCTGCAAGAGCTGGGAAGAATTCCAGGTCAGCAATCAGAACAAGGTAAGGGTAAGATGGCAGTCAGTTGGAGGCAGGCCAGGGACAGGTCTGTATCTGTGCCAGGACTGCCCTCATCAGGAAGATAGGCAGGGCTTGTCCAGAGGCTGAGGATGCATAGAAGTCAAGGCAGAGAATAAGCAGAAGAGAAATCTACAAGAAGGTAGTAGGCTCCTGGGCACTGTTATGGGTCGAACTATGTCCCTCTCAAATTCCTGTGTTGAAATCCTTAGGTACAGGGTTTTGCAAATGTTGTTAAGATGGCTGAGCTCCGGCCCCCCGCACCACCCCCCTCCCCCTGCCCCAATCGGGTAAGACTGGTGTTCTTACAAAAAGGGAAAATTTGGCCACATGAAGATGAAGGCAGAGATCTTTAAGACAAGGGAGCCAAAGATTGCCAGCAAACCCTTGGATGTTAGCGTAGGAGCGTGGAACAGATTCGCATAGTCTTTGGAAGGAACCAGCCACCGTCACACCTTGATCTTGGACTTCCAGCCTCCAGAACCATGTGTCAATAAGTTTCTGTTGTTTCAGCCACCCAGAACTTTGTTATGGTAACCCTAGCAAACCAATACAGGCGGCAGCCCAGCCAATTTCTGCCCCTGAAACAGGGCAGTCTGGAGAGATGGTTAGAGGCTGGCTTTCCTAAATGCCATCAAAATGATCTTTATAAGAAGGAGGCAGAGGGAGATCCAACAGAGAGGAAAAGATGGGGTCAGCATCAGGGTCTTTTCCAGTGAGTTGGCTCTTCACATCGGGTACAAAACCAGGCCCCCTGTGTAGGGAGCCCAGAGCCTTCCTTAGCCATATGATCTAAGGGTGTATATCCTTTCTACATAAACTTCCTTTTGGTTTTGGTAGAGGCTGGTAAAAATTTCATTATTTTTAAAAATATTTATTTTTGTTTATTGTATTTATTAGCTGCACTGGGTCTTAGGTGTGGCCTGTGGGATTTAGTTCCCTGACCAGGGATCAAACCCAGGCCC
Source organism: Raphicerus campestris (assembly GCA_006410735.1). Taxonomy (NCBI): domain Eukaryota; kingdom Metazoa; phylum Chordata; class Mammalia; order Artiodactyla; family Bovidae; genus Raphicerus; species Raphicerus campestris. Next base: position 102,524 of record SJYW01001729.1, read on the forward strand.
TCTGCTAAGGGAGCAGAGACTTAGCCACTTTTGACCACCAAGGAAGTCCTCTTTCTCTGGTTTTAGATTTGCTTCTGCACTAACAAGTAAAATGATGGCAGAAGTTAATGGAATTACTTCCCATCTAATGTTTCTCAACACACAGTGGGTCTGGTTCTTGCCACAGTGTCTTATCAACAGGGAAGCCAGGCAGCACAAGTGGGAAATACATTGATGCCAGTTAGTAGACAACCATTTGGCCTAATAAGCAGCAAAACTGTTGTTTAAGTGCTTTTAGAGAATTGCACTAAAGAGAACGTTGTGAATCAACAGAACTGAATCTTTTTTTTGTAATTAAGGAAGAGAGTGTTCCCATTTTGAGGCCCATGCTGACAATCCCTGTGTGTGAGTGATGGCAAAGATTAAAGAATACAAAGTAGTTCGCCCAGGGCTCAAGATAAAACTGCAGTTGGAAGGGTTCACTTAGTAGTTCATTAACTACATCCAGTCCACAATGTACCCGACTTAATGTTCAGTTTTGTTCTTAAGCAAATATATTATCTTAAGGCTTCAATATAGTAATAAATACTCCTTTTGCAATTGCCCTGTTTTTAAATGTCTGACAGTTTGTTGAAACCACTACTGAACCAGAAACTCTTTTTAGGGAGGGAAGAAGATCCCAAACTTGATATAAATATTGACCTGGTTAATCAGAGGAGTTTGGAGTAAGACACTGACATCAATGCTTGCCTTGTCCAGACAAGAAAACTGGGTCTAATTCACCTTTTCTCTCCTCAGGGCACATGGCCCAACACTCAGAATGTTCTCAACAAACATTTGGCTCTGCTTGTGGGTTCATTTGAGTTCAGTAAGCACAGAGGAGCCCAAAGATCCTGGTGTTGTCACAGTAGAAAATGGTTCACGGGTAGGTGATACCATCTATCTCTGGTCACTAGTGATTTTGCATAAATTAGATTTGCAAATGAATGAGAATCTGCTTTGTGAGTTAGACCATTGTTTATTTACCACACATTGAAAGAAACCCTGGCCTTTCCAACTCTTGTCAAACTTTTTAGCGGTATCTGATGTTCTGGGTCCTGTCTGGATTACTTGGGAGCTGAAGCCTGCCTAGAGACAAGGGCAGAGGAGGGAGATGGGTAGGGAAGAATGCTTCTTATGAGGACTCTATTCTCTTCACTCCTCTGAACCCAGGATTTTTGTCACCAAGCCCATTTCTTCCCATTGGTTGAATGTGACCCAGAAGGACACTGTCCATTCCTGTCTGGCTCTGTTGAGTGACATTGTAGACTCTGGTAGCCAGAGTTTATCCAGAACCTCTCCAGTTTGTTCTTTGGCTTTTCCCTCCACTCTTGGCTTTCCCGGATCCTTAACCTATTCCTTCTCCTTTCTCCCAGCTTGTTTTGGCTTCACCTTTTCTCTCAAGCCACCTTGTCTCATGATTCACTGTGGAGTAAGCTACATTCCTGGCTCTGACTGTGAAGCCTCTAGAACGGAATAACTTGCCATATCTGTTCTCTGCCTGGCTCCCCACAGTGACCACCTGAATTCAGGAGGCTTCTCCTCCACTCACCTTTATCCCTCAGTGGAGGGGATTTGATGTCCTGTTTGTGGGGAAAGGGAGGCATAGGACAGTAGGTTAAACATTCAACTTATTTTTTTCTTTGAGTTTCTGTTGACTTCCTCTTTGTGTTCCCATGGTCTGCTGCCCAGCTCCTCCCATCTGAGTCCACTGGTGCTCCTACACAGAACTTAGCCCACTCCTCATATGCCCATGTTCTTGAGCCTGTTGTTATTGTTCAATTGCTAAGTCGAGTCCAACTCTTTTGGGCTGCAGCACACCAGACTTCTCTCTCCTTCACTGTCTCCTGGTGTTTGTTCAAACTCATGTCCACTGAGTTGGTGATGCCATCCAACCATCTCATTCTCTGCCACCCCCTTCTCCTCCTGCCCTCAGTCTTTCCCAGCATCAGGATCTTTTCCTGTGAGTCAGCTATTCTGATCAGGTAGCCAAAGTATTGGAGCTTCAGCATCAGTCCTTCCAATGAATATTCAGGGTTGATTTCCTTTAGGATTGACTGGTTTGATCTTACTGTCCAAGGGATTCTCAAGAGTCTTCTCCAATACCACAATCTGAAAGCATCAGTTCTTCGGTGCTCAGACTTCTTTATGGTCCAAGTCTCACATTCATACATGACTGCTGGAAAAACCATAGCTTTGACTATAGAAACTTTTTTTGGCAGAGTGATGTCTCTGCTTTTTAATATGCTGTTTAAGTTTGTCACAGCTATTCTTCCAGGGAGCAAGTGTCTTTTAATTATGGTTGCATCACCATCCGCAGTCTTGAGCCTAATCTGATTGAGACCAGAAGCACTCAGATGCTCCATCTCTCCATCCAAGGACTTGCCTTTGACTTATTCTTTGGGCAGCTCTGATCCTTAGATGGATCTCCAAGGGCTGCCTTTTGGACTTGGAGTCACACCACCTCCCATTCGCCAGTAGAGTCCCAGTGCTTGATTCCCCTGTGCCCTCTCCTAGAAACTGAGCTTCCCCTGGCTTCTCAGCCTCAATCCTTTGAGAAATCCCAGCCCCTCAATGAGAAAGGAGAAATTCCTTGGTCTTGACCAGACCCTACCCTAGATGAAAACTGGTGATTCTTGGATTTCTCTATCCATGTTCTGTTTTTGTGACCCTAAGTCATTCTTGATTTTTGATTATTATTATTTTTTTTTTTTTTTGCTGTGCTGTCTTTGTGGCCACACATGGGCTTTCTCTAGTTGTGGCAAGTGGGGACTCCTCTTTGTTGTGGTGCCTGGGCTTCTCATTACAGTAGCTTCNGTGTTTTTTTTTTTTTTTTTTTTTTTGCTGTGCTGTCTTTGTGGCCACACATGGGCTTTCTCTAGTTGTGGCAAGTGGGGACTCCTCTTTGTTGTGGTGCCTGGGCTTCTCATTACAGTAGCTTCTCTTGTTGGGGAGCATAGACTCTAGGCTCACAGGCCTCAGTAGTTGCAACATACAGGTTCAGTAGTTGTGGGCTTAGTTGCCCTGTGACATGTGGAATCTTCCTGGACCAGGGATCAAATCCATATCCCCTACATTGGCAGATGGGTTCTTATTGTCTGTACTACCAGAGAAGTCCCCTGAAGTCATTCTTATTCATTTACTGGGAACCTCCAGTTATATCAAAGACCCATGGTGTCAACAGTTTCCCTGAATTTTGGTGAAAAAATGCCAAGCCCTTTGAGTATTGGGCTGTGACTGGTTTGCTGACCTTTCATTATGGACCTGGCTAATTCCCTGGCCCCTGTGCTTGGTGGATAGATGGTTCTAACCCCATTCTTCTCAGTGTTTCATCTTACTCTGGAAAGCTATTATGCTTTACCAACAAATCCAGAGATAGGACTTTTTGTTTGTTTGTTTCAAGAGCATGGGATTTTAAGTATCCCAGACAGCCAAAACACAAGCATTGAAACACAGAGGAAAACAGTTCCATGCCAGATGGGTGATGATACTGAAACTCATTCAGAAATATATTTAATGCCTCAGATGCTCTTGAGTGTTATTTTAAACACTTATACTTGACTGAAATGACTTTGTGCCCTTGTATTGCTATATTCTCTGGCTGTTGTCTATAGCTACATGAGTCCTGACTTATAAAGCAACACAACAATGTCTTAAAACAAATTTTCCACATTGACTATTACTAACTTGTCTTATGCTTTGTGATTTTCAAAGCTCTTCCTTAGACCTTAGTATACGCATTAGAATGCATCTAGTGCTTTGAAGCTGTCAGTGGGAGTTTCTGTATTTGTTTCAATGTTCAGTCACTGCACAAACATTTCAGAAATTTTAATTTGGGTTCCAAGACATGCAAACCGAGGGCATCATTGCATCAGAGTAGAACAGTACTGCTTACATGTTAGCAAGCATCAGAATCTTGTTACAAACTGGGAAGTTTGTTAAAATACAGATCACCCTCCGCCTCTTCAGTTTCTGATTCAGTCAGTCTTGGGGGAGGCCTGGTAATTTGCACCTCTGACAAGTTTCCGGGTGATGTGAAGGCTGCTGGTCCAGGGACCACGTTTTGAGAACTCCTGCACTGGAGCATCAGTTCTTGATCTGGGTGGACAAGAAGAACACCTGTGAAATTCTTAAAATATATAGATGGGATAAGGAAATACAAAAATGGTCATAGCAGATATATATAATGACCTATTAGAAACAAACTGAATGTCCAACAGCAGGAGAAGAGATTAAATAAAATATATTCATACAGTGGATCACCAAATGAAAGTGAAAAACGAATGAACTACAGTTGTATCTATCAACATGATTAAATCTTACAAATATAAGATTGAAAAAAGGAAGTTGTGCATGGATGAGTATAATATATCATTTGCTTAAGGCTCAAGAATCTATCAAACGATGGTTTGTATCATTTCAATATGTATCTAGTAAAAGTATAAAGACGTATAAAAACACCTGGGGAAACAGACTTCAGGTGATGAACATTGGTAACTCTGGGCAAGGGTGGAGGGGTGGGATGACCCTGCCACTACAGAGTGGCTCTGGGTGGCTTCAAATGTATGTATAAGGCTTTGTTTCTTAAACTGTGTGATGGGTTCACAAGTATATGTTGTAGCATCCTTCAAACCTTTTTCACAATGTGAAAGATGATAAATGTATCATAACATATCCTCAAATTTCCACCTGGGGTGCTTATTTTTACAAAGCTCTACCTGGGATTCTTGTACATAGATTACTTGTGTGCCCCTCCTGAAATACACCCTCTATTTTGACCCAGTGTGATAGTGCTCTGATTATCCACTTTACTCACCAGACTTGGTAATGGATATCTTTGAAAATAGATTTGATTTTTGGGAAAAGGACTAATACTGAAGATTTGTCACAGTGAAGAAAATCAAAAGATGGTATTGTGGCTTATAAATAGGAACATAGTTGAGATGCAAACATAGACTCTTAATGGGACCACCCCAAGGGACAATATAGGCATATATAGCCTAGGAAATTTGCTACCAGAATATTTGCATTTTTTTAATTAAAAATTTTTTGTAGTTGATTTACAAAGTATTTCTGCTGTATAGCAAAGTGATTCAGTTACACATTTGTATACATTCTTTTTAAAAAATTATCACAGGATATTGAATATAGTTCCCTGTGCTATACAATGGAAACTTGTTGTTTATCCATCCTATATATATTAGTTTGCGTTTGCTAATCCTGAGCTCTCAATCGTTCCCAAATGTTTGCATGTGTTTTTAATCAGTCCTTGAATGCATATGAAATGGTCAAAACATAGACTAGGAGAAAGAATAGTTTCCTAGCTTCTTTGTCTCTAAGAAGTTAATAAAAAAACACTCTGTAAAACTTTAAACTTAGGCTGCCAAATACACAGAGCATTTCTAGAATGACTTCCTGCTGATACTGGCTTAGAGCATTTTCAGAATTCTGCTGAGAGGAAAAGGATGTGTTCCCAGCTTCAGGTCCTCCCCAAGGAGGGGTCCTAACATTAGGAAAAACCTGAAATATATACTGTGGGCTTTGTGTGTGGGTGATGAGGTGGGAACATGGACATCAGAGGCTGAACAGGTCCAGACTCAAACGTTATGCAATGGACAAGCTAGAGAGCATTGTTTCTCATTACCCAAAAAGCAGACTGCCTCTCGGGCTATAGCTGTGGTGTAAAAAATTAGAAAACAGAACGTTGCTGGTGAATGCTGGATCTCTTTTCAGCAGAGAGAATGAGAAGTTTATTCCTTTTTGGGGTTATCCTCTGGTCCCTGCTTTATCGCCACTCTGTAGGTTGAGTGTGTGTGCTGGCACGCACGCCCAGCCATTAAGTTGTAGCCGACTCTTTAGTGCTCCCGTGGGCAGTCGCCTGCCAGGCTCCTCCGTCCAGAGAATTTCCCAGGCAAGAATACTGGAGTAGGTTGCCATTGCCCCCTCCAGGGAATCTTCCCATTCCAGGGACTGAACCCATGTCTCCTGTGTCTCCTGCATTGGCAGGTGAATCCTGAGCACTGAGCTCCCTGCAAGGTGTTGTGTGTATGGTGGGTAGATAACTCTTTTCGGTGAGGTGGAGAAGGGGGTGGTTCCATGAGAAACTTTGTAAAAATTGATTGGAGATGACTGTTTTCATTCTGGGTGCCTGTGCTTTGCGCTAGATATAGTGCTGAGGTGACACCCAAGCAGGGAGTCAGTATATGCATGTGTGAGGAGGTGGGGGCAAATGATTGATGGGTAAAAGAAATGGCAGTGGAAAGATGACCCACCACCCACCCAACTCTGCTTTTCCAGGGATGAGAGTTTTACTAGGAAGTGGCCACCAGCCCCCAAAGGCTTCATGACTGGTTCCTGCCATGTTTTGTTGTCGTTCATTCTCTGAGTTGTGTCTCACTCTTTGCGACTCCATGGATCACGGACACCAGGCTTCCCTGTCCTTTACCAACTCCTGGAGTTTGCTCAAACTCATGACCACTGAATCAGTGATGCCATCCAACCATCTCATCCTCTGTCATCCCCTTCTCCTCCTGCCCTCAATCTTTCCAAGCATCAGGGTCCTTTCTAATGAGTTGGCTCTTTGCATCAGGTGGCCAAAGAATTGGAGCTTCACTGTCAGTCCTTCCAATGAATATTAAGGGCTGATTTCCTTTAGGATTGACAGGTTTGATCTCCTTGCAGTCCAAGGGATTCTCAAGTGCCTTCTTCAGTACCACAGTGTTCCTGCCATGAATTGTGTCTAAAGTACCTTTTATCTGCTAAAGAGGTTAAAAGTAGTTGTATCTCTCCCCCATCCACTGACTGGATTGAAGGGAGTCTGAGGCTGGAGAGGGTTGGGCAACCACAGATAGAAGAAGCCTGGATCCTTGAATCACTCTGTGAAAGG
>SJYW01001729.1:128163-165703 GCA_006410735.1 Raphicerus campestris
GCACGTGACCTTCTCCTGTAGAGCAAGGAGCTTTCAACACCCTTCTGTATAGTTATGAAAGCACTTACTATGCTGCGCGAATAGCTTGTTTATAAGTTTGGTGCCTAGTTATATGTGCCTGGCACATAGAGAGGCCCTCAACGAATACTGAGGGAGTGAAGATGGGTCAAGTTCAGGTTCCCCAAGTGAGCACCTAGATTCTGCTGGGAGATTTCTGGTGATAAGGGCTCACCTTTGGGGGATGGCACTTGAGGTGTTGCCTGAGGACCCAGGCTCCCTGGCTCCTCTCGCTGTCTTTGTCCTATTTTATTCCCATCAATCAGAAAGAAGGAGAGCAGCCTGCGCTAATGGGATGGAGCATCAACCACAAAGAAGCAGGAGTCATGAGAAATTATGAAAAGGGGGGCCCTGGGGACCCCAACGCCTCTCACTGCATCTTTCCTAATTAGCAGCAGAGGTCCTTGGGGGATGCTCGGAGACCAGCTAACGACCATTAACTCCGCAGAAGAACACTGCCATCACTGTCACTATCCGTGATGTTGCTTCTTCAGTCCCCTTGGGGGTTTGTTTCCTTGGCAGGTTTTGATTTGGGCAGAGCCTTGATTGGGTGACACGGAGGATGCCCCAAAGCTATGCCCCCAAACTCTGCTGTGACTGATAAAAATCATAGACATTTAGAATGGGGAAAACCTTAGAAAGCATCCGGTCCAATTTAATTCAATCTACTGACAGGAAACCAAGGCTGAGACAGGCTAAGCCGTCTTCATCGAGCACTTACTAGGGGCCGGGCTCTGCGAAGTGTTCTGCAGAGAGGACCTCACGTACTGGGTACCACACACCATGGTTAAAAGGAGACCTCCAACTTCCATCCACTCTCTGCTACTGAGACAACTGTCCTCCAAGTGACCGTGTCACTGCATTAGAGACATGGGCACTGGGACAGTGCGACGCATCACTTGAAATTTAGGACAGGGGGACATATTTTACTTCTTTTACACATTTTCATAATGGCTGGAGCAAAATAGAAACTGAATATTGTTGTTGACAGACTATTGTTGTTATGGACAAATTGTTGCCAGGTTCAGGTAAACCGTTTCTGAGGTCTCCAGGGAAGGTGTTTTTGTTTTCCAGCCGCTAAGTCGTGTCTGACTTTTTGTGACCCCATGGCCTATAGCATACCAGGCTTCCCTGTCCTGCACTATCCCTTGAAGTTTATTCAAACTCATGTCCATTGAGTTGGGGGTGCCATCCAACCATCTCCTCCTCAGTCACCACCTTCTCCTCCTTCCTTCAATCTTTCCCAGCATCAGCATCTTTTCCAATGAGTTGGTTCTTTGCATACTGGAGCTTCAGTTGCAGCATCAGTCCTTACAGTGAATATTCAGGGTTGGTTTTCTTTAAGATTGACTGATGTGAATCTCCTTACAGTCCAAGGGACTCTCCAGAGTCCTCTCTAGTACCACATTTTGAAAGCATCAGTTCTTTGGCACTCAGCCTTCTTTAAGATGAATGGAATGAAAGTGTCTGTTTCTAAATGTAACTCCTTGATTATTTTAAAAAAAAAAAAAAAAGGGAAGAAGGAAATTCAGGATAGAATTCCGTGTAGGGCCCTGTACTCTCACTTGGGGTTTGCTGGTTTAGGGTTGCATTTGGGGGCACTGCTAGCCAGCAGCATGGCTGACTTTAAGACGTCTGATGGGACTGGAACTTGTTTCTCAGTCAGGTCCTCCCACATATGCATGGACTGCCCTTGTTGTGATATTTACTGTGAGCCTCTCTCTGCGGGTCTCTTAAGACCACTATCACTGTCTTGTCACAGAGCTGTCTTCCAGTGTCTCTCAATGTCCTGCTCTGTAAGTGACAGGCACCACGGCCCTCACTCACCCGCGCATGCATCCATTCACCTGCTCATTCACTCTGTTCTAGATGTTTTATTATCTATTTAATGTCAGGCACTTTGGATGCAGAGATGAAAAAGATAGCCTGTCTTTTTCAAACTAACTTAACAGAAAAGAGAAGCTTCCTTTAGAATATTGGGGTGTCTCACCCATGCAAGGTGGGTGATGCCTTGGAACTGCCTTTCCTCTTTGTTCCTCTCTCAGCATGAGCTTTGTTCTTCTCTGTTACTCACAAGTCGGTGGGAGATGATATGGCAGACCCAGCCACCCAAATGTAGCCTGGGGTTTTTTGGTTGTTGTTGTGGTTCAAAATCCAAATTCCTGGAGAGGAGATTAAGAGGGGGGCTGAGCAGATGGCTCTTTGGGGTCCCCTCCATAGATGCTGCCTTTGAGGAGCTGACCTGAAGGGAAGCCTTTAAGTCAATGCTGTGAAGAACTCTGGAAAGTGAAAGTGTTAGTTGCTCTGCTGCTGCTGCTGCTAAGTCGCTTCAGTCGTGTCCAGCTCTGTGTGACCCCATAGATGGCAGCCCACCAGGCTCCCCCGTCCCTGAGATTCTCCAGGCGAGGACACTGGAGTGGGTTGCCGTTTCCTTCTCCAATGCATGAAAGTGAAAAGTGAAAGTGAAGTCGTTCAGTCCTGTCTGATCCTCAGCGACCCTATGGACTGTAGCCTGCCAGGTTCCTCTGTCCATGGGATTGTCCAGGCAAGAATACTGGTGTGGGTAGCCATTCCCTTCCCCAGGGATCAAATCTGGGTCTCCTGCATTGCAGGCAGTTTCTTTACCACAGAGCCAGCAGGAAGCCCCTAAGAGCTCTGCAAAGGTGCCTTTTCCAGATTTTAGAGCTTTGACAGGGGTGCAGAGGGCTCCGTGGGACACACAACTGGAACCCCTGAATCTTGAACAGAAAGTATGTGTGTACGTGCATGGGTGTGTGTGCGTGTGTGCAGGGGCTATGGAAGGTCAGGGCTTGCCGTTTTGAGTAGAAAGATTAGAAGAGGCCTCACTAGTAAGGGAACTTGTGTCCAGATCTAAAAGAGGTGAAGGAATAAATCACACTGAAACCTGGGGAAGAGCATTCCCTGCAGAAGGCAAACAGAATGCGCAGTGAGGATGTTTTAGGAAATGCAAGGTGGAGGTATAGGGGAGAGAGAAAGTGAGAGAGAAAGAGAGAGATGAGGTGGGAATAAGACTGGATGGCCACAGATGTCTTAGCCAGGACTTTGGATTTTACTTTGACAGATAAAGAGACATATTTGGCTGATTCCTGAGCACAGAGTGGTGTGAGCTGTCCCATTTTAAAAGGCTCACTCTGGCTGCCAGCTTGAAGCAAGCCTACTGGGAGGCAAGGCCAGAGGCGGTGGACAGGTGGATGGGGGAGTTAGCTTTCTAAACAGTTCAGAGTCAGGACCTTGAACCACACTGCATTCGGAAGTGCCTTTTGAAACACCAGCACACGGTTAAATGAGGTGAAAAAAGGTTTGAGTGGTCAGTGCATTTTAAAAAGAGGCAAATTGACCATCAGTGTATGGCACGCATCCTCTCTTGAAAACCAGAACATCAACAGCCATTTCTAATCCCCAGCCATGTTTATGGTAGCCACACTCCCCTCCCCTTATTTTAAACCCAGCTCTGTACTCCATGAGCACAAACTTTGTTCAAGCCTAAGGTCAAAACCCGGGTTTAATTAGTTGTCAAACACTGTTCTCCTGAAGAAACAAATGCTTTCAGTCCAGTCAGCTTCAAAGGGACACAGGAAAGAAGCTGCAAACCCAAGTGGAGTTGCTACACTGTTGTCCCGTTTATCACCTTTCCACCGGCTCCCTTTGGAAGGCCTCCCCGTTTCTTTATTTGAAAAGACTGCTCCCTTCTTATCTTTAGAAAAAAAAATAACCAATGGTTTTCTCATTATTAGTGGCACTGAGACCACTAAGGTAGTTAGGCCTTAACCTCTCATTTCGCTGAAAAGAAAGAATGGAAGCAGGGAAATCAAAAAGAACCGAAATGAGCAGTCTTTTAAGTTAGAGAAGAGGTTAGAGTATAAACTGGTAATAAGACCTGGCAATTTAACAGGGTCATCTACCTATATCTGAGGTGAGACAGAGGCTGGAGGCCTCTGAGGATTTGGGGGACGCATCGCTGGGAGGAAGCTCTTGATAACACAGTTAATAACATGATAGAATGCTCTAGATCTTTGGATCTACCTCAAAGTGTCTGGAGCTCCCCAGGTTGCACAGTGGTAAAAGAATCCACTTGCCAAGGCAGGAGGCACAGGTTTGATCCCTGGTTTGGGAAGATCCCCTGGAAGAGGAAATAGCAACCCACTCCAGTATTCTTGCCTGGAAAATTCCATGGGCAGAGGAGACTTGTGAGCTGCAGTCAACGGGGTCGCAAAGAGTCTGGTGCATGCAAAGTGTCTGACCTCAGGATTGCGTCTGAGAGTGAATTAAAAAGAAGCATCTGAATAAGGTCCTGGGGATGACACCCCATTAAGTGGGAAGGATGTTAGTGGTGGAGGAAAAAGATACTGAGTTGAATCTTGACCATCCCAAGGGGTAAGAGTTCAAAGGAGGCTCAAATTTGTTGTCTACAATCGCAGCATCTGGAGCGTCCAGGGAGGGAATTTTGAAGGACATAGAGCCCCTTCCTTTCTACGGACAGTGCCGTTTTTGCTGGCTGTTCAGTGCTGTAAGGCAACTGAGGCTGTTTGCGGGTGTGATGGGCCAGCTGAATATCAGGCCTCTTGCTCCATTCCGATCCTTATGGACGCTCTTCCGCTATCACATGGTCATCACCCGGCATGCCTCCTGTCTCATTCCTTGCAGTTTGCTGATTCGACCTCTGCTTTGTCCTTCAAGTCTGCCCCTGCCACCATCAGTCACTTACTGGATGTAACCGTCCATCCCATCATGGAAATGGTCTTCCCTCCTTATCCAGTGGGTCTCTCGGGCTCTGGGACTTTGGTTCACACTCCAAGTGCTCAGTGTGTGAATGTTTCAAGAACTAAGAGCCTCAGGTGCTGGTTAAGCAACCCTGAGAGGCAGCTGCGTTTAACAGGTGGCTTGAGCTTGAACAGTTCCGTGAGTGACAGCTCTACGGATTCCCAAGGATGTGACCTTAGGTGAGGTGCTTTCTGAACCTCTGTCCTGGTGTTTGTGCCTCAGGGTAGTTATAAGAATCTCATGCAGCAGGAACTGTGAAAGAGCCGCTGCTCAGTATGTGTGTTTTCTGTGCTTGTGATTAGAGCTTGCTAGCTGCCTCATCCCCTAATGATCCAAGTCCTGGACCCTGCCTGGCTGCTGGGATCCGTGGTACCCATCTGCCTTTGTTGACCTTGTGGACGTATCTCCTCCCCTCCAAATTTTGGCCAGGCTCTCCCACTCAATGACCATCCTTTACTTTTCCTGCCCATTCCCATTCCTTCCTAACTGACCTATCCACTTTTTATCTCCTCTTCTTCATCATTTACCCTCACTTTCCTCATCTGTAAAATAGAAGCAACAGTAGTACCTACTATGCAGGGAAGTTGAAATTCACATGGGATGAATTGGAGAGGATGCAATCAGCAGGTAACGTGTGTAGAGCACGTAACTCAGTGCATGGCTCCCGGAGAGCACTCAGTGGGTGTTAGCTGCTATTATCACTATTATTATTGGGATTATTCTGATTGTGGTCATCACCCCTGGTTAGCTCACTCTCCTCCAGGCAGAGTGCTATGGTGAACCCAGTGAAGGATTCTCCTGTGTCTCCCACCTTTTCTGGACTAACTCTGTGTTTCCTTTCACTTGCTTTCTCACTGGGATCCCTCCTTCTTATGGGATGGTTGGAGCAATCACATACTTGGAGCCTACAGGAGTGAAATAAAAGCAAGAAGCAACATCTTTCCTCTCTGAGTTTATAATCCACATGCAGCCTTTATAAAACCAGCCCTTAACGTCAGAGGCTTTATTTCATGCCAGTGAATGAAAATCTGGAATGTTTTGACACATGGCTGATAATTTTTACTTAACCTGCTGTGTGGGGGTTGACCCAGGCCAAGCATATCTGCACCAGGGCTGGCACTATCCTCTGACCTTTATTTCTTCATACCTGTCTGTGTGGAGGCTGATGATAAGACTTGTTCTAAGAAATCCTTTTGTCTCCTTCTTGAGAAAGTGACACCAGTTAAGAGCACATGTGTTTATTGCTTTCCGTGGGTTCCTTCTCCATCTTAGCAACAACCTCAAACGCGGAGCCCATGTGTTAAATTTTGCATTTTAGACCTTGTGCATTCCATCAGCACGTTTCTTAGCATATTAAGGATCTTTACTCACTAACTCAAAACAGATACTATTCTTGAGTGTTTCTTTGCTATGAGCAGAATATCAATGTGCTGAAAGAAATTTTAAAAGGAAGCGTGTGTAACGTGTGTAGAGCACGTAACTCAGTGCATGGCTCCCGGAGAGCACTCAGTGGGTGTTAGCTGCTATTATCACTATTATTATTGGGATTATTCTGATTGTGGTCATCACCCCTGGTTAGCTCACTCTCCTCCAGGCAGAGTGCTATGGTGAACCCAGTGAAGGATTCTCCTGTGTCTCCCACCTTTTCTGGACTAACTCTGTGTTTCCTTTCACTTGCTTTCTCACTGGGATCCCTCCTTCTTATGGGATGGTTGGAGCAATCACATACTTGGAGCCTACAGGAGTGAAATAAAAGCAAGAAGCAACATCTTTCCTCTCTGAGTTTATAATCCACATGCAGCCTTTATAAAACCAGCCCTTACGTCAGAGGCTTTATTTCATGCCAGTGAGTGAAAATCTGGAATGTTTTGACACATGGCTGATAATTTTTACTTAACCTGCTGTGTGGGGGTTGACCCAGGCCAAGCATATCTGCACCAGGGCTGGCACTATCCTCTGACCTTTATTTCTTCGTACCTGTCTGGTGGAGGCTGATGATAAGACTTGTTCTAAGAAATCCTTTTGTCTCCTTCTTGAGAAAGTGACACCAGTTAAGAGCACATGTGTTTATTGCTTTCCGTGGGTTCCTTCTCCATCTTAGCAACAATCTCAAACGCGGAGCCCATGTGTTAAATTTTGCATTTTAGACCTTGTGCATTCCATCAGCACGTTTCTTAGCATATTAAGGATCTTTACTCACTAACTCAAAACAGATACTATTCTTGAGTGTTTCTTTGCTATGAGCAGAATATCAATGTGCTGAAAGAAATTTTAAAAGGAAACGTGTGTAACGTGTGTAGAGCACGTAACTCAGTGCATGGCTCCCGGAGAGCACTCAGTGGGTGTTAGCTGCTATTATCACTATTATTATTGGGATTATTCTGATTGTGGTCATCACCCCTGGTTAGCTCACTCTCCTCCAGGCAGAGTGCTATGGTGAACCCAGTGAAGGATTCTCCTGTGTCTCCCACCTTTTCTGGACTAACTCTGTGTTTCCTTTCACTTGCTTTCTCACTGGGATCCCTCCTTCTTATGGGATGGTTGGAGCAATCACATACTTGGAGCCTACAGGAGTGAAATAAAAGCAAGAAGCAACATCTTTCCTCTCTGAGTTTATAATCCACATGCAGCCTTTATAAAACCAGCCCTTACGTCAGAGGCTTTATTTCATGCCAGTGAGTGAAAATCTGGAATGTTTTGACACATGGCTGATAATTTTTACTTAACCTGCTGTGTGGGGGTTGACCCAGGCCAAGCATATCTGCACCAGGGCTGGCACTATCCTCTGACCTTTATTTCTTCATACCTGTCTGTGTGGAGGCTGATGATAAGACTTGTTCTAAGAAATCCTTTTGTCTCCTTCTTGAGAAAGTGACACCAGTTAAGAGCACATGTGTTTATTGCTTTCCGTGGGTTCCTTCTCCATCTTAGCAACAACCTCAAACGCGGAGCCCATGTGTTAAATTTTGCATTTTAGACCTTGTGCATTCCATCAGCACGTTTCTTAGCATATTAAGGATCTTTACTCACTAACTCAAAACAGATACTATTCTTGAGTGTTTCTTTGCTATGAGCAGAATATCAATGTGCTGAAAGAAATTTTAAAAGGAAACGTGTGTAACGTGTGTAGAGCACGTAACTCAGTGCATGGCTCCCGGAGAGCACTCAGTGGGTGTTAGCTGCTATTATCACTATTATTATTGGGATTATTCTGATTGTGGTCATCACCCCTGGTTAGCTCACTCTCCTCCAGGCAGAGTGCTATGGTGAACCCAGTGAAGGATTCTCCTGTGTCTCCCACCTTTTCTGGACTAACTCTGTGTTTCCTTTCACTTGCTTTCTCACTGGGATCCCTCCTTCTTATGGGATGGTTGGAGCAATCACATACTTGGAGCCTACAGGAGTGAAATAAAAGCAAGAAGCAACATCTTTCCTCTCTGAGTTTATAATCCACATGCAGCCTTTATAAAACCAGCCCTTACGTCAGAGGCTTTATTTCATGCCAGTGAATGAAAATCTGGAATGTTTTGACACATGGCTGATAATTTTTACTTAACCTGCTGTGTGGGGGTTGACCCAGGCCAAGCATATCTGCACCAGGGCTGGCACTATCCTCTGACCTTTATTTCTTCATACCTGTCTGTGTGGAGGCTGATGATAAGACTTGTTCTAAGAAATCCTTTTGTCTCCTTCTTGAGAAAGTGACACCAGTTAAGAGCACATGTGTTTATTGCTTTCCGTGGGTTCCTTCTCCATCTTAGCAACAATCTCAAACGCGGAGCCCATGTGTTAAATTTTGCATTTTAGACCTTGTGCATTCCATCAGCACGTTTCTTAGCATATTAAGGATCTTTACTCACTAACTCAAAACAGATACTATTCTTGAGTGTTTCTTTGCTATGAGCAGAATATCAATGTGCTGAAAGAAATTTTAAAAGGAAGCTTTTGCAGAAGATGTACTCTGTTCTACCTCCCCTAAAACTTGGACAGGATAGAAGAATATACTGTAATGAACTGGGTGCGTGCTAATCTGTCTGTTTGCATAAAAATGATGGCTTCATACAGCTATAGTCAGTCCCTACACTTTTCTGCTTCCCTTTGCGATAGTCAAACTTCAGAGCTTCTCCCAGGAATGAGACTTGCCTCGCAGTCGCTCATGCACAATTCTCTGTCAACATCATTGGGAATTGCCTGCCATATGGCTGAAAGCACACTTTGGCCCTTTGCTGGTTAGCTGCTCCTCACAGTAATGATTCCATTTTCCTGAGTGAATTTAATTGCAAAACAGTAAGTAATTGCTCAAGTCGGTGATACACACAGGTTTTGGTGGCTCTCAAGGGAGTTATTCCCCCACTGAGGGTTGTTGTGTGTGTGATTAGAAGGTTATGGCCCCTCTCTTCTGTGGAATGGTCTACGCCTTATTTAGAGGGACTTCCCTGGCAGTCCAGTGGTCAAGACTTCGTCTTTCAATGCAGAGGGTGCTGGGTTGATCCTGGGGAGCCAAGATCCCACATGCCTGGAGGCCAAAAAACTGAAACATAAACCAGAAGCAATGTTGTAACAAATTTACAATGTTGTACAAAAGGTCCACAACCAGAAAACCTACTAGAAGTCCCATTGGACAGCCCCTGATCTAGAACTCTCACTGGGAGTGCGTGGCGAACAGGTGATGAGGGACAGGAGCCCAGGATCTGCGTATTCCTGATAGTTTCATTTGCAGAAGGAGTAGAGTACAGATCTTTTAAGGTTCACAAAGAACTCAAGAGGAGCATGGAGACCAGGAGTCTGTGGATTGAAGTCCTCAAGCCCCCCAGGAGGAATGCATGAGTCTAAAATACAAAATTTACCATGTCGGATCTGTGTTTGAGGTTGCTGGTAAGGTGGAGAAGGACACAACTGAGAGCGTTAAAGACAGAGCACGCATCCTATTAATTGTTGTCACTTTCCCAACAGGGAGACAAGGATTCAAGTACTGTTAATTCCCCAGTAGAAATAGTAGTTGGGGTCCAGAACTATCTCTGGTTAATGAGACTTATTTTTTAAGGATCTAGTGTTCTCTTTTTATCATTTGTATTTGTTAGATCATTATATATTATAAAATTAGATCGTATCTTTACTATAATGGATATTATGTCGACTATATTTATGTTCTGTGTGTGGTCAGTTAATTCATTTGTGCTTGACTCCTTTCAACCCTATGGACTGTAGCCTGTCAGGCGCCTCTGTCCATGGGTTTCTCCAGGCAAGAATACTAGTTGCAGCTAAATGCCCACCCACCGAGAGGACCAAGGACCAACTTCTAAGCTTTTCTTTTGCTATGGGGTGTTTGTCTTGTGATGATTACTCCCTAGTTCTTCCTATTAATAATGCATGATACAGACTCTGTTTCTCCCAGTCATTGTACACCATGGGGAAATGACATGGGCTATGTGAGAAAGTATTATACTTATTGTGCCAAGCTGTTACCCCAAAACCCCTGGCTATGGGCAAGAAACTAGATAAGACATGCAGCTTTAGTTTTAGACTAAGGGAACATTTCAACATCCAAGAGGAAATTAATGGATCAAGGTGGGATCCAATGAGGTGGGAGAGAAGCTGAGAGAGTGAGTGAAAGGTCAAACCCAGAGTTTCTTTTTTGTGTACCTGAGCGTGTCTTTGCAGACACGGGTGTCTGGGGACGGGTGGTGGTGGGTGCTGAGCCTTGGGGTAGAGTGATGGATGGTGACAAACAAGTAATGTGTGAGAATCTGGGTGATGTTAGGACCCTCTGGTGATGCCAGAACCTGCTTTCTGCTTTCTCATCCTGTAATGCTTAGCTCGGCCAGCTTGGCTTTGCACTCATCAGCCTGGATGTGGGAGCCACAGTAAAGTAATTAACACTCAGATGTCTGACACTAAAATATTTGGAATCCCACAGGGTGCTGTGGTGGACAGATTTCAGGGGTTGGTTGCTGCTTCTTAGGAATAAGCAGCTGTTCCCTCTCCTAGAAAACAGAGCAAGATGAGGGCTTAGAGAAGAGAAAGAGGGATTTGTTTCAATCTGATGAGGGATTTCCTGGCTGTGAAAACACAAAGGGAAATGAAGTCTTTGGGATGGACGCGTACCAGAGAGCTAAAATCTTCCTTCCTTCCTGTAGTTCTAGTGAGGAGGAGAACAGATCTCCTGCCCTGACCGTGCTGTTTCTGGAGACAGGGATCTGGTCCAAATACTCACCCCATGACATTTCCTCACCTACACTGCATATGTGTTATACATAAGGCCAGTTGTTTGAATATTTAATTTCTATCATTCAAAGCAATGCAGAAACACTTCTGTTGGAGAACACTCTTGTTAGAAATTGATTCTAGCTAGATGAAGGAAAAGTGGCATGCTGCCTTTTATAACAGAGATTACAGAACAGCACTTGCCAAATTGGCTGAATTATTGTGAATATATTATCCCCAAATGAGTCCATTGATAGACAGCATGTTATATAGAAGGTTACAAGCCAGGCGACCTTAGTTCAAGTTGTGTCTCAACGTTTTACAGCCTCAGTTTTATCATCTGAAATATAGGAATAGTTGTTTCCATTTTTTTCCGTTTCAAGGAATTTTATAAAGTTCAAATATTATAGTATATGTGGAGATGTTTGGAAAACTGTAAAATTGCGAAAACAATGAATGTAATCCTTGTCTTAGGCAGTATTTGTGAAATTGTAGATGAGGAAAAACATTAAAATCAGTTAGTATATAAATACTTGTTGAATTTGAGTTTAGCCCTGATGCTCTTTCAACACTGGATTCAATGACACATTTCTTTAGTTCTGTTAAAATGTTGTGTAAACTGTGATCACTATTCAGATTTAAAGTATTAGTAGGGTAGCAATGTTAATGGTGTTCATGGTGTTGAAAGACAGTACAGTGTTGTGGGTTAAGAACAGAGGTTTTGGAGTCAGGGTTCATTTCCTTCTGATGTGTCCTGGCTCTGTTATTTGGGACTCATAACCCTACTGGGTCCAAGTTTCCTCAGCTCTGACATATAGATAACAACAGCCCTGGACACACAGTCAGTCCTCAATACATGTTAACAGTTGTTACAAGAAAACATAGGAGGGCCAGTGGAGCAGGCAGAGACCATGCTGACTTGGGACAGAGGCCCAGGTTTAGAAAGCAGACTCTGGGCCAAATAGATGCCATCTCCAGGACTCACAGATGCATCAGATCGCTGCCATCTGACAAAGCACGGAGGGAGGAAGGACAGGTCCGTGCTCAAGGAGAACTCTGAGCATTTACAGTGACATACATCCGGCTGCAGACAATGATAAAGGCAACATGTAAGCAACAGCCACAGCACGGAGTGACAAGGTGCAGGGGTCTCATGAGACCCCCCCAAGGAGGGAGTGGACTTGGCAGGACTCAGNTTTCCTCACCTACACTGCATATGTGTTATACATAAGGCCAGTTGTTTGAATATTTAATTTCTATCATTCAAAGCAATGCAGAAACACTTCTGTTGGAGAACACTCTTGTTAGAAATTGATTCTAGCTAGATGAAGGAAAAGTGGCATGCTGCCTTTTATAACAGAGATTACAGAACAGCACTTGCCAAATTGGCTGAATTATTGTGAATATATTATCCCCAAATGAGTCCATTGATAGACAGCATGTTATATAGAAGGTTACAAGCCAGGCGACCTTAGTTCAAGTTGTGTCTCAACGTTTTACAGCCTCAGTTTTATCATCTGAAATATAGGAATAGTTGTTTCCATTTTTTTCCGTTTCAAGGAATTTTATAAAGTTCAAATATTATAGTATATGTGGAGATGTTTGGAAAACTGTAAAATTGCGAAAACAATGAATGTAATCCTTGTCTTAGGCAGTATTTGTGAAATTGTAGATGAGGAAAAACATTAAAATCAGTATATAAATACTTGTTGAATTTGAGTTTAGCCCTGATGCTCTTTCAACACTGGATTCAATGACACATTTCTTTAGTTCTGTTAAAATGTTGTGTAAACTGTGATCACTATTCAGATTTAAAGTATTAGTAGGGTAGCAATGTTAATGGTGTTCATGGTGTTGAAAGACAGTACAGTGTTGTGGGTTAAGAACAGAGGTTTTGGAGTCAGGGTTCATTTCCTTCTGATGTGTCCTGGCTCTGTTATTTGGGACTCATAACCCTACTGGGTCCAAGTTTCCTCAGCTCTGACATATAGATAACAACAGCCCTGGACACACAGTCAGTCCTCAATACATGTTAACAGTTGTTACAAGAAAACATAGGAGGGCCAGTGGAGCAGGCAGAGACCATGCTGACTTGGGACAGAGGCCCAGGTTTAGAAAGCAGACTCTGGGCCAAATAGATGCCATCTCCAGGACTCACAGATGCATCAGATCGCTGCCATCTGACAAAGCACGGAGGGAGGAAGGACAGGTCCGTGCTCAAGGAGAACTCTGAGCATTTACAGTGACATATATCCGGCTGCAGACAATGATAAAGGCAACATGTAAGCAACAGCCACAGCACGGAGTGACAAGGTGCAGGGGTCTCATGAGACCCCCCCAAGGAGGGAGTGGACTTGGCAGGACTCAGCCAGCACAGGGTGGAGAAGAGGCCAGGGAAGACCGGAGCAGGAGAGTCCCAGGTAATAAGTGTTATCACAGTGTCACTGTGCTTGGTCGCTCAGTCGTGTCCGACGCTTGCAACCACATGGGCCGCAGCCTGCCAGGCTCCTCTGTCCATGGAAGTCTCCAGGCAAGAATCCTGTAGCGGGTTGCCATTTCCTGCTCCAACAGAGTCTCTCACAATGTCTCTAGCAAGGAGTTAATAGGCAGTGAGCTCGCCGAGTAGGTTGCGGTGGCATGCTTATGTTTGCTAGAACATGCTATGCTGTATATAGTTCTCACTCCAGGGTAAGAGTTTGGTGTCTTCAACAAACATTCTAATTACCTTCTTAATATCCCCATGGCATCTTCATTATCTGTGGCTCCAGGTACTTTTGAAGGTGCGTGGGTTGGGTGGCCATTACCCATGACTATCAAAGTAGTGATATCTGGAAGAGACTAAATTAGGGCCCATGAAGAATTTATTCTCTCTCTCTCTCTTTTTTTAAAATTGGAAATCCCTTAAATGTTTAGGCGGCAGTCTACTTTCTTTTAAAAAAATATTTTTTTTAGTTGGAGTACAACTGATTTACAATATTGTGCTAGTTTCTGCTGTGCAACATGAATCAGCTATGTGTATAAGTATATTCCCTTTCTCTTGAGCCTCCCTCCCACCCCAGTCCCACACCTCTACGTCAACACAGAGCACTGAGCTGAGCTCCACGTGCTATACAGAAGCTTCCCACTAGCTAGCTATTTTACAAATATATATGCATGCGTGCTAAGTCACTTCAGTCACGTCCAACTCTTTGCGACCCCCTGGACTGTAGTCCCTCAGGCTCCTCTCTCTGCCCATGGGGTTCTCCAGGCAAGAATACTTAAGTGGGTGGTCATGCCCTCCCCCAAGGGATCTTCCCAACCCAGGGATTGCGTCTGTGTCTCTTAAATCTCCTGCATTGGCAGAGGGATTCTTTACCATTAGCGTCACCTGGGAACCCCGGTAGGTAGTATATATATGTAAATCCTAATCTCCCAATTCGTCCCACCCTCTTCCTCCCCAACTGTGTCCACAAGTCTGTTTCTCCATGTCTTTGTCTCTGTTTCTGCCCTGCAGAGAATTAATTCTTGATAGGGGTTTTTATGCTACACCTGACCTTGAGATAATGGGCCACTGACTTTCATAATAATGATCATAATAATTGGTTACTCTTCTCCCATATTTTTAATGAGGTGAAATTCATATAATATAAAATTAACTGTTGTTCAGCGTTTAATTGTTCCCCTTTCCACTAAGTTCCTATATTGAAGTCCCCAGTCTCAGAACTGACGTCATTTGTAAACAGGGTTATTGCAGATTAGTGAAGTTATGATGCGGTCCTACATGTTGGATCCAGCATGACTGATACCCTTCTACAAAGGGGGAATTTGGACATAGAGACACACAGAAGTTGACCATCTCCAAGGCAAGGAGAGATGCCTGGCACTAACCATGAAACACCGTGACCTTGGACCTCCAGCCTCCAGAAAGAAAGTGAAAGTGAAATTCGATTAGTCATGTCTGACTCTTTGCAACCCCATGGGCTGTAGTCCATGGAAATCTCTAGGCCAGAATACTGGAGTGGATAGCCTTTCCCTTCTCCAGGGGATCTTCCCAACCCAGGGATAGAACCCAGGTCTCCCGCATTGCAGGTGGATTCTTTACCAGATGAGCCGCAAGGGAAGCCCAAGAATACTGGAGTGGGTAGCCTGTCCCTTCTCCAGCAGTTCTTCCCGACCCAGGAATAGTGAAACAATACATTTCAGTTATTTAAGGCACTCAAGGTTGTGGTGCTTTGTTATGGCAGCCCTAGCAAATTAGTATTAAATATAATCCTTTCAAAGTGAGTGATTCATTGGCATTTAGTATAGTCTCAATGTTGTCCAGCCACCAGAGCTGTCTAGTTCCAACACAGGTTCACTGTCCCCCTCTAAGCACCCTCCAAATGAAATCAACCCCGTAAGCAGTCACTCCCCAGTTTCCCTTCCCCCCAGCGTGAGGCAGGCCCCCATCTGCTGTTTCTATAGATTTAGCTATTCTGGATATTTCATATGAATGGAATCTGTGACTTTTTGTGTTTGGCTTCTTTCATTTGGCATGAAAATTGCCACTTTTTATTGAGCATCTTGTGTTTACCAGCAATGTGACAGGTAATTTGTTGTCCTCCCAACCAACTTGCAATGCAGAGATAACCTTCCCGTTTTCCAGATAAAGAAACTGAGGTGCAGATACCTTATGGAACTTCTCTGAGATCTACCAATCTCTGCAGTCATATTTCTGACCAGTGAGTCTTCCTAAAGCCCTCTTGGCCTGCCTTTCCTGCTGGGCAGGCAGGTCTGCACGTCTGAAAAAAGCAAGTGCAATAGACTCCTGTCTCCCTATCACTAGCCGCTGTCTTTTCCATCACTATGCTCATCCTTTGTGCCACCTGTGTCTTGGAGCCTCACCTCTACCATAGGGACTGCCTGGTTCCTTTGCCTCTGGCTTCCATTGGGGTTTGGCCGATGGGAAGAAGAGACAGATGAGAGGAAGGAGGAAATGTTGAGCTGTTTTCTCACGCTCCTTTGCTCCAGGACCCTGTCTTGGCTCTTTCCAGGTCACTTCTCCTCCAGAGCTCCAGCTGCACTATTTCTTTCCCTTGTCCCTTCAGCCTTGGGGTGGGGGTGACTTCCTCCACCCATTGATTGACTCCCAGATGCCTCAGCATCACCTTCAGTTCCCTTAATACTGCCCACAACTCCCTAAGAATTTCCTTCATTGAAGATTCTCCATTTGAACCATCTGGAGGGGAGTGAATTCTCTTTCCTTCCAGCAGCCTATTAGGGGTGATTACCTAATCCTCAAACTTTGTGTATCACTTTCATGATTTCTGCCATATCTGCACAACACCTGGGCTATTGCTTATTTACAGATGTTTTCTGAAATCATTTCAATTTTGTTTTTGACTCACCAGTTACTTTAGCTTTACTCTGAGCAATAATAAGGGCTTCTCTGATGGCTCAAGGGGTAAAGAATCCACCTTCAATGCTGGAGACGCAGGTTCGATCCCTGGGTCAGAAAGATCCCCCGGAGAAGGAAATGGCTACCCATTCCAATATTCTTGCCTGGAGAATCCCATGGATAGAGGAGCCTGGTGGGCTGCAAAGAGCTGGACATGACTGTGCACATGAGCACAAAGGAGAAGGAAGTGTATTACCACCACAAGCAATAATATCCGTGAAATTGTGGGTATGATATGAAAGTTACATGTTTTTTTCCCCTGGTACATATTAAAATATATACATAATTCTTTAACAGAAACTGCTCTGGGTACCACTGTATATCATCTTGCAGGGACTAGATAGATGATCTCGTAGGCTGTTTTTATCTCAAGACAAGCTGTGATGCTAGATAAATGCTGAAACTTTGGTGCTTGTCTTAAGTCAAAAACATCTCTGCGGTTGATAGATTTAAATTGTTTTCTTTCAGCTGTATCGCTGCTGTAAACAGAAATGAGGAAAATAGTTGTACTCCTTATTCTTGCACTGATGAAAAGCTTCTAAGTGCTACCAAATGTGGAGAAATCATTTGGGCTTTCATTGTATTGTTGTGCAAAGAACAGAGATAAATCTGGTTTTGTGCAAGATGAAATTTTCTTTCCTCAGGTGGCCCTCACTGCGGGGGATTTGGGAGGAAGAAAGAAAAATGGAAACTTGACTAATTGTATTCATTGCAGGGAAGGGACTGGGATTCTGTGCACATTGCTGGTGGCGAGGTGAGGTGCGGGCATGGCATCTGTGAGCAGAGCCTGGCACACTGTGGTTTGAGGGCATACGGCTCTTCTGAGAATGAGGACGATGGAGACTCCAGCAGAGATCAGTCCAGAACTGGGATGTTACTAGCCTAGCTCTTTGACACTTAGCCTCTGTGTCTCCTAGGGCTCCGAAGAACCTGGATACACGCCGTCTCACCTGAATGCACTTCATTCACTGCTCATTGAACACCAGTCTTCTTATACACTTTCATGTGCACCACCATCTCCTGGTTCTTGTTGTCCAGTTGTGAAGTCACGTCCGACTCTTTGCAAACCCATGGACTACAGCACGCCAGGCCTCCCTGTCCTTCACTGTCTCCCAGAGTGTGCTCAAACTCATGTCCATTGAGTCAGTGATGCCCTCCAACCATCTCATCGTCTGTTGCCCCCTTCTCTTGTCTTCAATCTTTCCCAGCATCAGTCTTTCTAATGAATTGGCTCTTTGCATCAGGTGACCAAAATATTGGAGCATCAGCATCAGTCCTTCCAATGAATATTCAGGGTTGATTTCCTTTAGGACTGACTGATTTGATTACAGTCCAAGGGACTCTCAAGAGTCTTCTCTAGCACCACAATTCAAAAACATCGGTTCTTTGATGCTCAGCCTTCTTTATGGTCCAAACTTCACATTTGTATGTGACTACTGGAAAAACCATAGCTTTGACTATACATATCTCTGTTCAATCTCTGGGAGGGCTCGTTAAAATGTAGGTTGCACTGTACTGGGTGTGTCTGAGTCAGGAAGTCTGGGGTGGAGCCTGGGAATTTGCATTTCTAAAAAGCTTCCAGGCGATGCTGCTGCTACTGGTCTGGGGACCATGCTTTGAGAACCCTTGAAATAATGNAAATATTTTTTTTAGTTGGAGTACAACTGATTTACAATATTGTGCTAGTTTCTGCTGTGCAACATGAATCAGCTATGTGTATAAGTATATTCCCTTTCTCTTGAGCCTCCCTCCCACCCCAGTCCCACACCTCTACGTCAACACAGAGCACTGAGCTGAGCTCCACGTGCTATACAGAAGCTTCCCACTAGCTAGCTATTTTACAAATATATATGCATGCGTGCTAAGTCACTTCAGTCACGTCCAACTCTTTGCGACCCCCTGGACTGTAGTCCCTCAGGCTCCTCTCTCTGCCCATGGGGTTCTCCAGGCAAGAATACTTAAGTGGGTGGTCATGCCCTCCCCCAAGGGATCTTCCCAACCCAGGGATTGCATCTGTGTCTCTTAAATCTCCTGCATTGGCAGAGGGATTCTTTACCATTAGCGTCACCTGGGAACCCCGGTAGGTAGTATATATATGTAAATCCTAATCTCCCAATTCGTCCCACCCTCTTCCTCCCCAACTGTGTCCACAAGTCTGTTTCTCCATGTCTTTGTCTCTGTTTCTGCCCTGCAGAGAATTAATTCTTGATAGGGGTTTTTATGCTACACCTGACCTTGAGATAATGGGCCACTGACTTTCATAATAATGATCATAATAATTGGTTACTCTTCTCCCATATTTTTAATGAGGTGAAATTCATATAATATAAAATTAACTGTTGTTCAGCGTTTAATTGTTCCCCTTTCCACTAAGTTCCTATATTGAAGTCCCCAGTCTCAGAACTGACGTCATTTGTAAACAGGGTTATTGCAGATTAGTGAAGTTATGATGCGGTCCTACATGTTGGATCCAGCATGACTGATACCCTTCTACAAAGGGGGAATTTGGACATAGAGACACACAGAAGTTGACCATCTCCAAGGCAAGGAGAGATGCCTGGCACTAACCATGAAACACCGTGACCTTGGACCTCCAGCCTCCAGAAAGAAAGTGAAAGTGAAATTCGATTAGTCATGTCTGACTCTTTGCAACCCCATGGGCTGTAGTCCATGGAAATCTCTAGGCCAGAATACTGGAGTGGATAGCCTTTCCCTTCTCCAGGGGATCTTCCCAACCCAGGGATAGAACCCAGGTCTCCCGCATTGCAGGTGGATTCTTTACCAGATGAGCCGCAAGGGAAGCCCAAGAATACTGGAGTGGGTAGCCTGTCCCTTCTCCAGCAGTTCTTCCCGACCCAGGAATAGTGAAACAATACATTTCAGTTATTTAAGGCACTCAAGGTTGTGGTGCTTTGTTATGGCAGCCCTAGCAAATTAGTATTAAATATAATCCTTTCAAAGTGAGTGATTCATTGGCATTTAGTATAGTCTCAATGTTGTCCAACCACCAGAGCTATCTAGTTCCAACACAGGTTCACTGTCCCCCTCTAAGCACCCTCCAAATGAAATCAACCCCGTAAGCAGTCACTCCCCAGTTTCCCTTCCCCCCAGCGTGAGGCAGGCCCCCATCTGCTGTTTCTATAGATTTAGCTATTCTGGATATTTCATATGAATGGAATCTGTGACTTTTTGTGTTTGGCTTCTTTCATTTGGCATGAAAATTGCCACTTTTTATTGAGCATCTTGTGTTTACCAGCAATGTGACAGGTAATTTGTTGTCCTCCCAACCAACTTGCAATGCAGAGATAACCTTCCCGTTTTCCAGATAAAGAAACTGAGGTGCAGATACCTTATGGAACTTCTCTGAGATCTACCAATCTCTGCAGTCATATTTCTGACCAGTGAGTCTTCCTAAAGCCCTCTTGGCCTGCCTTTCCTGCTGGGCAGGCAGGTCTGCACGTCTGAAAAAAGCAAGTGCAATAGACTCCTGTCTCCCTATCACTAGCCGCTGTCTTTTCCATCACTATGCTCATCCTTTGTGCCACCTGTGTCTTGGAGCCTCACCTCTACCATAGGGACTGCCTGGTTCCTTTGCCTCTGGCTTCCATTGGGGTTTGGCCGATGGGAAGAAGAGACAGATGAGAGGAAGGAGGAAATGTTGAGCTGTTTTCTCACGCTCCTTTGCTCCAGGACCCTGTCTTGGCTCTTTCCAGGTCACTTCTCCTCCAGAGCTCCAGCTGCACTATTTCTTTCCCTTGTCCCTTCAGCCTTGGGGTGGGGGTGACTTCCTCCACCCATTGATTGACTCCCAGATGCCTCAGCATCACCTTCAGTTCCCTTAATACTGCCCACAACTCCCTAAGAATTTCCTTCATTGAAGATTCTCCATTTGAACCATCTGGAGGGGAGTGAATTCTCTTTCCTTCCAGCAGCCTATTAGGGGTGATTACCTAATCCTCAAACTTTGTGTATCACTTTCATGATTTCTGCCATATCTGCACAACACCTGGGCTATTGCTTATTTACAGATGTTTTCTGAAATCATTTCAATTTTGTTTTTGACTCACCAGTTACTTTAGCTTTACTCTGAGCAATAATAAGGGCTTCTCTGATGGTTCAAGGGGTAAAGAATCCACCTTCAATGCTGGAGACGCAGGTTCGATCCCTGGGTCAGAAAGATCCCCCGGAGAAGGAAATGGCTACCCATTCCAATATTCTTGCCTGGAGAATCCCATGGATAGAGGAGCCTGGTGGGCTGCAAAGAGCTGGACATGACTGTGCACATGAGCACAAAGGAGAAGGAAGTGTATTACCACCACAAGCAATAATATCCGTGAAATTGTGGGTATGATATGAAAGTTACATGTTTTTTTCCCCTGGTACATATTAAAATATATACATAATTCTTTAACAGAAACTGCTCTGGGTACCACTGTATATCATCTTGCAGGGACTAGATAGATGATCTCGTAGGCTGTTTTTATCTCAAGACAAGCTGTGATGCTAGATAAATGCTGAAACTTTGGTGCTTGTCTTAAGTCAAAAACATCTCTGCGGTTGATAGATTTAAATTGTTTTCTTTCAGCTGTATCGCTGCTGTAAACAGAAATGAGGAAAATAGTTGTACTCCTTATTCTTGCACTGATGAAAAGCTTCTAAGTGCTACCAAATGTGGAGAAATCATTTGGGCTTTCATTGTATTGTTGTGCAAAGAACAGAGATAAATCTGGTTTTGTGCAAGATGAAATTTTCTTTCCTCAGGTGGCCCTCACTGCGGGGGATTTGGGAGGAAGAAAGAAAAATGGAAACTTGACTAATTGTATTCATTGCAGGGAAGGGACTGGGATTCTGTGCACATTGCTGGTGGCGAGGTGAGGTGCGGGCATGGCATCTGTGAGCAGAGCCTGGCACACTGTGGTTTGAGGGCATACGGCTCTTCTGAGAATGAGGACGATGGAGACTCCAGCAGAGATCAGTCCAGAACTGGGATGTTACTAGCCTAGCTCTTTGACACTTAGCCTCTGTGTCTCCTAGGGCTCCGAAGAACCTGGATACACGCCGTCTCACCTGAATGCACTTCATTCACTGCTCATTGAACACCAGTCTTCTTATACACTTTCATGTGCACCACCATCTCCTGGTTCTTGTTGTCCAGTTGTGAAGTCACGTCCGACTCTTTGCAAACCCATGGACTACAGCACGCCAGGCCTCCCTGTCCTTCACTGTCTCCCAGAGTGTGCTCAAACTCATGTCCATTGAGTCAGTGATGCCCTCCAACCATCTCATCGTCTGTTGCCCCCTTCTCTTGTCTTCAATCTTTCCCAGCATCAGTCTTTCTAATGAATTGGCTCTTTGCATCAGGTGACCAAAATATTGGAGCATCAGCATCAGTCCTTCCAATGAATATTCAGGGTTGATTTCCTTTAGGACTGACTGATTTGATTACAGTCCAAGGGACTCTCAAGAGTCTTCTCTAGCACCACAATTCAAAAACATCGGTTCTTTGATGCTCAGCCTTCTTTATGGTCCAAACTTCACATTTGTATGTGACTACTGGAAAAACCATAGCTTTGACTATACATATCTCTGTTCAATCTCTGGGAGGGCTTGTTAAAATGTAGGTTGCACTGTACTGGGTGTGTCTGAGTCAGGAAGTCTGGGGTGGAGCCTGGGAATTTGCATTTCTAAAAAGCTTCCAGGCGATGCTGCTGCTACTGGTCTGGGGACCATGCTTTGAGAACCCTTGAAATAATAATGCTGAGTGTCTGCCACATTCTAGACCCTTGAGATGGAAAGATGAATAAGGTAGAATCCTTCCTTCAAATTGCTTACTTTGCAAATAATTCAGACCCTCAGAGGGTCAGTTGCCTCATCTATAAAAAGAATAATTATCTTTATCTCACAGGGCTATTGTGAGAATTAAGTGATATTGAGTCACAGACCTTTGCTATTTTAAAAGGACACATCTCGAGACCTTTACAAGTCCCTGATTCTATGAATACTATTAAAACATGTAATTTTCTCTATAAAACTTAGTTAAGCATAAGTGAAAATTTTAAGTGACCCTTTCAGGCCCCTAATGATTCCCTAAATATAGGATTAAAGCAATTTATAAAGCAATTAAAATAAATTCTTGCTGGAACACTTGCTCAACAGTTTCAGAAATTACTTTTTCTTGATTCCTTATAGAGTACTGGCTGCCTTGAAGCAACTACCAAATTCAGATTTTACCCTTGAATTTATTCAGCATTTCCTTCTGATTCCTCTCTATTTCCATTATTGATATTTGCAACTGGCTTAAAAGCGTCATCCTTTTTCACCCTCCCATGTTGTTGTTCAGTTGCTCAGTTGTGTCCGAGTCTTTGAGACCCCATGGACTGCAGTGAGCCAGGCTTCCCTGTCCTTCACTATCTCCCAGAGCTTGCTCAAACTCATGTCCATCGAGTCGATGATGCCATCCAACCATCTCATCCTCTGCCATCTCCCTTTGCTCCTGCCTTCAATCCTTCTCAGCATCAGGGTCTTTCCCAGTGAGTCCACTGTTCACATCAGGTGGCCAAAGTATTAGAGCTTCAGCTGTAGCATCAGTCCTTTCAATGAATATTCAGGATTGATTTCCTTTAGGATTGACTGATTGGATCTCCTTGCCTTCCAAGGGACTCTCAAGAGTCTTCTCCAGCACCACAGTTTGAAAGCAACAATTGTTTGGCACTCAACCTTCTTTAGGATCCAACTCTGACATCCATACCTGACTACTGGAGAAAGCACAGCTTTGACTATATGGACTTTTGTCAGCAAAGTGATTACGCTGTACAGGTTTGTCATAGCTTTTCTTCCAAAGAGCAAGAATCTTTTAATTTCGTGGCTGCAGTCACTGTTTGCAGTGATTTTGAAGCCCAATAAAATGAAGTATGTCACTTTACACTGAAGAGAAAGCTAAAAGGCCACACCATGATACACATGCTGGGCAGTGAGTTAGGCTTTGTCACTAGCTCAGACACTGTTAAAATATCAACTGTGCTGTAGGCCTGCCATGTTGCACAACTCTAGAAGACATGTTCCATATTGTAAACCGTGTCTCTCAGAGTTGTGCAAAATGGTAGTATTACTTTATCCTGTGGAGGTCTAGTTTGTGATCATGTAAGATTTTCCAATTGCTCACAGGATTTCAAACCTAAAATTTGGAAACTCAGGTTAACTTTGCAAATGGTGAGTCTCTGCTCAGTATGAGAGCACCTCTTAGAATATCTGGAACAGCACTGATTTTCCAAAGAGCCTCTTTCCCATCTTCCACTTCAATTCTGGCATTTATGGTCTTGGCTCCACTCTTTCAAACCTTGGGGCTTAACATGGCACCCTTCCAGTTTATTCTGTTGTCTTGCATTAGCCTGGGTTAGGTTGGCATTTTGGCCACACTGCCCAA
The DNA here is from genome assembly GCA_006410735.1 of Raphicerus campestris. NCBI lineage: Eukaryota > Metazoa > Chordata > Mammalia > Artiodactyla > Bovidae > Raphicerus > Raphicerus campestris. The sequence goes on from SJYW01001729.1 coordinate 152,046, forward strand.
TAGCCCTCTCCAGGGTCTCTGGATTCTTCAGCCTATAATGTACCAGTAGGAGAAGCAGGTTGGAGTTTTGGTGCCAATTCTACCATTTCCATTGTACCTTCCAGAGCAATGAATGTGAACCTTTATGCTCCTTTGTCTTCCTCCTTAGATGGCTTTCTCATTGATGTTGTCCTTTGGGCTGCTAAAACAAGATACCCCATAATATGTATGCATGTATACTCAGTCACTTTAGTCATCTCCAACTCTTTGGGATCCAATGGACTGTAGCTTGCCAGGCTCCTCGCTCCATGGGATTCTCCTAGCAAGAATACTGGAGTGGGTTGACATTTCCTTCTCCAAGGAATCTTCCTGACCCAGGGATCGAACCCAGGTCTTCTATGGTTCCTGCATTGGCAGGCAGATTCTTCACCACTGAGCCACCTGGGAAGCCCAGGTACCGTACATATACTGACTTAAAAACAACAGAAATCAGGCTGGAAGTTTGAGATTAAGGTGTTGGCATGGTCACGTGGGGGCTCTCTTCCTTGTCTTTCTAGTTGTCTCCTTACATGGCTGAAGGGGATGAGGGTGCTCTTTGGAGACTCTTTTATGACAGCATTAATCTCATTCATGAGGACTCTATACTTATGACCTCATCACCTTCCAAAGGCCCTACCTCCTCATAGAATAATTTTGGGGGGTTAGGTTTCAACATATGAATTTTAGGGGGACACATAAGGACCACAGTACCTGTAAATGGTTTATGTTTAGAGAATATGATGCTTGAGAGTCAAAGAGGCATGGCATTCATTTGCAACAAGTTTGCTTGTAATATCATCTAGACTGGCTAACTCTTTTGTGTTTATGGTAGGCATAACAATTTTGTTAGACTGTGATTTTCCCAGAAAAGGTGTATTTTAATGCATGCTAAGTCACTTTAGTCATGCTTGGCTCTTTGCCACCCCATGGGCGGTAGCCTGCCAGACTCCTCTGTCCATGGGATCCTCCAGGGGTTGCCATGCCCTCCTATAGCAGATCTTCCCAACCCAGGGATTGAACTAGGGTCTCCTTCATTGGCAAGTGGGTTCTTAACCACTAGCACCACCTGGGAAGGGTTTTAATAGTGACGTTATTTATTTTTCTAATATTACTTATTTTTTTATTTTTGGCCTACCATGTGGCATGCAGGATCTTAGTTCCCTAAGCAGGGGTCTAACCTGTGCCCCCTACATTGGGAGTGTGGAGTCTTTACCACTGAACTGCCAGGAAATTCCCTACAATGGCACTGTTATCAAACAAAGCGTAAGTTGTTATATTTTTTATGGAATAAACTTAGGGATTTCAGAGCTTCCTATCTACTGCATCATGCCTTGGATCACAAAAATCAACTGAAGAAAAAGTAGCTTTCCTGTTCTTTCCTGAATTCAGGGGCTTCAGGTCCTGTTAAACAATGATCTGCTTTCCAGATTAAGGAAAGTCTCCACCCAGCCCCTCTGGATGGGTTTCCTGTGGCCAGGACTTTGTAGAGCAGCCAGGGACATTTGTGTAGTAACCGTCTCTCCCCATACCAGTCATCGTGATGTTCCAGAGCTCTAAACAGTCTGGAGAGCCCGACGCCTGTAAATGGGGCTTCTGGACCCCCTTAAATCATTCTCCAGCCAGCTGGCCTTTGTGACTCATATGTCTATGCTTTGGGGGTTGTTTTTCTCATGTGAATTATAGTGGCTCCTTTCTAATTTGCAGGCCACCATTCCCAGCAGGAACCCCAGCCATTTTTGAATATTCAGAAAGGGCAGCACTGTAATATGACTTTTTAAAAATTAACACTCATTTCTCATTAGCTTGAAGAGAAGCAGAGTGCTCAGGTCACGGGAAATCCTGAGATTCTGAGTGCTGGGGAAACCTTACAGCTCATCTCTAAGTCTACTTCTTGGGACCATCTCAGCAAGCCTCTTCTATCTCTTTGGAACAGCTATGGAGATATTTGAAGACAACTGTCATACTTTCCCTGATGGCTTTTCTTAGCTGAGAATGCCAGATTCTAAAATATTTCCTGCAAAATGCAGTCTTGGTTTCTAACACTTTCCTGGACACTTCCCCCAACACTGTGGTTTGTTAGTATCTTTCTTTCTTTTTTAAAGTCTTTATGGAATTTTTGTTACAACATTGCTTCTGTTGTTTATGTTCTATTTGCATGTGGAATCCTAACTCCCCTTATCCGGGTGGGACCAGCACCCCTTCCTCCATTGGAAGGTGAAGTCTTAACCACCGAACCACTGGGAAAACCCCATCAATATCTTTCTGAAGGGATGATACAGAAGTAATTGAATCATTCCATTTTCTGACCAGAGAAAAGAATGTGGCGAGTATGACCTCCTCGATCCTAAATAATCTATTGAACACTGCTTGAGGACAAACCATAACTGGGATTATATTCCCATCTTTAGTAAGAAAACGGTAGATTAGACCACATCTAATACAGAACTCCAGGGTTCAGCAGTCTGGAAAACAAAGTTTAGTCATAGCAAGTACCCTAATTCAGGCTACATGCTATGTCACTCCAATCGTGTCTGACTATTTTCCATATTATGGACTGTAGCCTGCCAGGCTCCTCTGCCAGACTCCTCTGTCCATGGGATTCTCCAGGCATGAATCCTGGAGTGGATTGCTATGCCCTTTTCCAGGCGATCGTCCCAACTCAGGGGTGGAACCTGCATCTCCGATACTGGCAGGCAGGTTCTTTACCACTAGTGCCACCTGGGAAGCCCAATTACCATAAGACCTACCAGCTCTTTAATCATGGGCTGCCCTAGTGGCTCAGCAGTAGAGAACCTGCCTGCCAGTGCAGGAGATGCAGGTTCAATCCCTGGGTTGAGAAGATGCCCTGGAGAAGTACAGGACAACCCATTCCAGTATTCTTGCCTGCGAAATCCCATGGACAGAGAAGCCTGATGGGCTACAGTCCATGGGGGTAGCAAAGAGTTGGACATGACTTAGTGACTAAACAATATTTAGTGCATACATTTTACATGAGTTATCTCATTTAATTCTTATAATTCCATGAGGTATGTATATTATAATAATGCCATTAAATCCCGTTTTGCAGATGAGGGAACTGAGGCACAATGGGACTCAACAATCTGCCAGGTAGTAAGTGGAGTATTAAAAGCCTGTGTATTTTTTTCTACACTCCATTACTTTTTTNAGCGTCATCCTTTTTCACCCTCCCATGTTGTTGTTCAGTTGCTCAGTTGTGTCCGAGTCTTTGAGACCCCATGGACTGCAGTGAGCCAGGCTTCCCTGTCCTTCACTATCTCCCAGAGCTTGCTCAAACTCATGTCCATCGAGTTGATGATGCCATCCAACCATCTCATCCTCTGCCATCTCCCTTTGCTCCTGCCTTCAATCCTTCTCAGCATCAGGGTCTTTCCCAGTGAGTCCACTGTTCACATCAGGTGGCCAAAGTATTAGAGCTTCAGCTGTAGCATCAGTCCTTTCAATGAATATTCAGGATTGATTTCCTTTAGGATTGACTGATTGGATCTCCTTGCCTTCCAAGGGACTCTCAAGAGTCTTCTCCAGCACCACAGTTTGAAAGCAACAATTGTTTGGCACTCAACCTTCTTTAGGATCCAACTCTGACATCCATACCTGACTACTGGAGAAAGCACAGCTTTGACTATATGGACTTTTGTCAGCAAAGTGATTACGCTGTACAGGTTTGTCATAGCTTTTCTTCCAAAGAGCAAGAATCTTTTAATTTTGTGGCTGCAGTCACTGTTTGCAGTGATTTTGAAGCCCAATAAAATGAAGTATGTCACTTTACACTGAAGAGAAAGCTAAAAGGCCACACCATGATACACATGCTGGGCAGTGAGTTAGGCTTTGTCACTAGCTCAGACACTGTTAAAATATCAACTGTGCTGTAGGCCTGCCATGTTGCACAACTCTAGAAGACATGTTCCATATTGTAAACCGTGTCTCTCAGAGTTGTGCAAAATGGTAGTATTACTTTATCCTGTGGAGGTCTAGTTTGTGATCATGTAAGATTTTCCAATTGCTCACAGGATTTCAAACCTAAAATTTGGAAACTCAGGTTAACTTTGCAAATGGTGAGTCTCTGCTCAGTATGAGAGCACCTCTTAGAATATCTGGAACAGCACTGATTTTCCAAAGAGCCTCTTTCCCATCTTCCACTTCAATTCTGGCATTTATGGTCTTGGCTCTACTCTTTCAAACCTTGGGGCTTAACATGGCACCCTTCCAGTTTATTCTGTTGTCTTGCATTAGCCTGGGTTAGGTTGGCATTTTGGCCACACTGCCCAATAGCCCTCTCCAGGGTCTCTGGCTTCTTCAGCCTATAATGTACCAGTAGGAGAAGCAGGTTGGAGTTTTGGTGCCAATTCTACCATTTCCATTGTACCTTCCAGAGCAATGAATGTGAACCTTTATGCTCCTTTGTCTTCCTCTTTAGATGGCTTTCTCATTGATGTTGTCCTTTGGGCTGCTAAAACAAGATACCCCATAATATGTATGCATGTATACTCAGTCACTTTAGTCATCTCCAACTCTTTAGGATCCAATGGACTGTAGCTTGCCAGGCTCCTCGCTCCATGGGATTCTCCTAGCAAGAATACTGGAGTGGGTTGACATTTCCTTCTCCAGGGAATCTTCCTGACCCAGGGATTGAACCCAGGTCTTCTATGGTTCCTGCATTGGCAGGCAGATTCTTCACCACTGAGCCACCTGGGAAGCCCAGGTACCGTACATATACTGACTTAAAAACAACAGAAATCGGGCTGGAAGTTTGAGATTAAGGTGTTGGCATGGTCACGTGGGGGCTCTCTTCCTTGTCTTTCTAGTTGTCTCCTTACATGGCTGAAGGGGATGAGGGTGCTCTTTGGAGACTCTTTTATGACAGCATTAATCTCATTCATGAGGACTCTATACTTATGACCTCATCACCTTCCAAAGGCCCTACCTCCTCATAGAATAATTTTGGGGGGTTAGGTTTCAACATATGAATTTTAGGGGGACACATAAGGACCACAGTACCTGTAAATGGTTTATGTTTAGAGAATATGATGCTTGAGAGTCAAAGAGGCATGGCATTCATTTGCAACAAGTTTGCTTGTAATATCATCTAGACTGGCTAACTCTTTTGTGTTTATGGTAGGCATAACAATTTTGTTAGACTGTGATTTTCCCAGAAAAGGTGTATTTTAATGCATGCTAAGTCACTTTAGTCATGCTTGGCTCTTTGCCACCCCATGGGTGGTAGCCTGCCAGACTCCTCTGTCCATGGGATCCTCCAGGGGTTGCCATGCCCTCCTATAGCAGATCTTCCCGACCCAGGGATTGAACTAGGGTCTCCTTCATTGGCAAGTGGGTTCTTAACCACTAGCACCACCTGGGAAGGGTTTTAATAGTGACGTTATTTATTTTTCTAATATTACTTATTTTTTTATTTTTGGCCTACCATGTGGCATGCAGGATCTTAGTTCCCTAACCAGGGGTCTAACCTGTGCCCCCTACATTGGGAGTGTGGAGTCTTTACCACTGAACTGCCAGGAAATTCCCTACAATGGCACTGTTATCAAACAAAGCGTAAGTTGTTATATTTTTTATGGAATAAACTTAGGGATTTCAGAGCTTCCTATCTACTGCATCATGCCTTGGATCACAAAAATCAACTGAAGAAAAAGTAGCTTTCCTGTTCTTTCCTGAATTCAGGGGCTTCAGGTCCTGTTAAACAATGATCTGCTTTCCAGATTAAGGAAAGTCTCCACCCAGCCCCTCTGGATGGGTTTCCTGTGGCCAGGACTTTGTAGAGCAGCCAGGGACATTTGTGTAGTAACTGTCTCTCCCCATACCAGTCATCGTGATGTTCCAGAGCTCTAAACAGTCTGGAGAGCCCGACGCCTGTAAATGGGGCTTCTGGACCCCCTTAAATCATTCTCCAGCCAGCTGACCTTTGTGACTCATATGTCTATGCTTTGGGGGTTGTTTTCCTCATGTGAATTATAGTGGCTCCTTTCTAATTTGCAGGCCACCATTCCCAGCAGGAACCCCAGCCATTTTTGAATATTCAGAAAGGGCAGCACTGTAATATGACTTTTTAAAAATTAACACTCATTTCTCATTAGCTTGAAGAGAAGCAGAGTGCTCAGGTCACGGGAAATCCTGAGATTCTGAGTGCTGGGGAAACCTTACAGCTCATCTCTAAGTCTACTTCTTGGGACCATCTCAGCAAGCCTCTTCTATCTCTTTGGAACAGCTATGGAGATATTTGAAGACAACTGTCATACTTTCCCTGATGGCTTTTCTTAGCTGAGAATGCCAGATTCTAAAATATTTCCTGCAAAATGCAGTCTTGGTTTCTAACACTTTCCTGGACACTTCCCCCAACACTGTGGTTTGTTAGTATCTTTCTTTCTTTTTTAAAGTCTTTATGGAATTTTTGTTACAACATTGCTTCTGTTGTTTATGTTCTATTTGCATGTGGAATCCTAACTCCCCTTATCCGGGTGGGACCAGCACCCCTTCCTCCATTGGAAGGTGAAGTCTTAACCACCGAACCACTGGGAAAACCCCATCAATATCTTTCTGAAGGGATGATACAGAAGTAATTGAATCATTCCATTTTCTGACCAGAGAAAAGAATGTGGCGAGTATGACCTCCTCGATCCTAAATAATCTATTGAACACTGCTTGAGGACAAACCATAACTGGGATTATATTCCCATCTTTAGTAAGAAAACGGTAGATTAGACCACATCTAATACAGAACTCCAGGGTTCAGCAGTCTGGAAAACAAAGTTTAGTCATAGCAAGTACCCTAATTCAGGCTACATGCTATGTCACTCCAATCGTGTCCAACTATTTTCCATATTATGGACTGTAGCCTGCCAGGCTCCTCTGCCAGACTCCTCTGTCCATGGGATTCTCCAGGCATGAATCCTGGAGTGGATTGCTATGCCCTTTTCCAGGCGATCGTCCCAACTCAGGGGTGGAACCTGCATCTCCGATACTGGCAGGCAGGTTCTTTACCACTAGTGCCACCTGGGAAGCCCAATTACCATAAGACCTACCAGCTCTTTAATCATGGGCTGCCCTAGTGGCTCAGCAGTAGAGAACCTGCCTGCCAGTGCAGGAGATGCAGGTTCAATCCCTGGGTTGAGAAGATGCCCTGGAGAAGTACAGGACAACCCATTCCAGTATTCTTGCCTGGGAAATCCCATGGACAGAGAAGCCTGACGGGCTACAGTCCATGGGGGTAGCAAAGAGTTGGACATGACTTAGTGACTAAACAATATTTAGTGCATACATTTTACATGAGTTATCTCATTTAATTCTTATAATTCCATGAGGTATGTATATTATAATAATGCCATTAAATCCCGTTTTGCAGATGAGGGAACTGAGGCACAATGGGACTCAACAATCTGCCAGGTAGTAAGTGGAGTATTAAAAGCCTGTGTATTTTTTTCTACACTCCATTACTTTTTTTTTTAATTTTATTTTTTTTTAAATTTTAATTTAATACTTTATTCTATTTTACAATACTGTATTGGTTTTGCCATACACTGACATGAATCAGCCACAGGTGTACACGATCTCCCAGTGCCGATCTCCCAATGCCATACTTTTTTGATTTAGGATGGCCAGGTGAAAAGAGATGTTTAACTGAAAGACTTGCTGCTTTCATAGAGCTGAAGGGTTATTATTTATAATGGAGAGAAGATTTTGAATCTCAACAGAGAATTACCGTGGAGAATGCAGATGGAACCCTGGAAACAGACACCCTCTAAGCCTCCATGATAAATACACTTCTCTCAGCTTCTAAGCAGCATAGACTTTCCAGATGGAAACAAAGCCTGTGAGCTTGTATCTCCATGACATTATAGCGGTCAGGGGAAAGCTCGAGGGAGAGGTGGGGCCCAACAGGTTTTATTAAAAAATAAATAAGTAAATAAATACAACAAAAAGTAGTTAGTTTGAGTGTCATGCAGACAAAACAATGGATGGCATTATTTCCACCTCTTCTGGGGGTCGTGGACACAGAAGCGCTTTCCATCTGGCCGTGCAGAGGAGTCACCTTACCTCACCTCACTGGGTGTTTAAAGGCAGGTTCTCTGGGCTCTGATGATCACCCAGCCGGTCTAGAGTGGGACCTGGGGTTTGTGTTTCGTGAAGCTTTTCCAAGGGCTTCTGACCTGCAGGTGGAGTTGGAAGCAGACAGTGACTTCCAACCTTGGGCTCTAGGATAACTTAAGTCTGTTAAGCAACCAGCCCCTCAAAGAAAACCAGTTACGATGATTTTTATTTGCTGAATTGAACAGTTGGCTGTGCATTGTAGTTCATGCACACTTAACACGTGTATCAGATCACGAATCTTAAGAACAGCCGTGACACAAATGTACACAGGCTACCATGCCAATAGATCAGAAGAGATTTGCAAAATGATCTTTCAGCTAAGCGGCAAATTCTGTAATTATCAGTATTCTTTTCATGTAGTGAGAGTTTGCATAATTTCCCTGTGGTAGAATGCAGGGAAATCAAAACAATAAACTAAGAGATCTACCAATTCATTGGAGCACAAAATTTAAATCCGTGTTTGCTAACAATATTTCAATTTCTGGGCAAATCTGACATGGAGAGACTGAATAATTATATTTCCATCTTTGCTTTGGGAGGAGTCTGTTTATTTACTGCTTTGGTTAAGAATGCTAAAAACCTGGAACTCTTGTACTGTGATACTTACCTTCATCAGATAAATTTATTGCTTAAGATTGTATTGATTTTGTCTTGCAAACATACTCATCAAATGATTGCTCTCAGTCATAGAAGGAAAGAAATTTAACATTCAATTAGGGTTTTGGATACTGAGTCCCTACTTCAAGAAAATAAACATAAAAAGATAGTAATAATGAATTGTGTATTTGTCTCAGAGTTTAGAAAACATTTTAAAGTCCTTGACCTGGTTTGATCCCTCCCTGCAACACACACGTGCACTGAACCTTTAAGTAAGGAGACCAAATTCACAGAATTTCTTTCTATATAGAGCCATTATTCTATCTCTGTGTGCTTTTTCATCAGTTTGTATTAAAAAATGTTGATGATGTGTAACTCCTGAGAATAGTATCCCTAATAGAAAAACTGCTCTTAACCCAAACATAACCTAAAGAGGCTGTGTTTCACACTCTATTTATAGAAGGAAGTAAATTGAAATGAAATGAGTGGATATCAAAATGGCTAACATTTCACCTTTCAGCTAATTAAGTAACAAATTTATTCATTTCCTCAAATACACATGGAGCATCTGTAACAGGTATTTCTTGTAAATCTTGGGACTGTATCAGGTGGTCATTAAGAACATAAGCTTTGGTTCCAGCGGATTTGGCTGTGAACCCCGCCTCTGCCTCTTTTCCTGTGACCTTGTACGTCCGACTTTTTTTTCTTTCAGTTTCGGCTTCCTTTCCTGTAAAATATGGGTAATAATAGTATGACCCAGTACCATTTTGAGGGGCTGTAAGAATGACAGGAAATAATGTATACAGAGTCTTTATACAGTACCTGGGGCTTCCCTGGTGGCTCAGATGGTAAACAGTCTGCCTTCAATGCAGGAGACCCCAGTTCGATCCCTGGGTTGGGAAGATTCCCTGGAAGAGGGCATGGCAACCCACTCCAGCATTCTTGCCTGGAGAATCCCCATGGACAGAGGAGCCTGGTGGGCTATAGTCCATGGGGTTGGAAAGAGTCAGACACAACTGAGCAGCTAACACACACACACACATATATATACATGTCAGGTACTGAGACGTACCTGGCATGTAAAAGGGACTTAATAAATTATAGAAGAAAATAGTACTCTACCAGTGACAGCTGCTGTTGAGGAAACTGACCACGGCCAAGGAGGACATTTGGCTCCGTTTGATCAGTCGTGTGTCTAAAGGTGGAAGTGTTACTCGGACTTTTAGAAACACTCCCCCCAGTACANTATATATACATGTCAGGTACTGAGATGTACCTGGCATGTAAAAGGGACTTAATAAATTATAAAAGAAAATAGTACTCTACCAGTGACAGTTGCTGTTGAGGAAACTGACCACGGCCAAGGAAGACATTTGGCTCCGTTTGATCAGTCGTGTGTCTAAAGGTGGAAGTGTTACTCGGACTTTTAGAAACACTCCCCCCAGTACATTTGGGGTGAACTCCTTGTAATTAGCCATTGTGTCAGTTTGCATTATTTTGGTTATAAGACAGAGGGAAGAGAATTTACTAGTGCTTGTAAACTGTCAAGCAGGAGGGCTAAGCTTTAGGCAAAGCTGGATCTGGTAACTCAGATCACTGGGAATGGGTTTCTCTTGATCCTATGCATTTCCCATGCTTTCCTCCCAAAGCTCCATGTGGTGGCCCCTTCTCACCTCCCTGGTCCTCTTCAAGCAAAAAAAGAATGGCTATGTCAGCTGTGAGCCCAGTATCCCTCCAGGGCCAGGACAAGGCTGAGAGGATTGAGGCAATTTTGCCTTGATGCAAAATTTAAGTGTACATCAAAAAAAACTCGTTAATAAAGAAACATAATATTTTCATACTATGTGTAAAAAAATGCAAAAATTCATGATGAACAGAATATCAAATATTCAAATAAAAGGAAAACTCAGAATCAGCTGAAGAAAGATCCTTTCCCCCAGTAGTTCCAGGAAATATCCTTTTTCTTTCTAAGTGAGTTATGTCCATGGCCTGTCCATGCCCTATGCCCTGATTGAATTCTGTCCCATCCCAGAACCAATTACTGTGGCCAGAAGCATGGATGATATACCCACTGGCTTCAGCTAATCAGAGTCCCCTTCTGGAATCAGGGGTGGGTCACTCCTACTCAAACAAAAGGACAATGAATGGGAGAGCTGGCTCCAGAAAGAACCATAAAGTCAGAGTATTGTTACATAAGAAGGAAGCATAAATCTTAGGTGTCAGTAAGATATCAGCTTCCCTGTTGGCTCAGATGGTAAAGAATCTGCCAGCAATTCGGGAGACCTGTGTTTCATCTCTGGGTTGGGAAAACCCCCTGGAGCAGGGCATGGCAACCCACTCCAGTATTCTAGCCTGGAGAATTCCCACGGACAGAGGAGCCTGGTGGGCTACAGTCCATGGGGTCACAAAGAGTCAGATATGACTGAGTGACTAAGCATGGCATGGCAAGATAAGTGTCACTTATAGTCATTCCTTTAATTAACCAGATTCTATCTTTTTGTTAGGCCCCCCAAACTATGTTTATTTGCTTACTATTGCAAATTGATATTTATCATGACTGTCAAAAGACTACATTCTGCTTATTTTGCCCTCCCCACCTCCAGTTTGTTTGCTTTTAAGGAAGTAAGGAAGAAAGGCGTGTTGGTGTGGGTAGCAGGGCTCTAAGGGGATTGGGTGCCCACAGACCCACACTGTGAAGATAGGGGGTGGTCAGTGAAGCTACAGCCCACAGATCTTCTTTGTATCTATGTACGGTCATATAGCTGTGCGCATGAGTGTGTGTGTGTGCCTGTGCACTCTCACCTTTGGCACAGTGATGACCGTCACAAGCACCCCACATTCCCAGTGGGGTGCTTAAGGAACATCTCTGATAAAGATGCTGCTCACACCTGTGCACTTAGTATGTGCATATTACATACAAGGTGTTTTCATGTAGAATAGCTTAGCCAGGGTTAAAGGAAATCAGCTCTGAATACTCATTGGAAAGACTGATGCTGAAACTGAAGCTCCAAAACATTCATCACCTCATGTGAAGAGCCAACTCATTGGAAAACACCTTGATGCTGGGAAAGATCGATGGCAGGAGGAGAAGAGGTCGACACAAGATGAGATGATTGGATGGCATCACTGACTCAATGGACATGAGTTTGGGCACACCCTGCGAGATAGTGATGGACAGGGAAGCCTGGCGTGCTGCAGTCCATGGGGTTGCAAAGAGTCGATCATGACTAAGCAACTGCACAACAACAAAGGACAAAAAGCTGGGACTGAGATCAGATTTATATCCAGATCATTCTGGACGCAAGGCTCTGGCTCTTGGTATACCTTGCCTGATGGAGGGCGTAGATCATTAGACCTGGAGTCAGGAGGCCAGGTTGGCTCCCAGTTTCGTGATTGGCTGTCTCTCTTCTGGGCTATGGTATTCTTAGTGGTTGGTGGCTTAGTCCCTCAGTCATGTCTGACTCTTTGTGATCCCACAGACTGTAGCCCACCAGGCTCCTCTGTCCATGGGATTTCCCAGGCAAGAATACTGGTGTGAGTCGCCATTTCCTTCTCCAATGGTATTCTTAGATACGCCCTGAGAGTCACTTTCAAGTTTTGTTTTTAGCAGAAAAATGCTTCCTTCGAGTGGAATCTTAGATGACTCAAAGTGGGCTCTTGTGATGGATCTTGGGGAGTGGGGAGTCGGCGTGGAATTGGGAATCACCGAGCCCTGTTGGCTCCAGTCCTTTCCTGCTGGGAACTTCTGAGGTGCTGTGAGCACAGTGTAAAGCCACTAAGCTAGAGAGAAGTCCTTTGTAGTCCTGCCATTTCATGGCCATTGTTCTGAGTGCTCTTTGAAGGAAACGGAGAAATTAAGGAACTTGAGGCAAAAAGTAAATGAGGAGAGAAGAGGAAGGCCTCCCAAGTCCTGGCTGACTGGAGCAAACAGGGCAGGAAATCGCAGCCATTTGGCTGGAAGTGGCGGGACCAGCTTGAACTACCTGTGAAAACACTTGCATCTTGGTTTCCTGCTTTGTTCTCTGAGTCCTTTTCCTTTCTTCCTTTCCAGACCCATCTTTCATATTCTTTTAGAATAATATCATCATCCTCTCCATGAGTTCAGAATCTATTACAGGGACCCTCACAAAGTATTGGTGTGATAAATGTTAAAGCTGATTAGACTGAGGAGGGGATCATGAGACTATTAAACTGGCTTAAAAAATGAGTTGGTTTCAAGGGCTGTAAGCAGTTGGTAAATAAAAAAGGAAACCCTTTCTTTTTAGTTCTTAAAAGAAATCCATAATGGGTTTTCCTCATAAACTGCAATTATTTTTAAATAGCACTAATGAATAATTTAAAGACCCAGTGGGTTAGGCAATTAGTTTTAAGTGTGGATTAATTGCTTTCTTTCTAATATTCCAAAATAATTTTTTTACATATCTTAGACAGATATTTTATCTTCTTTAAAAATATTTTATTTTTTTCTGAAATGTTCTGATAGGTGGGAAAAGAAAATGCTACAGTCATTGTAAAACAAAGTGAAGCCTGTACTTACCTCTGCTCTGGGGGGAGCTGACAAAATTTGCAGTATTTTCTTTTCTCTGCTGGTGACCTGGTAGGCAGGGTGATACCAATGGCAGCAACTATCAAACTTTTTTTTGATTGTGATATGCAGTGAGAAATTGTGGCCCAGTGCCAACACTTAGACATAAAAGTTACATGAAACAAAAGTTTTAGAATACAAAGCTTAGCTCATTTACATGTTGTTATTGTTTACTTGCTAAGTCATTTCGATTCTGTTACCCCATGGACTGTAGCCCACCATGCTCCTCTGTCCATAGGATTTCCCAGCCTAAAATACTAGAGTGGGTTGCCATTACCTACTTCAAGGGATCTTCCCAACTCAGGGATCAAACCTGCATCTTTTGCGTTGGCAGGCAGAG